>JAWNOE010000225.1:600000-750325 GCA_035046095.1 Drosophila pseudotakahashii | reverse complement strand
AAAGAAACAAATATTACACAAATAGAAATTAAGAAAGATACAAACTATAGGAAAAAAATCCTTGCAAAACAATTGACAAATCCACACTACAATCAAACCCATAATTCTTTAGGAAAAGAACTTCCGAATTCTGAGCAATTAAAATTAAAATCTAATCTCAATTCTTTAGTGCTCATATATCTCAAATGCCCGAACAAGATCTAGCAGACAGACTCGCGAATCTTGCCGCACCCTCGTCAGTAGGCAACGTACAAGTAAATCCGCGAATCATGACCGAGAAAGATATTGAGGAAAAAATTAAACTTGTCCTAGAGGCAAATCTTAGTAATCTAGTAAAAGAAATTCTTAATCCCAACAAGGATTTTTCCAAGTATACAGATCAAACAATAAAGAGAGAATTATCGCACAATCCTAGCGACTTAGACAAACTACCAGACATTGTACGGACACTTAGGGATTTCTCAGGAAATAAAAGCGAATATTCTTCATGGAAAAAAAGTGTAGAAAGGGTGTTGAAAATTTACGAAGCCAGAATCGGCTCGCCTAAATACTACGGAATCCTGTTGGCAATCCGAAACAAAATTATTGGACAAGCAGACGCAGTCTTAGAATCATATAATACACCCTTAGATTGGACGGCCATATCAAAATGCCTAACAGCGCATTTTGCAGACAAACGAGACCTAAAGACTTTGGAATATCAGCTTTATGCTCTTAATCAAGGTAGCAATAGTATAGTCGATTATTACCAGGCAGTGTATCAACAGCTGTCATTGATTTTAAACCAGATCGCTAACTTAGATGCCTCACAAGAAACTGTGCAATCTCTAACAGCTATGTACAGAGAAAAAGCTTTGGACACTTTCGTCAGAGGCCTTAACGGAAATTTGGCACAACTGTTGGCTATTAAAGAGCCACACGATTTGGGACACGCTTTACATTTGTGTAGTTTACTTGAGAATCAAAACACTAGGAACAGTCAGACGCCAAAAACTCCATATTTAGCAAGGGCACCTATATTACCACCCAAGCCCCAACAGCCATACAGGGCGGTAGCCGTCAAACAAAGCTTTCATCCACAGCTGTACCATAACCCAAACCAAATACAGTGGGTACCCGTAACTGGAGCAAATCCAATTACTCAGGCTAATCAATTTAAATCTTACAAACAACCCTATTCAAACCAAGCCAGTGCAATAGCATCTTACAACACACCAAAACCTCCCCCACGACCCCAACCGAAACCGGTACCTATGGATGTCGATCAGTCAGTTCGCTCGCGTCATATAAATTATATGAACAAGCCGGCAAATAATGACTTCGTCGGGAAAAGACCTCTCAGCACTGCCAACGTCCCAAATACCAATAAAATGCCAAGACAATTCCACATTCAACCAGAAATAGAAAATACTGCGCAGCCAAATCTAGAAGAAGGTACACCAAACTCAGAGCAGGAATATTATCAGTTAGTAGAGGAAAACAATATAAATGAGCTTCAGGAAGAATACGTATGGCAAAATGATACCGAACAGCAGGAATACATAGATATGTCAGAGCTCTATTTTTTAGAATAAATCGTTCCTCATTGCCATACTTTAGAGTAACCACGGGGAACGGAAAAATCCTAAAATTTTTAATAGATACGGGCTCAAACCAAAATTATATTCAAAATCAATTAGTACCAAAACCAAAACCAAATGAGGAACATTTTTCCGTTAGCTCAGTTGGAGGCACTACTAAAATTACACAACACGCAATACTTAAACTCCCTAACATTTCGGATACTCCCATGACATTTTTTTTACTAGAGACCCTAAAAACCTTCCACGGTATATTGGGCAACGACACAATGAAAAGACTAGGAGCAATTATAGATGTGAAAAACGATACTTTAATACTTGGAAATAAACGCAAAATTAAAATTCACCAATTAGCAACACAAGCAGTAAATACAATTGGACCGCAAGTTAGCCACATGTCCGAGTCTCAAAAATCAATTATAAATACCCTCGTACAAAGTCACAAGACCCTCTTTGCAGATCCCGATACAAAGTTAGCATACACAACTAAAGTTGTAGGCGAGATCAGAACTTCGTCAGATTCCCCAGTTTACGGAAAACACTACCCATATCCAATATCATTAAAACAGGAAGTAGAAAAACAAATAAATGAGATGCTAAGAGACGGCATTATAAGACCCTCAAGATCACCATATAATGCACCAGTATGGGTAGTTCCGAAAAAGTCCGGTCAGTCAGAAGAAAAAAAGTACAGATTAGTAATCGACTATAGGAAACTTAATGAAGTTATTATCTCAGATCGGTACCCGATCCCCGAAATTGGCGAAATTATTGCACAACTTGGCGACAACAAGTATTTCTCGGTATTAGATCTCAAGAGTGGCTTTCACCAAATACCATTGAAAGACACGGACATAGAAAAAACAGCATTCGCTGTAAACGGCGGAAAATACGAATTTACGAGACTTCCGTTCGGCCTAAAAAATTCTCCATCAATTTTTCAAAGAGCTTTAGATGACATACTGAGAGAATACATAGGGAAAATTTGCTATGTATACGTAGACGACATCATAGTCTTTAGCAAAAATGAAGTAGACCACGGTCAAAATTTTGAAAAGGTATTTTCAACACTACAAAACGCAAACATGAGAGTTCAAATAGAGAAATGTAATTTTTTCAAAAACGAAGTAGATTTTTTGGGGTACACAATATCAGAAAACGGAGTTAAAACTAACATAGATAAAATAAAAGCAATTACAAAATTTCCAGTCCCGAAAACATTAAAAGAGCTCCGCTCTTTCCTAGGCATGACAGGTTATTACAGGCGGTTTATAAAAGATTATGCAAAAATAGCAAAACCTTTAACCATTCTCCTAAGAGGTGAGGAAGGCCGTATATCCAAGACCAAGTCAAGCAAAACTGCTATTAACCTGAGCAGGGATGCGATTACCGCATTCGAGAAACTTAAAAATACCCTCGTCTCCAGAGACGTAACTCTTGCATACCCAGATTTCGGAAAAGAATTCCAGCTGACTACCGATGCCTCAAGCTACGCAATAGGCGCAGTATTGGAACAAAACCATAGGCCAATAACATTTATTTCGCGCACTCTGTCAAAAACCGAAGAAAACTACGCAACCAACGAACGAGAGATGCTCGCTGTCGTTTGGGCTCTGCAAAGTTTAAGACATTATCTTTACGGGTATTCGAAGGTGGTAATATACACGGACCACCAGCCCCTGAGTTTCTCAAATAGCGTAAATAACCACAACGCTAAGCTAAAACGCTGGAGAGACCTCGTTGGCGAATATAACCACGAGATCAGGTACAAGCCCGGAGTAGCTAATGTAGTGGCAGATGCTTTATCCCGATCCCCCGCTGAAGTAAATTCAATCAGCTCCTCAGCATCAGTCCATAGCGACGACAGCTCGTCACACAACCTCATATTGTCGGTAGAAGCCCCAATTAACGTATTTAAAAACCAGATATATTTACTGACTGCTGACACAGATTCCTATAGTTTTGAAATACCATTTCCAACGTACCACAGACATATAATTAAACAAAAATCTAATCAAAAACTACCAGACCTGATCCTAAACTCATAAACGGAATCATTACATCTGAAGAAGTAATGGGAAAAATTCAAAACATTTACCCCACGTTCTTCAAATCATATAAAGTAAGGTTTACTCAAAACGAAATAGACGACGTAACTTCAGAATCTCAACAAAACGAAATAATTACACTCGAACATAAAAGAGCCCATAGGGGTGCAAAAGAAAATAAAATACAAATCCACAAGCAATGAAGAAAATTCAAGCAGTAGTTCAAGCCTGCCAAACTTGTAAAGAATCAAAATACGATAGACACCCCCCAAAAGGAGAAATACAACCGACCCCTATTCCTAATTACCCAGGAGAAATAGTTCACATTGATATTTATATTACAGAAAAACATAGAGTTTTAACAGGAATCGACAAATTTTCAAAATATGCTCAAGTAAAAATTTTAGAGTCAAGAGCATCTGAAGACATTAAAAACCCGCTGAGGGAAATGTTAATTGCCTTCGGTATGCCAAAACTGATAATAATGGACAACGAACGCTCATTAGGCTCAGCAGCAATCAAGTTTATGTTAGAGGACGAACTCAAAATATCAGTACACACGACTGCTCCGTATGCATCAACAAGCAACGGACAAATAGAGAGGTTCCATTCAACGTTAACCGAAATCATGCGGTGTCTTAAAAAAGACAACGGGAGCATAACATTCGAGAACTTAATTTTTAAAGCCGTTCAGGAATATAACAAATCAATACATTCTGTAATTAAAGATAGCCCCATAAATATATTTTTTAGAAGAACAATATCAAGTTCAGCAGGAGACATAGAAAAAAAAGAGAAGAAATTAAAGTAAAAATCCAGAAAAAAAAAAGCAGCCGACCTCGAATATCACAATCAGGGCAAAATGCAACCAAAACTTTTTAAGCCAGGCGACACAATACACGTAAAAATAGACAAAAGGTTAGGAACTAAACTGACACCTAGATATAAAGCCGAGAAAGTAGCAGAAAACAAAACAACCACTATTAAAACTCAAACGGGAAAAATCATACATAAGAATAATATTAGAACATAATTTTTCAGACTATTTTTACCAACGTGCCTGGGCATAACCACAGTCCTAGATTACTCCAACTCACAAATCATCTCACTTGAAACCGGACTAGCAGCTAAGCAAGACGGGACATTTAAAATCATCCACATCTTCAACTTAACCAGCTATGAAGAAACTCTGGCGAAGTTAGAAGAATCATCTCATCTACTCACCGCATCTCATCCATTACATCCCTACCTTTCCTACGAATTAAAACAGATTCATACCGACTTACGCATTCTCCAAAATCAAAAAAGACAAAAAAGGGCAATAGAAGCAATAGGTACAGTATGGAAATGGCTGGCGGGATCTCCAGACCATCACGACTACGAGATCTTGGAAAATAAGATAAATGAGCAATTAGAAAACAACAATAAACAAGTTATAATTAATAGATTAATTAATCAAGTGCAATAATAAAAGTTACCCAGAGCTCGGAAGAAATAGTTAATCAAAAAGCAAATATTTTTGTATTCACAAGCATAGAAACCACAGTGGTAGAAAATATATTTAAAAAAGAAAATGACTTATTTTTTAACATAGAAGAATTACTAGAATTTGCTAAAGTTAAATTAGCCACAAATGGCAACGACCTCATTTATATTATCAGTCTCCCAACCATTAAAACAGATAATTGTAGAACTTTAAAAATCAAAGCAATAAAAAAAGCACAAATAAACAACGATATAAAATACGAGAATTTGTTAAAAAACCTAGCGAATCCCATAATGATAAGACCATTTGTAATTCAGAAAATTTATTAGATTTAAGCAATGACACTTGCGTAAACGCTCTCCTGAACCTTCGAGAACCCGAATGTAAGACGATCAACAATCAACACATACCGGATTTCGAGGAAATACTGCCAGGCACCATACTGCTAAACGACTTCAATGGGCTAGTCTCGCTAGACGAAAAACTCCTGCAACTACAAGGCTCCTTCATAATACAATATCGTAATTCAACAGTAACTATTGACGAAACAACTTACAAGTCGAGAGAAATCAACATAGTCGAACCAGAACCTCCAATATTCCAACTAATGGGAGAAAAGACGAAGTTAGAGGAAGTTCTCTCACTACAAATGGTCAAGGAACTCAACATTAACAACACAAAAGCGCTGGAAAAATTAAGAAGCAAAACCACTATGGAATCTACCGTTAGCTACGGATTCGCCATCATCCTACTTCTACTAATAATAGGATCGATCACCGAACTCCTAAGAAGACGTAAAGCTACGGAGACTACAGCAGCTTCCGTGCCAGAAACGCAAGAAAAACCCCCGCATTCTGGACCTATACTCTACTACGTTGCGACCGAGGACAGTCGCGTTTAAGGAGGGAAGAGTTAACACCCAACATTACATAAGTAAGACGATTATTGGCCAATTGCATTACGTATTGTTCTTGTTGTATGCACTTGGCTGGGTTCGATCAACTTTGGGAATATGCCATTCCGCATTTCCTGCCAATGCATTTAATATTGTTCTTGTTGTATGCACTTGGCTGGGTTCGATCAACTTTGGGAATATGCTATTCTGCATTCCCACGATCGCTGACCAAAAGGTGCAAGCTCAGCGCACGTGGCTAAGCCCGGACGAACTTTATCGAGGGCATTGGTTGCAGACCAGCGACAGCGACAAAAAGTAACAGCCAATCAGAATAAGGAACGTCAACAGAAGCAGCAGCAGCGACAGAGACGGTGGCAGCGATGGATCGACGCGTAGTTGTAATTAATAATTGTTTAGCTTAAGTAAAGTTAGTTCTTAACACAACTCAACAAAGAAAAGTTTGTTTTTTTATATTAAAATAAAATTCATTCTTTTAACTTACTTATCATTAAATCTTTCCATTTCCGATTATTTGCAAATATCTCCCAAAAAGATTTAAAAGTATCATGTAATCATGTATTATATTAGTTATTATTATTTTAGCTATTTATTATTTTCATTCTTCCGTCCTATATCTCGGATCGTATCACGGATTCCATCATACATTTTTGAATATCCCCCACTTGCTAGCCTTGCATCCCAAAATCACAGTTGTTGACAATAATTCCAAGGTCAAGATTGTAAAACGCCGGCCGTGAAGAAGAAGAAGATAACTCCAGGAATCCCGTACTTATTGTAGAAATGGGTTTTAGATTTGAGGATAGCCTCATTGGTTTGGTCAAATTTAATGAATTTTGGGCAAAGAATCCTTTTCATCAAGGGAAGAACATCCCATAATATTTTGCAATCCGTGGTTCTAGAAAGGGCCAGGTCAGAGTCCTTCCCAATTACTCTTTGAAAGGACCCAACTGCCAGGAACCGCAGAACCGTGGCCAGCTGGAACAAGGGCGGGATTGATGATTTTGGGATGTGCTCCTCAATCAGATGAAACACCATTATAAATGTATGTTTATCAAGTCGGAAATTGTACCGAAACCTAAGAGTTACAAAAATACTTAAAGTTCCAGCAGAAAATACACTTGAAATTATCTTACGTTTCATCTGTTTGCGAAAGAAAATCGGACGAGCTTCTAAGTATTTTCCTCTGTAGCCTAGCCTTTTGAAGTTTTTGTCTTCGCAAGTACTCCAGAGCAAGAATTCGCGCAGATGGCATTTTGCTTTAAAATTCTTGCCAACTTATAAACGTAAGTAAACAAACGAAAAAAAACAGCCGCTGCAAACAGCTGTTCAGGGCTGCAATATGTACATAGCCTGGCGGGTAATTCAAATTTTTAATTTTTTTCTTTTATTGTGTACAATATGCGCTTTAAGCATATATTATTTTTGTAATTTTGCAACAAAAACATAAATTAAGTTTAAAACTTATTGGAAAATAGTCAAAATAAGTCAAATAAAATTCGATAATTATTGAATATTCGATATTTAGTGTATGCATCCAGCTTTCGTCGTTTTTCGGTAAATTTTCCGAAAAAAGGAAATCTCTCGACTTTCTGTGACACCTACGGTTTTGATCGGTTGGTTTCTAAACCAACCGTCCCCAAAACCGTCGACGGTTTCTGTGACACCCCTGAATGTTTTTTTTTCAAGTTTTTGTATTTTCCCTTAGTAGTTTGCATAGGACAAAATACTGTTCTTTTCACCGATATTAAGGAAAAAAGTTCTGATAAAATCTTTTCTCGGTTTATAGGCTTAAAATTAGTATTTTTTTTAATTTAAAATAAGTAGCTTCATTTTCAATTTTAGTTTCCGCAGGCGAAGCTGCGGGCTACCGACCCTGCTAGTATATATATATAATATTGAATCTGGTTTTGACTTACAATCAGACATTGATCATTTTCAAGTATGCTGTGAGTATATCCTCTTAAATTTGAACTGCCTGAAATGTAACGTAATGACCTTTCACAGGGGTACTCCTGCGTTTATATGCTATTTGCTTCAGAACTTGTCACTTGACCGCATATATTCAGTAAATGATTTAGGCGTCTTTCTGGAACCCGAAGCTTACATTTGACTGCCCCATAATCTTGACTGTCAACAAAGCTATGGGTTTATAAAGCGTTGGTCAAAGGAATTTGATGGCCCTTATATAACCAAACTTTTATTTACCTCCCTTGTCCGTCCTATATTGCAATATTGTTCTTCAGTTTGGAGCCCACAATACCAAGTGCACATTGACCGTATAGAGTCGGTGCAAAAAAAAATGTTCCTTTTTGCTTTTCGTAGTTTGAACTGGGATCACAACGTAAGGCTACCTTCCTACCAGAGTAGATTATTATTGCTTAATTTACCGACACTATATACTTTATGGGGTCGGAAACGTCTCCTTCACTGCGTTGCAAACTTCTGACTGAAATCATAATACCCTCTGCAAGGGTATAAAAACAAGAAAAAGATGAGTGATAAAATAAATGTTGTCGTTTAATAATCTTTATTTCAGAGTTACAGAGGCTAGTACCAAAGATAGTTTTCGCCATTAATAAATAAATTCACCTCCAGATGCTATTTTCAACACAAACTCTGCATTTCAGTGTTACTTGAAATGTTTTTTATCTTCACCAGTGGTAAATGGTGTGCGGTGTGCATTAAATGGTTGTATAAACTTAGTTATTTAACATATGTAATCAAAATATAAAATTTATTTCAGCCAGGCCGATTGAGACTTCTTGGGACCAGAACTGTTGCGCCTGCATTTGCCATATTTGATTATTTCTTCTTATAGTTATACCCGTTACTCGTAGAGTAAATGAGTATATTGTATTCGTGCAAAAGTATGTAACAGGGAGAAGGAAGCGTTTCCGACCTTATAAAGTATATATATTTATACCCGTTACTCGTAGAGTAAAAGGGTATATTGTATTCGTGCAAAAGTATGTAACAGGGAGAAGGAAGCTTTTCCGACCCTATAAAGTATATATATTCTTGATCAGGATCACTAGCCGAGTCGAACTAGCCATGTCCGTCTGTCCGTCTGTCCGTCTGTCTGTCCGTCTGTATGAACGCTGAGATCTCGGAAACTACAAAAGCTAGAGGATTGGCATTTTGCATGCAGATTCTTGGAGTTCCTACGCAGCGCAAGTTTGTTTCAAACAGGTGCCACGCCCCCTCTAACGCCCACAATCGCCCTACACCATTTTTTGAAAGTTGTCTGGCGCCCACAACTTTAAAGATTTCGGAAAAGTAAAAATGCAGTTTTATTCTGTTTATCAATACATATCGAATTGTAGAAGAAATTTTTCAAATCGGACAATCCATTAAAAAGTTATGAGCAAAAAATGAAACAGCCGCTAGATGGCGCTAGTAGCTTTGACGCGTGCATATATTAATCTCTCTCCCACTCCCTTTAGCTGAGTAACGGGTATCTAATAGTCGAAGTACTCGACTATAGCGTTCTCTCTTGTTTTAATCTGGATCACTAGCCGAGTTGATCTAGTCATGTCCGTCCGTCCGTCTGTCCGTCTGTCCTTCTGTATGTCTGTCCGTCCGTATGAACGCTGAGATCTCGGAAACTATAAAAGCTAGAAATTTGGGATTAACAACACAAATTCTTGGGCTTCCTACGCAGTGCAAGTTTATTTCAGACGAGCGCCACGCCTCCTCTAACGCCCACAATAGCCTTAAACGATTTTATTTGTGTGTGTGTCTGTGTCTGGCGCGCACACCTTTAAAGATTTTGGAAAAGCAGTTTTATTGTGTTTATCAATACCTATCGAAATGTAGAAGAAATTTTTCAAATCGGACCGTTCGTTAAAAAGTTATGCCCGATCCAAGTTTTTTAAATGCTTCTACTGCAAATATTATTAATAAATACACATACAAATATTACATGAAAATATGTATTTTTATTGTGGGAAATCCGATACTGCAAAGCAGTGGAAAACCAAAACTGGGAGCGTGTGGAAAACCAAATATTGCAGGTAGCGGAAAACCAAAACTGAGTACATGTGGAAAACCTAATTTTCGGGAAGGAGAAAAACCAATGATTTTTTCCCTGAATTCTACTGCCAGAGATCCACATAGAAACCTCATTTACCCCTTACTTTTTTGTGTCACCCCCGTGTATTTTGAAACGAGAGATGGAAGAAATGTAATGTATTTTCCAGAGGAATTTTCCCGCTGGGGTGCGCCAGCAGAACATACATACATACATATGTATGTGGAGGCCTTGACGTCAGAAGGCACAACAAAATTTGCAAATATTGGGGACTTGTTAAAGGAGGCTGAATTTCCAAAAAATGTAAATGCAGTTATTTGCGGGTATGCCATAAGATTATTATACCCGTTACCCGTAGAGTAAAAGGGTATATTGTATTCGTGCAAAAGTATGTAACAGGGAGAAGGAAGCTTTTCCGACCCTATAAAGTATATATATTCTTGATCAGGATCACTAGCCGAGTCGAACTAGCCATGTCCGTCTGTCCGTCTGTCCGTCCGTATGAACGCTGAGATCTCGGAAACTATAAAAGCTAGAGGATTGGCATTTTGCATGCATATTCTTGGAGTTCCTACGCAGCGCAAGTTTATTTCAAAATGGTGCCACGCCCCCTCAAACGCCCTCAATCGCCCTAAACCATTTTTTGAAAGGTGTGTGGCGCCTACACCATTAAAGATTTTGGAAAAGTAAAAATGGGGTTTTATTGTGATTATCAATACCTATCGAAATGTAGAAGAAATTTTTCAAATCGGACCAAATCGGATACCCGTTAGCTGAGTAACGGGTATCTAATAGTCGGGGCACCCGACT
Source organism: Drosophila pseudotakahashii (assembly GCA_035046095.1). Lineage (NCBI taxonomy): Eukaryota > Metazoa > Arthropoda > Insecta > Diptera > Drosophilidae > Drosophila > Drosophila pseudotakahashii. The sequence goes on along the minus strand of JAWNOE010000225.1, from coordinate 739,455 downwards.
ATAGCGTTCTCTCTTGTTCTAAATTAATATAAGAGGACTAATAGAAAACGTGATTTTTATTAGTCCTCTTATATTAATTTAGAAATATATTTAATTCCATAAATATTATAAAAAGGACTGCGTTAATCAAACTGCAGAACTTTCTTTTAATATATATATGGCGTTGATGCACTACGAGAAGTGCAAACAAGTAGGCCCAACGACACCAAGCACGTGCTTGTTACGCGCTGGCCCTATTATCAATTTGGGCAAAAATACGAGTTCGCGAGGAAGAATACAATAAAACAAAATAAAGAGGGAAACATAATATAATAAAGATGCAATTTAGGAGTGATGCAAATGAAGTGATTGAAGTTGAAATGCAAATTAATTTATAAAGATTGTTATAAGTATTACGCGAAAGGGCTCGGCCATACTAAAATTTGATGTACTTCGTGGCAAATTAAGAGGATGAAAATGTCGTGTAAGTCTAACGGGAACATTAAAAGTTAGGCGGCTTTCAAGTTCTACAGAGTCAATATCACCGCTTATAAGATTATGCATAAAAACATTACAAAGCATTTTTCTACGATTTGCAAGTGTCGGTAAATTAAGCAATAATAATATACTCTGGTAGGAAGGTAGCCTTACGTTGTGATCCCAGTTCAAACTACGAAAAGCAAAAAGGAACATTTTTTTTTGCACCGACTCTATACGGTCAATGTGCACTTGGTATTGTGGGCTCCAAACTGAAGAACAATATTCCAATATAGGACGGACAAGGGAGGTAAATAAAAGTTTGGTTATATAAGGGCCATCAAATTCCTTTGACCAACGCTTTATAAACCCATAGCTTTGTTGACAGTCAAGATTATGGGGCAGTCAAATGTAAGCTTCGGGTTCCAGAAAGACGCCTAAATCATTTACTGAATATATGCGGTCAAGTGACAAGTTCTGAAGCAAATAGCATATAAACGCAGGAGTACCCCTGTGAAAGGTCATTACGTTACATTTCAGGCAGTTCAAATTTAAGAGGATATACTCACAGCATACTTGAAAATGATCAATGTCTGATTGTAAGTCAAAACCAGATTCAATATTATATATATATACTAGCAGGGTCGGTAGCCCGCAGCTTCGCCTGCGGAAACTAAAATTGAAAATGAAGCTACTTATTTTAAATTAAAAAAAATACTAATTTTAAGCCTATAAACCGAGAAAAGATTTTATCAGAACTTTTTTCCTTAATATCGGTGAAAAGAACAGTATTTTGTCCTATGCAAACCAACCGTCCCCAAAACCGTCGACGGTTTCTGTGACTCCCCTGAATGTTTTTTTTCAAGTTTTTGTATTTTCCCTTAGTAGTTTGCATAGGACAAAATACTGTTCTTTTCACCGATATTAAGGAAAAAAGTTCTGATAAAATCTTTTCTCGGTTTATAGGCTTAAAATTAGTATTTTTTTTAATTTAAAATAAGTAGCTTCATTTTCAATTTTAGTTTCCGCAGGCGAAGCTGCGGGCTACCGACCCTGCTAGTATATATATATAATATTGAATCTGGTTTTGACTTACAATCAGACATTGATCATTTTCAAGTATGCTGTGAGTATATCCTCTTAAATTTGAACTGCCTGAAATGTAACGTAATGACCTTTCACAGGGGTACTCCTGCGTTTATATGCTATTTGCTTCAGAACTTGTCACTTGACCGCATATATTCAGTAAATGATTTAGGCGTCTTTCTGGAACCCGAAGCTTACATTTGACTGCCCCATAATCTTGACTGTCAACAAAGCTATGGGTTTATAAAGCGTTGGTCAAAGGAATTTGATGGCCCTTATATAACCAAACTTTTATTTACCTCCCTTGTCCGTCCTATATTGGAATATTGTTCTTCAGTTTGGAGCCCACAATACCAAGTGCACATTGACCGTATAGAGTCGGTGCAAAAAAAAATGTTCCTTTTTGCTTTTCGTAGTTTGAACTGGGATCACAACGTAAGGCTACCTTCCTACCAGAGTAGATTATTATTGCTTAATTTACCGACACTTGCAAATCGTAGAAAAATGCTTTGTAATGTTTTTATGCATAATCTTATAAGCGGTGATATTGACTCTGTAGAACTTGAAAGCCGCCTAACTTTTAATGTTCCCGTTAGACTTACACGACATTTTCATCCTCTTAATTTGCCACGAAGTACATCAAATTTTAGTATGGCCGAGCCCTTTCGCGTAATACTTATAACAATCTTTATAAATTAATTTGCATTTCAACTTCAATCACTTCATTTGCATCACTCCTAAATTGCATCTTTATTATATTATGTTTCCCTCTTTATTTTGTTTTATTGTATTCTTCCTCGCGAACTCGTATTTTTGCCCAAATTGATAATAGGGCCAGCGCGTAACAAGCACGTGCTTGGTGTCGTTGGGCCTACTTGTTTGCACTTCTCGTAGTGCATCAACGCCATATATATATTAAAAGAAAGTTCTGCAGTTTGTTTAACGCAGTCCTTTTTATAATATTTATGGAATTAAATATATTTCTAAATTAATATAAGAGGACTAATAAAAATCACGTTTTCTATTAGTCCTCTTATATTAATTTAGAACAAGAGAGAACGCTATAGTCGGGTGCCCCGACTATTAGATACCCGTTACTCAGCTAACGGGTATCCGATTTGGTCCGATTTGAAAAATTTCTTCTACATTTCGATAGGTATTGATAGTCACAATAAAACCCCATTTTTACTTTTCCAAAATCTTTAATGGTGTAGGCGCCACACACCTTTCAAAAAATGGTTTAGGGCGATTGAGGGCGTTTGAGGGGGCGTGGCACCATTTTGAAATAAACTTGCGCTGCGTAGGAACTCCAAGAATATGCATGCAAAATGCCAATCCTCTAGCTTTTATAGTTTCCGAGATCTCAGCGTTCATACGGACGGACAGACGGACAGACGGACATGGCTAGTTCGACTCGGCTAGTGATCCTGATCAAGAATATATATACTTTATAGGGTCGGAAAAGCTTCCTTCTCCCTGTTACACACTTTTGCACGAATACAATATACCCTTTTACTCTACGGGTAACGGGTATAATAATCTTATGGCATACCCGCAAATAACTGCATTTACATTTTTTGGAAATTCAGCCTCCTTTAACAAGTCCCCAATATTTGCAAATTTTGTTGTGCCTTCTGACGTCAAGGCCTCCACATACATATGTATGTATGTATGTTCTGCTGGCGCACCCCAGCGGGAAAATTCCTCTGGAAAATACATTACATTTCTTCCATCTCTCGTTTCAAAATACACGGGGGTGACACAAAAAAGTAAGGGGTAAATGAGGTTTCTATGTGGATCTCTGGCAGTAGAATTCAGGGAAAAAATCATTGGTTTTTCTCCTTCCCGAAAATTAGGTTTTCCACATGTACTCAGTTTTGGTTTTCCGCTACCTGCAATATTTGGTTTTCCACACGCTCCCAGTTTTGGTTTTCCACTGCTTTGCAGTATCGGATTTCCCACAATAAAAATACATATTTTCATGTAATATTTGTATGTGTATTTATTAATAATATTTGCAGTAGAAGCATTTAAAAAACTTGGATCGGGCATAACTTTTTAACGAACGGTCCGATTTGAAAAATTTCTTCTACATTTCGATAGGTATTGATAAACACAATAAAACTGCTTTTCCAAAATCTTTAAAGGTGTGCGCGCCAGACACAGACACACACACAAATAAAATCGTTTAAGGCTATTGTGGGCGTTAGAGGAGGCGTGGCGCTCGTCTGAAATAAACTTGCACTGCGTAGGAAGCCCAAGAATTTGTGTTGTTAATCCCAAATTTCTAGCTTTTATAGTTTCCGAGATCTCAGCGTTCATACGGACGGACAGACATACAGAAGGACAGACGGACAGACGGACGGACGGACATGACTAGATCAACTCGGCTAGTGATCCAGATTAAAACAAGAGAGAACGCTATAGTCGAGTACTTCGACTATTAGATACCCGTTACTCAGCTAAAAGGAGTGGGAGAGAGATTAATATATGCACGCGTCAAAGCTACTAGCGCCATCTAGCGGCTGTTTCATTTTTTGCTCATAACTTTTTAATGGATTGTCCGATTTGAAAAATTTCTTCTACAATTCGATATGTATTGATAAACAGAATAAAACTGCATTTTTACTTTTCCGAAATCTTTAAAGTTGTGGGCGCCAGACAACTTTCAAAAAATGGTGTAGGGCGATTGTGGGCGTTAGAGGGGGCGTGGCACCTGTTTGAAACAAACTTGCGCTGCGTAGGAACTCCAAGAATCTGCATGCAAAATGCCAATCCTCTAGCTTTTGTAGTTTCCGAGATCTCAGCGTTCATACAGACGGACAGACAGACGGACAGACGGACAGACGGACATGGCTAGTTCGACTCGGCTAGTGATTCTGATCAAGAATATATATACTTTATAGGGTCGGAAAAGCTTCCTTCTCCCTGTTACATACTTTTGCACGAATACAATATACCCTTTTACTCTACGAGTAACGGGTATAAATATATATACTTTATAAGGTCGGAAACGCTTCCTTCTCCCTGTTACATACTTTTGCACGAATACAATATACCCATTTACTCTACGAGTAACGGGTATAACTATGAGAAGAAATAATCAAATATGGCAAATGCAGGCGCAACAGTTCTGGTCCCAAGAAGTCTCAATCGGCCTGGCTGAAATAAATTTTATATTTTGATTACATATGTTAAATAACTAAGTTTATACAACCATTTAATGCACACCGCACACCATTTACCACTGGTGAAGATAAAAAACATTTCAAGTAACACTGAAATGCAGAGTTTGTGTTGAAAATAGCATCTGGAGGTGAATTTATTTATTAATGGCGAAAACTATCTTTGGTACTAGCCTCTGTAACTCTGAAATAAAGATTATTAAACGACAACATTTATTTTATCACTCATCTTTTTCTTGTTTTTATACCCTTGCAGAGGGTATTATGATTTCAGTCAGAAGTTTGCAACGCAGTGAAGGAGACGTTTCCGACCCCATAAAGTATATATATTCTTGATCAGCATGACAAGACGAGTCGATCTAGCCATGTCCGTCTGTCCGTCCGTCTGTTTCTACGCAAACTAGTCTCTCAGTTTTAAAGCTATCGCGCTCAAACTTTCCCAAAAGACTTCTTTCTATTGCAGGTAGTATATATGTCGGAACCGACCGGATCGGACAACTATATCTTGTAGCTCCTATAGGAAGGATCGAAAAAAAAAACGTAAAAAAATTCTAGCTTTGGTGTTTTTTGAAATATTACCTTCTACTTTTGGGAATACTAGATTTTAAATATTTTTGAATTTCGAATAAAATTTTTAAAAAATCGGATAACTATATCATATAGCTGCCATAGGAACGGTCGGAAAATTAAATGGAAATTAATAGGAAACAAATTATATCTTTGTTGACTTTTATTACATTCTCTTCTTCTCTGGGATATGGCTTTTCTTCATTATTTAAAAATTTCGTATAAAATTTTACAAAATTCGGACGACTATATCATATAGCTGCCATAGGAAGGATCAAAAAATTAATGCCAAAGTTATACGAAAGCAGCTAAAATTTGGATTGTTGTAACATATACGCAAGTTAATTTATATTTAATGTTTTTCTAAATGTATAGGAATGATCTGCAAGGGTATATAAGTTTCAGCTGGCCGAAGCTAGCTTCCTTTCTTGTTTAAAAGGACTTCCAGATCCCACCGGCTGCGCCAATTAAAAAAAACTTTATTTAATTAAATTCTAAACTGGTTACAATTATTATTTTTATTGTGGAAGATCACTGACTGTCTAATGACAAGTCTCATACTGATCTCGCTTTTTAACTTAAACTTCTTTGACGATCATACCTCGGTTTTGAGCTTTAGAGCTTTCTATGAGTGGAGTTAATTTTAATTGAGTGAGATTTCTAATTACCCTTTGGATTGTTGATTGATAATGCACCGGCGACTCAATCCGATTGTTTAGTCTAGATATTTGTTGATTCATTCGCATGGTAATTTTCCGTTGAGGGTCCGAAAGTGTGGGAACGAACTGATAATGTAACTTTATTCGTTCTGAATGTTTGGTTTAAAGTTTGGGTGCATTTGCAATTGGATATTGACTGGTTGGCTAAAGTTATCTGAAGGGTAGATTCTGGGATGGTGTATGTGTGTGTGGGTGTATGGACATGTGCATAGAGTTATGTGGAACTATAGATATGTCACTATATACTTTATGTGGTCGGAAACGCCTTCTTCACTGCGTTACAAACTTCTGACTGAAATTACAATACCCACTGCAAGGTTATAATAATTATTTATTTAATTGCTCACTCTATAGGAGCAGTTCCAGGGGTTCCAGATTCTGCGTGACTATTTAAAATTTTGTTTTTATGTTGTGAAAAATCTAAACGCCTACTTCCTACAAAGTTACAATGAATTTTCTTATATTTGTTTGACTATTCCTATGGGATATAGCGGTCCGATCCGGCTCGCTCCGACATATTTACTACCTGCAATAGAAAGAAGACTTTTGCGAAAGTTTCATCGCAATAGCTTTAAAACTGAGAGACTAGTTCGCATAGAAACGGATAGACGGACATGGCTAGATGGACTCGGCTATTGGTGCTGATCAAGAATATATGGGACGTTCCATATCAACCGGGTCACCCCATTTTTTTTTTTAAGTGGACAGTACCACATTGATTGCAAAGCCCCATGGTTCTAATATTTTACCTCATACCTATTTTGTCAATGTTACCACTCTTTTGCCGTATATTCGCGTTAGAAAGAAAACACAAAATCAATATTATCTTTTAAACGGAAGACAAAATTGCCATGGTTCAAAAGCAAAAAAATCTGTCCTTCCATGGCTGATTACGAGAAAAAATGGATTTTATTAGACCGTAGCGATAGCGTTTTTAAAGTCTAAAAGTAGGATTTTGTCCAAAGGGCCAGAAAGCCAAAAATTTAATGGATTTTATGCGACTGGTTTCAAAGTGGGATCTATCTTTTGTACGTTTTTTTAGTAGTTAAGTGTCAGAGAGAACTAATGAGTAATATAAAATAATCGTATATGCTTTGAAAAATAGTAAAAAATCAATGAAAAGAATTTATAGCTAATTCCTCAAAAGTGATCCCACTTTGAAACCAGTCCTTTGGACGAAATCCTACTTGTAGACTTTAAAAACGCTATTGCTTGGTCATCAACGGTCTAATAAAATCAATTTTTTTCTCGTTATCGGCCATGGAAATATATATATATATGTATATATATATATATAATATATCTCTATATTAATAAAAAGGGGAGGCATAAAAAATGTCCAGTAGCAAATTCCACACAGACGGATTGACATAAAAATCTAAAAAAACCACAGTAACTCGGAGAATAATTAGGAGCCGCATGTGAGGTATAAATTAGAACCAAAAATGACCCCAAAAGGCACCAAAATTCGATTTATTTATTTATTAATTTTTTCTTTTTCCATTTCTCTGTTATAAATGTTGTTTAAATGGTTTAAAAATGTGATGTTCATAATCTTATGGCATACCCGCAAATAACTGCATTTCAATTTTTTGGAAATTCAGCCTCCTTTACCAAGTTCCCAATATTTCCAAATTTGGTTGTGCCTTCTGACGTTACGGCCTTCACATATGTATGTATGTATGTTCTGCTGGCGCAGTTTGCATAAAGTCGTACATGTATGTGTGTATGTCATGCTGTCGCACTTTAAGTGTGACCGCGCAAGGGGAAAAAAAATGAAAATACCACAGTCACAGCAGATTTAAAATGCGCGGTTAAAAAATCGATTATATCGAAAATCGATTCTTGTGCACCATTTTTTTTTTAGCTAAACGTTAAATTTTAAAAAGATTTTCCTGTATGCAAAATCATGTTGCTCCACACACAACCACTAGATATGAGAGTGTGTACGTGTGTGTGCTCATTGCAGCTGACTAAGGAAGTGAGATTCGCTTAGATTCAAATTCATGATAATACTGATATCCTTTTGCTAAAAGAATATTTCATTTATATTTCCCCAACAGATTTAAAACATTTTCTTACAGATTTTTTGTGTTTTAAAATTCAAATCGCGTTGAAAATATTAAAAGAACACTAAATATTCAAATCAATTGATGCTCTTGCTCTTCCTTACACGTGCCTCAAATTGTTTAAACAAATGGAAAAGTTTAAGCAATTTGATTCACGGCATCCCCTTCCACCTGCCTTCCTGTCGTCTCTATATTAATAAAAGGGGAGGCATAAAAAATGTCCATTAGCAAATTCCACCCAGTACGGATTGACATAAAAATCTAAAAAATCACATTAATTTGGAGAATAATTAGGAGCCGCGTGTGAGGTATAAATTAGAACCAAAAACGTCCCCAAAAGGCTCCAAATTCGATTTGTTTTTTTTTTTAATTTTTTCATTTGCCATTTCTCTGTTATAAATGTTGTTTAAATGGTTTAAAAATGTGATGTTCATAATCTTAAGGCATACCCGCAAATAACTGCATTTACATTTTTTGGAAATTCAGCATCCTCTACTAAGTCCCCAATATTTCCAAATTTTGTTGTGCCTTCTGACGTCACGGCCTCCACATATGTATGTATGTATGTTCTGCTGGCGCAGTTTGCATAAAGTCGTACATGTATGTGTGTATGTCATGCTGTCGCACTTTAAGTGTGACCGCGCAAGGGAAAAAAATTAAAAAACCACAGTCACAGCAGATTTAAAATGCGCGGTTAAAAAATCGATTATATCAAAAATCGATCGACTTTTGCACCATTTTTTTTTAGCCAAACATTAAATTTTAAAAAAGATTTTCCTGTATGCAAAATCGTGCTGCTCCACACACAACCACTAGATATGAGCGTGTGTACGTGTGTGTGCCCATTGCAGCTGACTAAGGAAGTGAGATTCGCTTAGATTCAAATTCATGATAATACTGATATCCTTTTGCTAAAAGAATATTTCGTTTACATTTCCCCAACAGATTTAAAACATTTTCTTACAGATTTTTTGTGTTTTAAAATTCAAATCGCATTGAAAATATTAAAAGAACACTAAATATTCAAATCAATTGATTCTTTTGCTCTTCCTTACACGTGCCTCAAATTGTTTAAACAAATGGAAAAGTTTAAACAATTTGATTCACGGCATCCCTTCCACCTGCCTTCCTGTCGTCTTTCTATTAATAAAAGGGAAGGCATAAAAAATGTCCAGTAGCAAATTCCACCCAGTACAGATTGACATAAAAATCTAAAAAAATCACATTAATTTGGAGAATAATTAGGAGCCGCGTGTGAGGTATAAATTAGAACCAAAAACGACCCCAAAAGGCTCCAAATTCGAATTGTTTTTTTTTTTTAATTTTTTCATTTGCCATTTCTCTGTTATATATGTTGTTTAAATGGTTTAAAAATGTGATGCTCATAATCTTATGGCATACCCGCAAATAACTGCATTTACATTTTTTGGAAATTCAGCATCCTCTACCAAGTCCCCAATATTTCCAAATTTTGTTGTGCCTTCTGACGTCATGGCCTTCACATATGTATGTATGTATGTTCTGCTGGCGCAGTTTGCATAAAGTCGTACATGTATGTGTGTATGTCATGCTGTCGCACTTTAAGTGTGACCGCGCAAGGGGAAAAAAAATGAAAATACCACAGTCACAGCAGATTTAAAATGCGCGGTTAAAAAATCGATTATATCGAAAATCGATTCTTGTGCACCATTTTTTTTTTAGCTAAACGTTAAATTTTAAAAAGATTTTCCTGTATGCAAAATCATGTTGCTCCACACACAACCACTAGATATGAGAGTGTGTACGTGTGTGTGCTCATTGCAGCTGACTAAGGAAGTGAGATTCGCTTAGATTCAAATTCATGATAATACTGATATCCTTTTGCTAAAAGAATATTTCATTTATATTTCCCCAACAGATTTAAAACATTTTCTTACAGATTTTTTGTGTTTTAAAATTCAAATCGCGTTGAAAATATTAAAAGAACACTAAATATTCAAATTAATTGATTCTCTTGATCTTCCTTACACGTGCCTCAAATTGTTTAAACAAATGGAAAAGTTTAAACAGTTTCATTCACGGCATCCCCTTTCACCTGCCTTCCTTATTCATTAATATAACTTATGCAAACAATCCATTCGAATTTTAGAAAGATTAAAAAAAACACATAATGCTTTTTTTCAAGGTTTTGTATTTTTTGTAACTAGTTTACATAGGGCAAAATACTGTTCTTTTTACGGAAATTGAGGATAAAATCTTTTCTCGGTTTAAGGTTAAAAATTAGTCATTTTTTTAATATAAAATAAGTAGCTTACTTTTCAATTTTAGTTTCCGCAGGCGAAGCTGCGGGCTTCCGACCCTGCTAGTAGCTAATAAATTTCTGCAGGGGTCACGTCATGAGGTCTTCTTAGTGATCCCCACGGTGGTGCAATGGACGGCCTATATGTCCAGTGCACAAGTCCTCTGTTCCAGTGATGACATCTGGTCCTGCAATGTCCCTCTCGAAGCTTGGCATGTAATTAGGATATTATTGGGATTTTTCGGATGTTTTATTTTATGAGACGATTGGAGTAGTGTATAAATGAGAGTTCTGGATACAAAAGTGAAGGGGGAGGTAATTAATTATGCTAATTAGGGTAATAAATGGGGGTAATTAAAGTTAATGGTGCGTGACGAGTGATCGTTAAATAGGGTAATAAATTAGGTTAAGGTGACAGGTGGGGGTAATTAAAGTTAATGGGTGCGTGACGAGTGATCGTTAATTAGGGTGATAAATTGCGTATATCCAGGAATTGTATCCAGAAATCCTATCCAGAAATCGGGGATTCTAATTAAGCGGGGAAAAGTTACTGGGGTGTGACGGGTGGGGTGACCTTTGCTTAGATTAAGAAAGTGTGGTGCTCACATGGTGTGACGGGTGATCATAGCGTTATATTTAGGTTTTCCTAGTTAATGGGGGAAGAAGTTACTGGGGTGTGACGGGTGACTTTTGCTTATCTGGGTTATCCTAGTTAAACGGGGAGAAATTACTGAGGTGTGTCAGGTGATCATAGCGTTATATTTAGGTTTTCCTAGTTAATGGGGGGAGACATTACTGGGGTGTAACGGGTGATCGTTAATTAGGGTGATAAATTGCGTATATCCAGGAATTGTATCCAGAAACGACAATTTAATAACCATAGCCTCTAGAAAATGTCTCGGGTTGTTGACACGTTCACACGTGGACTTGGTAACTTGATTAGCACCCTTGAATAGGGGATCCATTTGCTTGCCACTGAGAAACAAACACCCACCCCGAACAAACGAATACTCAAAAGAAACAGCTGAAAGCAAACACCCACCCCAATAGCAAAAGAATTCTCAAAAGAAACAGCTGAAAGCAAACACCCTCCCAAACCAAAAATATGTAAATTTTTATTTAGGTCATGTTTATTTGGAAATTTGTAACAGGCTTTTCTTATACACTATATATGATGACATTAGTTTTAAGGCTCCGTCTCGATGATTTTTATAAGCAGTCACACCACTAGATCATATTTAGTTTAACTGAAAAGAAACAGCTGAAAGCAAACACCGACCCCAATAGCAAAAGAAGGTACAAATTTGAAATTAAAATATACTTTTATTTTATTATTTTTTAATTCAATTTTACAAATATATAAAGGCATAGAATTTTTTTTTAATTGTTTAATTTTTTTTTTTTTAATTTAAGGTCTATACTTTTGTATTTGTTTATTAATTCAATAGCTTTAATTCTAAGGTATGGTGCCTGGTGACATTGACATGTATCCGGACCCTCTCTTACATCATCGTCGGCTCAAGGACATGATAGCATAGCATATAGCATAGCATATAGCATAGCATAGCATTGAAGTTTGGAGAAAATCATCTCCAGGGTCTGTCGATGATCCTCAAAAATGAAATAACCATTTTCTTTGAGGAAAATCGTGATTTCATTACACACGTCGTTGTTGGTAGTCATCTTGTTTTGATGTGTCTTGATGTTTTGTTGATGTATAGATGTTTTTGTTGTTTAACTGTATAGCTGTTTTTGTTGTTTCTTGATGTTGTTGTATAGATGATTTTTCTTGTTGTATAGATGTTTTTTGTTGTTGTATAGATGTTTTTTTGTTGTTGTATAGATGTTTTTGTTGTTTAATTGATTAGATGTTATTAGCTGGTTCCTAGTTGTTTAACTGTATAGCTGTTTTTTGTTGTTTCTTGTTTGTTGCTGATCCAGTGGACTTTCAATTTGAACTGAAGTTCCTTTTCACCAACTTCTCATTTATATCCCCTCTTCATGTGGGGGATCATGCTTCTCCACCACCATCCCTTCCTCGCAATCATCCCCTTTGAGACGCTTTAGATAGACAAATGCAAATGTGTCTAGAAACCGAGTAGACAAAAACCTGGTTGCTAGGCACTGATCACTTTTACCTTCCCTCCCTCGCCAACAAATATTCGAAGGAATCAACCAATCAAAATAATGCAAGTCAAATTTCTTATATTAAATTAAAGGAAAATCTTGTCATCAACCAATCAAACTTTCCACCTCTAATTTTTTTATTTTTTACAAAATATAGTTTAAGTTTATACTAATAAGCTTTCCTCAAAGTTATATTTAAGGTAGAATTTCGTTTAATTCAGATCAGTGTAGACAAATTTCTTAAAGAGAACTACTCTTTTTATTAGTTTCGAAAAACAGAAAAGTGATCTTATCAACGAGTTTACCTCAATTGAAAAGTGGCTTTGTGAGAACAATTACAAATTAACTTCATTACAACTAACTTTGTGAAAAGAAAATAAAAATTTAAAACAATCTACAAATTAATTACAATTGTAATTCTTTCCAAATAAATAATAAATAAAATGAATAACCAAACCCAAAAATATTGCGAGTCGTGCCGTCGTTTCATCCCGGTGGGAGTTCAATGGAATCACCATGCTCGCACCGCGGAGCACAAGATGAATGCTGTGATACCTTTGGATGGAAGAATCAAAAAGATTTCGGATGGATTCAAGGGTCGAATCCTTCATTATATGTTTGTTAATGAAGGAGAGGAATTAAGATACCCGGAAGAGTTCCTCTTCGAAGCAGGAGGGGCTTTAAAATCTCATTTATTTAATTTGCTTCAAAGCTACGTGTCCGGTAAAGTTAATTTTGAGCTTTTTGCGGAATATATGCTAGTGAAAGATGATGATTTAAAAACGGAGACTAAACAATTCCAAAGCAAAATGGAAGTTGTTACAAGCCACTCGGATTTAGACCGCATATTCGCCAATCACTCAGACCATCTGAAAATAAAAATGGAAGAGTTTCAGGAAAGGGATAGCGGGTGGACCCAACTCCGCATAATTCGATTGGACATGAATTTCAATAAATAAAGCCGCTTTCTGGATCCTCATATATCCCAACACACCCAAGCTTTTTGCGAAAAAAGCAATAATTAATGTCCAAAATAAAAATGACTCATACTGCTTTAAATGGACTTTGATTTCGGCGCTTATAAATGTAGAAAGTAGTATATGCTACACATATAAAATATAAGGGCCGAAAGATTTGTTTTAACATCTGGAATAAATTTGGACTTCAGTGGGTTGATATTCCCGCTCAAAATAAAGGACATAGACATTTTCATTCAAAAAAACGTTACATTGAGCATTAACGTTTTTGGATATGATGAGGAAAGTGAAACTATAATTGGACCTCTTTATCAATCTGGAGTTGAAAAACTATACTCTTCCTGGAAGGAAACGGATTCGGTCACTATACATGGATAAAAAATATTACAAAGTATGAATTTTTACTCGTTATAGATTTACTTTTACTTGTTATTTTACATTATTGTTTATTTAATAGACTAATGACTTCACAAAGAGGATTACATAATGGACAGACATGGTTTTGCAATACCTGCTTAAATTTTTCATCAAGTGCAAGTCGCGCACTTCGTCACAAGGAGCTTTGCAGTGGAAAGGTTGCCACTCTCCCAAACCCACATAAGTCGACATTAAAGTATACGGCACTGCGTCATCAACTAAAAGTACCATTCGCAGTGTATGCAGATTTCGAGTGCATACTTCGTCGTATAAATATTGATGTAAGTCCTAAACTATTTAATGTAAATGAGCATGTACCAATTTCATACGCTTACTTTATAAAGTGTTCATATGATTCTAGTTTAGATAAATTCGTAATGGAAACGGGAGGTAATTCAGATATACATTTTGTCAATTCCCTTGTAAATAACTTAAAAACTATTCATTCAAAATATTTGGGTAAAGTTGTTCCCATAGTAATGTATCCAGAGGATGAATATGATTTTGAGGATGCCCTTAATTGTCATATTTGTGAAAAGGCTTTAGCGGATGATAGGGTTCGAGATCATTGTCATTATACAGGTAGATACAGGGGTGCAGCTCATTCTAAATGTAATTTAGATTTGAAAACGTCTCATTTTTTTCCAGTTTTCTTCCACAATTTTTCCAGGTTTGATTGTCACTTGTTTATCAAAGAATTGACACTTTTACCTGGAGAAATTAAAGTTATTTCCATAAATAAGGAACACTTTATTTCAGTAATGAAAACAATTGAAAATGAATGTGGAAAGAGTTTTGAGATAAGGTTTCTAGACACATTTAGATTTATGACATCTAGTCTAGATGCCTTAGCAGCCAATTTAGAAGATGATCAACTTAAATCAGTAAGATCACATTTTAATTGTGAAAATGAATTTAGACTTATGCGGAAGAAGGGTGTATTCCCATATGAATATCTTGATTCAGAGCATAGACTGGAGGAAACTAGTTTACCATCAAGAGATCAATTTTATAATCAGTTTACTGAAAAGCAATGTTCTCAAGAGGATTATAGTCATGCTGTTAAAGTTTGGACACAATTTTCCTGTAAATCTCTAAAGGATTATCTAGAGATTAATTTAAAAACTGATGTACTATTAACTGACGTTTTTGAAAACTTCCGTTTAATTTGCATGAAAATTTATTCTCTTGACCCAGCACATTTTTATACAACACCAGGTTTATCTTGGCAGGCAATGCTGAAAACCACACAAATTGAGTTAGAGTTAATAACTGATATTGATATGTCTAAATTTATACAAAGTGGAATTCGGGGTGGTTTGGTACAATCCTGTCACAGATATACTAAAGCAAATAATAAATATTTAAGTGACTACGATGATAGTAAAGAGTCATAATTTTTAATGTATTTAGATGCAAATAATTTGTATGGTTGGGCAATGTCTCAACCTTTACCTTACTGTCTCCCATAGACATGGAAAATTTAATAGTAGAAAATATTCCAAGCGATGGACATTATGGTTATATTTTAGAAGTGGACTTGGACTATCCATACAGTATCCATGATTTACATAGTGATTTACCGTTTTGTTCAACAACAAAGTTAGCCACTAATAGCGAAAAAGTAAAAAAATTAATTGCCGACCTCGGAAATAAAAAAAATTATATCATTCATTATAAAAATTTACAGCAATGTTTGCTTAATGGGTTGCAGTTAAAAAAAAATCATAGAGGGATACGTTTTGAGCAAAAACCTTGGCTCATTTTATATCAGTTCTCAGACCGAGATTTCCATAGCAACAGGTTGTTGTTTTTTCACCCTTATTGTTTTCCACCCTTGTTGTTACTTCATTTGAATGAAAGCAGGAATTTAATACACAGGTGTCCACAATTGTATGATCCAAAACGTTGTACCTGTTCATAGTTATATTTGATATCATTCCCTAAGTATTTCACAACTTCTTTTGGTGGTTGTAGATTTCCAAAACTATCAAAATAGAATATATTGTTTTTGTTTTTGTGGTAAGCTACCCAATGTGTACCCCTTGACTTTGAATCATCCAAGTTAATCACTCCACTCTCATTATTTTTAGGTGTTTTTGGGAGAGAGTCTCTTATAAACACCCCCCTAAAATGCGGTATATTTCTTTGAGCAAATTCCATTATATCTATATTTGTTAATGCTCTTTTAGGTAGCTGACCAATTAGTTTTTTTGTTTCTTCATTCTCCCACCACGACTGTTGAATGGTTTTAGGTATAAGCCGTAACCATTTTTATAGGGTTTTAAGTATAGACCTTCACCCACTGAAACTTCATTCATCTTTCGATTGTGTCTTTTATTTTCTTCTAGCTGTTGCTTAGCAATTTGTGCGTTTGTTATCAATTTTGCAACACTAAAAGTTCCAGAAGCTAAACTACCTATAGCACTTAATGCAGTTAAGATGGGTACCAGTGGTAAAAAAAACCCCCCATTTTGGGTACATTAATTATTCGAGGAACTTTAACGTTTTTCTTAGATCCCATTGAATTATGTATTGCTTTACGTGCAATTTTAATTGCATTAACCACATCCAGAGGTTTTCGTTTTTTTAATTCCCGACTCGCTTCTCTTACAACAGATGATAGTCTATTTATTTTCATTCTCCTACGCTTCCTCTTCCTCTTCTGTTTTTTCTTATTTCGCTTACGAACACCCATTCCAAAATGTTTCTTTGATTTCATAATATTAGTTACAAAATATGCTGCTGCTCGCTCCTTAAGAGAACTATCCTTCGCCTTTACTCGCTCCCAAGCCTTGTTAATTAATTCAGAATCTGCCTTATGTCGATTGCTTAGATCCTTGTTTTGTGATTAAGCAATATCGTGGACCTTGCAAGCTTCATCCAACTGATTAATTCCGTAATCTCCACGCTGTAATCGCTCTGCAAGCTTTGTATCGGGTCCACAATAGTTATATCCAGGAATGTGAAACTCAATCGGAAGAGGATCTATTAACTTATTAATAAGACCACTTCCACGCTTACGATGTAAATAATGACTAATGTGATTGTAAAAACGTTTCCCCATTATATATTGTCTTTATTCATTTAAGATTTATCACGGAATAAACATATTTATAATAGGATGCGAATAATAAAGCAAAAAAAGAACATTCTTGTTCGTAACATTGAGAACGTGAACAATGTTAAACAACCACCACGTCACAATGAATTATTACCAAACACAATTAGAGCTCTTGTGGTTGGTCCATCCAACTGCGGGAAAACTAATGTAATGATCAGTCTAATTGAGAGTCCAAATGGTTTGAGATTTGAAAATATATACGTGTTTTCAAAGAGTCTATACCAACCGAAATATGATTACTTGGAAAAGCTAATAAAACCGATTAAGGGTATGGGTTATCATACATTCTCTCAGAACGAAACTGTTTTATCACCCACCGAAGTAAAAAATAATTCAATCATGTTTTTCGACGATGTGGCTTGTGAGAAACAAGATAATATTCGATCATATTTCTGTATGGGTCGTCACAAAAATATTGATTCTTTTTATTTATGTCAAACATATACACGAATTCCAAAACATCTTATACGGGACAATGCAAATGTAATTATTATGTTTAAACAGGATGATTTAAATATTCGACACATATTTCGGGATCATATCATGCCTTACATGAACTATGAGTCACTTACGAAAATTTGTCAAAAATGTTGGGAGGATAAATATGGATTTTTATTTATAAGTAAGGATGACAATATTGATAAGGGACGATATAGAAAAGGATTTGACCAATTTATTGTTCTTTAATTCTAATATAAGTTTGGGGCGGGGTTGTATGACACCCAGTTGAACAACAGATTTCAAAATGGTTAGATCATTGACTCTATCAGTGAATGGAAATAGTTCCGTTATAAACACAGTTTATTTTCCACCAATTGAATTTATCGGGGAATATGAGTGTGCGCTAGTTGAGTTTAACATGTACAACTCAATTCCCAACGTGGATGTAAATAACAATCTCTTTCATATTGGTGATAAAGTTATTATTATTCCCACCGGCTCCTATAAACTCATCGATATTTCTCAATTTATTTATAACAAGTTAAAGGATTATAATCTGGAAAATACTGTGAAAATTGTAAACAATAACAATACACTTCAAGTGGTAATATTTAGCAGTAAAGAAGATGTATACTTTAATAAGGAGAGGTCAATAGGTCAATTGTTTGGTTTCAACAAAAGAGTCCGATAATTTTTTAATTTAATTTTGGTTTTATTTCTTCCTAACGCTACAAGTACAGAAAAATACTTATAAATTAAAGCGCTAGTCACAATTTGTCAGATTCATGAACATAAATAAATGATGACATTACAAACATTGATTTCTTAAAGACTAAAGTTTTTTTTTTTTTTTTTTTTTTTAACATAATTACTAGTTTGAAAAATGTGTGTGTAATTTTGCTTTGAATTGCGTGGCAGATTTAATGGTTTTTATTGGATGTGGTAGTTTATTCCAAGAACGTACAGCACAGATAAAAAAGTGTTTCTCGGCATATGAGTGTTTTACGACTTGACAAATTAGGTTATTTGTTCTATTGGAAGCGCTGAATTTTAGCTTGCTAAAAAGATATTTTGGCTCGGCAGTTGTTATTATTTTGTGCAGCAGTATTAGTGTTTTGAACTCGATCCAAGCTTTGAGCGGCATGCCAAAAATTTTAAAAGTTGCGTCAGAGATTCGATCTCTGCGCCTGCGATTAAATATATATCTCGCTACATTGTTGAAAGCTACAAGGAGTTTATGCTGGCTAGTAGCGTCACAATTTCCGAAGACTTCTACTCCATAAAATAGTAATGGTGTCAGCTTGGTTTTGGCAACGAGCATTTTCAGATTTATTGGTAAAAAGGTTTTCGTGTCGTTTAGTTGTCTAAGTATCCCATACATTTTCCCAACCGTACAATTTACATGATTACTCCAGGAAAGAGTGGAATTTATTGTAAACCCCAAGTTGCTCGCTCGATCTACATAGTTTATTGGTTGACCATTCAAGCAAAGTTTTTCCAGATGATCTGTGTTAAAAAATCGGTTAAATATTACTATGCATTTTGATTTGAGGGGGTTCAAGGATAATCCATTGCGCTCTGCCCATTTACAAACCCTGTCTAATTCAGTGTTACAGACACGAACACATTCATTAATTTGGCTAACAGGACAGCTTACATATAGTTGGACGTCGTCGGCATACATATGCATGTCACATTTTGATAGGATATTTGGCAAATCATTAACATATAGACTGAACAAAAGGGGACCAAGAATGGACCCCTGCGGTACACATAATGCTGTCAACATTTTAAAAATTAATTCGATTCGTTAGGAATATAATATTGTAAGTGGCTCTTACGTTGATAATACACCAAATCACGTATTACATGAGTTTGCAATTTCGGTTCCACCGGGCTATAAAATGACAGTGACACCACACAATCTCATCTATTTACCTATTAACTGCAGAGAAATAAGTACACTCTCATTACATATCGTTGATCAGAAGGGAGATTTTTTGAATTTGCGTGGTGAAAACGTATCAATTCGCATACATATTCGAGCAATAGAATGATAATTTACAATAAAAGCATCGGTATGACATTTTAAATGTTCGTGAGAGACCGTTTTCAGATGAAAGTATTTCGAAAAAGGAATATCATACATATTCCTCATATCATCAAACATTTAAAGCAAATGATGAAATACGTATTTGTATTCAAAATCAGGACTTGTATGTACTCCGTACTGATATTATTACAAAAGCTAATTTTAATTTCTCGCTACCCTTAAAAATGTAATGGGGTTTGCTGAGGATTATAGAAAAGTTTTACTGAATTATAAGCATGAACTTGTACTTTTGCTGACAAAAAATCTGGATGATGTATATGTTAAAAACAAAGCAAACCATACATATGTTTTGGCTAATATTAGCTGGAAAATCCCTCATGTAACACCCAGTGATGCTGCAAAAATTAAAATGTACGATATAATAAAGAGTGGCGTAAATTTACCGATAGCTTTCCGTAGTTGGGATACATACATTAACCCAAAACTGATACAGGGTACTCAACACGTCTGGAATTTGAAAATAGGAAGTAATAGAGAACGACCGAGATTTGCCATTATAGCCTTCATGTTGAATGGATAACTAATTACAAATAATTTATCCAACCTGAAAGTCCACTTGAATTCAGAAACGTATCCATATGATGACTTAAATGTAAACTTTGAAAATGACAAATATGCTCACATTTTTATCACCGTTAGAATTTAAAAGTAAACCTGTTCGCGCCAAAGCGGCGCCCCAAGTCCCGGCCCATTTTCCCTTCAAGCGCCCCTGGAGCCTTGACAGTCGAGACAGCAGTTCTTCCAGATCGCTCGCATCTCGCTCTCTCGCACTGTTAAGTGTCTCCACTCCGCTCTCCAAGCGGCTCTTGGAGCTTCCACTCTGTAGTTTTAAGTTAGTTCTAATTTTCAAGTGTAACAGAGCCGACCAGTGAAGTGATTTCGGAAATAAACCGTGAATTTTTATAACGTGAAAACACCCATTGCGGCCGTGTATTTTCTGACCTACGAACAGCACCCCGAATTTTGGAAGACCCGCCCCACTCCATTACATGATCCATCGACCGGATAAACCAGGAGAAGAGTTTTGAAAGTACCAGCGTCCAACCGGCGGAGTTTCCAAGTTCCAAGTTCAAGATAAGTACGAATATTCCATTATTCCATTGCCGACCAGTCAGATATTTCCCAAGAACCCAATTTTCTTATATCTGTCTGATCGGCCATTTCCATTTGTGCATACGATCGCCATATTCCGGCTTCTTTTTCGTATTGCTATTTCCATCTTCATACGACCGCCATTTTCCGGCTTTGCTTTTCATATTTCCCACTTTCCATACATATTCGGGTTCATACGGACATACAATCCAGATGCACACTTTTTAATGTATGTACATACATATGCCTGACCAGCGCAACATATGTACGTAAGCTAACATACACGTACCTCCGCGTTACACCCTGCGAACATTTCTACAGCGACATTTACCATACAGTCCACATTATCTCCAATTTACAAAATATTTAAAATTACAATTTTAAAACACATCCATACACATCCAACACGCCCATACATACACATATATCTACGTTATCTCAAAATATACAATATATATACACAAATTAAAAACATATAATACACATATTAATATATGCACATTTATATATATTTTCCACCCAACACCATTAATTATATTATACACAATACCAAAATAACTTGTTTCCGCTGAACACAATTTATTATATATTGCATAAAATTACAAAAAAAATAACCTGTTTCCACCGAACCCACCAGCACGATACGCCTGTCCAGAATTTGCATGGTATTTATTTCAGCAGCGCTAATTCGCACACACCGGCGGCTCACATCCATTAAAATAAAAATAAATAAATATTTTTTTTGTGCCCAAGCCGTGACGGTGCGCGATATATATATTTTCCCATTCCTACCGCTCATTTTCGCAGCACAGCAACCGACTGCAAATATCTTGCAGAATATTATTTTTTCCACAGCAGCGATATTTTCCTCGCACGTTAAAATAGTTGTTGCGAAAACCTTGAAATTTTTATTGGTGTTCCGTTTCCACATATTCCAAAGTAGACCACGGAGCGGCAACGCTAGGAAACAAAAGCGGACCGCTTGCAATCCATACCGAGGAAACTAAGAAGCCACTGCGATATATTACCATTTTTGTTTTTTTTTTTTAAAAACAAAATTGAACTAATTCCGTAATATTTTTTGTCGCGTCGATCCACTATTGTTGACATTCAGCTATTAGGATTTTTTGAAATTTTGGGGCCGTATTTTCCGGAAGTTATCCATTTTTGTCGTTCCTTTTCTTTGCCAATCAATCCCGGTGATCCGCAACAGCGTGACCACATTCCAGGACGGACCTTTCTGGAATGCCAGGAGACAAAACTAAGTTGTCAGTTCCGTCTGCAAATAAAACGCGATCGCTATCCGCATCACCACGCGCGCGCACCTCAAGCCCAGTAGCCCCAAAACCAATATCAAAGGCAAAGAGCGAAACTTCAGTAGCCAGCCAAGCAGGCGACAAGAAGTTGTCTGTTCCTACAATCCATCCGAAACGATTGTCTCTAAGTCCGCTCACGCCTAAAGTTAGGTCGCAAATCCAGACCAAGTCCGTA
This sequence comes from Drosophila pseudotakahashii, assembly GCA_035046095.1. Classification (NCBI taxonomy): domain Eukaryota; kingdom Metazoa; phylum Arthropoda; class Insecta; order Diptera; family Drosophilidae; genus Drosophila; species Drosophila pseudotakahashii. The sequence goes on along the minus strand of JAWNOE010000225.1, from coordinate 717,313 downwards.
AAGTCGCTAGCAACTCGTTCTCAGGCAAAAATGAGTAACGAAATTGCAGTTGCAGCCCTCGCGCGGTTTATCACGGTGTCCGACCGTATGAGCCATTTCAGAGCGACTATAGAAACTCCAGGAGCTGCCGCTCCGTCCGTCCACACCTGCAAAGTCCGAAAAGAACAAGTCCGTTCACTCTGGGACAAAGCCGAGAAGGAGTTTGAAGCTTGTCTAGACACGATTTCCAGCCTTACGACTGACGAGGCGTCGGATATTTTGGCGACCCTACACCGAAAATATGAATATTGCTATTCGGTGTACGAGGAGCTATCGGTTCAGCTCAGCGAGTTAATTGACCGAGCCAGTTCACAGCAGCCGTTGTCGAGCACCGACAATCAGTCCGCGTACATTCCGTCTGGGTGCCGGTTGCCTCCATGTGATACAGAAGTATTTGAGGGAGACTATCTCAAATGGCCAACATTCAGGGACCTTTTCACTACCGTCTACGTCAACAACACACGGTTGACGCCGGTCGAGAAGTTATTCCATCTCAACGCGAAAACGAGCGGTGAGGCAAAGGCAATTGTTGCCAAGTCCCCGCTCACTAATGATGGTTTCGCTTCCGCTTGGGAGGCGCTTCGAGACCGTTTCGAAAACAAAAGACTTTTAGTGAACAGTCAGCTCAAGCTCCTATTTAACTTAAGTTCCGTTAATGCCGAAACTGGCCACTCCATAAAAGAGCTTCAGAGCACCATCCAAGGGTGCCTGACAGCATTAGCCCACTCCAAAATATCAACCGAAAATTGGGATTGCTTGCTGGTCTACCTGTGCGCCAGTAAGTTGCCCAGATTGACCCTTTCCTTGTGGGAACAATCCCTTACATCAAAGTCTGATGTTCCTACATGGGATGAGATGAACGCGTTCCTTAGCGATAGGTATAGAACCTTAGAAGCCATTGAGGACATGAAGCAGAGTCTTGGTGGTCCATCAACTTCCAAAAATTCCCAAGTTACGAAGAAGCTTAACTCCTTTGAAGCCAAAGTGAGTGTCAAACCAAAGAGTTGCGATTTGTGCTCTAAGGAGACTCACCCAGTGCGGTTGTGCCCTCGCTTCATTCAGATGGCAGTCGAGGCGCGGGAAAACTACATAAAAAAGAAGCAGTTATGCTTGAATTGCTTCGCGAGAGGCCATCAGCTCCGGGATTGTTCCAGTACGCACAGCTGCTTTGTATGCCGAGGGAGACATCACACGCTTTTGCATCGAGGCAACCCATTTTCCAACAATCCAAGTTCCTCTGGACATGCGAGACCTAGATCCGATCCTCCGTCGGGAGGCTCAGACATTCCCGATGAACACTCAAATGTACAAGTCTGTTTTGCCTCGGGCTCAAAGGCAGTTCTGTTGGGCACGGCAATGATTGATATTTGCCACCTCGGCACCCACTTCCGAGCACGCGCTTTGATCGACTCGGGATCTGAAGCGACGTTCATAACGGAGCGTCTTTTCAAGTTGGTCAATCTGCCGTTTCGCCCCATTCAAGCTCAAGTGTCTGGTTTAAATCAGACCGTTTCTGCCCAGTCAACAAGGCTTTGCCATTTCGCCATTCGTTCTCCTACTAAGCCGGGCCTGCAGTTAGACACCGCAGCGTATGTTCTGCCAGAACTAGCAGGCAGATTACCCTCACAGTCCATTCCACAAGATATCCTGAGAGATTTGCCAAACCTTCAATGTGCAGATCCCACATTTCTCCAGAGTTCCCAGATAGACGTTCTTATCGGAGCTGATATTCTTCCATCCGTGCTGCTGAGTGGCACAAAGACCAACATCTGCGGATCTCTTTTTGGGCAAGAGACCATCTTCGGGTGGGTGCTCACTGGTCCAGTGTCCATGTCCACGAGCAACCGAGTCTCAGCCTTTACGACTCAAATTACAAAAAAAAGTGAGGCGTCCTTTGACAAACTTCTTACGAAGTTTTGGGAGGTGGAAGATCTACCATCAAAAATGGTAAAAGAGTCCGATTCCGTCTGCGAAAGGAATTTTCTACGAACCACAACTAGAGACGCGAGCGGGAAGTACGTAGTGACGTTACCGTTCTGCGACCCCGATCATTGTGGATCAGAGTTGGGTTACTCAAGGTCTATAGCACTTGCTCAGTTTCTGAGAAACGAGAATCGTTTACGAAGGGACACTCCATTAAATGAGCAGTACAACTCCGTGATTCAAGAGTATTTGGATTTAGGCCATATGAGAGAGGTTTCGCCCACTCACAATTCTCCAAACTACTACCTCCCACACCATGCGGTTATAAAACCCGAAAGCACGACCACGAAACTCCGGGTGGTATTCAACGCTTCCAGCCCGTCAGCAAATGGGACTAGCTTGAACGATGTGCTTCATGCCGGTCCAGTCCTCCAATCTGACTTAACAATTCAGATTTTAAAGTGGCGCTATTTTAAGTATGTTTTTAGTGCAGACATCACGAAAATGTATAGGCAGATCTGGGTCGATCCAAAGCATACGCCCTTTCAAAGGATTCTTTTCCGAAACAAGGAAGGTGACATTCGAGATTACGAGCTGAAAACCGTAACATTCGGTGTCAATTGCGCGCCCTATCTCGCCATCCGAGTGCTGAAACAGCTGGCTGATGACGTCGATCAGAAGTTTCCAAAAGCCAGTCATATAATCCGCAACTTCATGTATGTTGATGACGTTTTAGCAGGGTCGAATTCTCAACAAGAAGCTCAACTTGCCATCCAGGAGTTAGTAACCGCTTTGAATTCGGCCGGTTTTCCGCTTAGAAAGTGGACTTCCAACCACAAGGGGGTTTTAAAGGACATTCCAAATGAGCATCTTCTCCATTCTGAGTTCCTAAATATTGATGCCGAAAGCACAGCCAAAACCCTCGGCATTCGTTGGAGAGCAACCACCGACGAGTTCTACTTCGTGCCCCCAGAAATATCCGTCAAGTCCTCCTATACTAAAAGAGAAGTTCTCTCCCAGATAGCAAAGCTATTCGATCCCGCTGGATGGCTTGCACCGTTCATCGTCCGGGCCAAAATTTTTATGCAGGAGATCTGGCTGCAAGAGTTAGGCTGGGATGACAACCTTCCCGACGAAATGAGCCATAGATGGCAAGTGTTCCTGCAAAGTTATTCCGATCTCGATCAAATCCGTATTCCGAGATGGGTCGGTTACCAGCCCCAGGTAAAAATCGAGCTTCACGGGTTCTGTGACGCTTCCCAAAAAGCCTATGGGGCGGCGCTGTACGTCAGGGTTGAAGTCGGTCAGCAGATATTGACTAATCTGCTAACGGCAAAGACCCGGGTTGCCCCTGTGAAAACTGTATCTCTCCCCCGACTCGAGCTATGTGGTGCCCTATTGCTGGCAGATATGGCATCTACCATCCTTCCAAATATGCTGTCAGAAAGCTCTGAGATTTTCTGCTGGACAGATTCTACCATTGTCCTGGCATGGTTAAAGAAACCAGCCTGCTCCTGGACCACATTCGTAGCCAACCGCGTAACCAAAATAGCTCAAGCTACAAAGATTGAGAATTGGTCACATGTGCGGTCAGAACACAATCCTGCCGACCTTGCTAGTCGCGGCGTGTCCCTGCAAGAGCTGGGCGATAGCAACCTCTGGTGGCATGGGCCCCAGTGGTTACAATTGCCCAAACTTCAATGGCCAGAAACTTCGGATCCACACCCAGTCACGGAATTAGAGCAGCGCGCGGTGAAGGTTCATTTCGTAAAGCTCCCCGCTGATGATTTCCTTGACCGTTTTTCCAGACTAGACAAGGCTTTACGAGTCCTAGCTTACGTCCAAAGGTTCCTAAATCGCTGTCGTAAGGCTCCGGTAAGTCCGGATAAGCAGCTCAGTAATCGGGAGATCCGGGAGGCTGAAAGGACCTACATAATACTTGCCCAGCGTGAAGAGTACGCGCTCGAGCTTCGATTGTTACGAAGCAAAAGATCCATACCCGCATCAAGCCCAATTGCTAATTTGTTTCCATTTATAGACCAACAGGGACTCTTAAGAGCATGTGGTCGCTTAACTGCCTCCAAGGTCCTGCAGTATGACGAGCGCCATCCTGTATTACTCCCGTACAGCTGTCGGTTATCTCGTCTTCTTGTCCAATTCACGCACCAGATTACGCTTCATGGCGGCAACCAATTGATAGTGCGCCTGATGCGATCCAAATATTGGATTCCTAAAGTCAAGAATCTGGTAAAGGGCGTGGTGAATTCATGCAAGGTGTGCACCATTTATAAGAAAAGACTGCAAACCCATTAAATGAGCAGTACAACTCCGTGATTCAAGAGTATTTGGATTTAGGCCATATGAGAGAGGTTTCGCCCACTCACAATTCTCCAAACTACTACCTCCCACACCATGCGGTTATAAAACCCGAAAGCACGACCACGAAACTCCGGGTGGTATTCAACGCTTCCAGCCCGTCAGCAAATGGGACTAGCTTGAACGATGTGCTTCATGCCGGTCCAGTCCTCCAATCTGACTTAACAATTCAGATTTTAAAGTGGCGCTATTTTAAGTATGTTTTTAGTGCAGACATCACGAAAATGTATAGGCAGATCTGGGTCGATCCAAAGCATACGCCCTTTCAAAGGATTCTTTTCCGAAACAAGGAAGGTGACATTCGAGATTACGAGCTGAAAACCGTAACATTCGGTGTCAATTGCGCGCCCTATCTCGCCATCCGAGTGCTGAAACAGCTGGCTGATGACGTCGATCAGAAGTTTCCAAAAGCCAGTCATATAATCCGCAACTTCATGTATGTTGATGACGTTTTAGCAGGGTCGAATTCTCAACAAGAAGCTCAACTTGCCATCCAGGAGTTAGTAACCGCTTTGAATTCGGCCGGTTTTCCGCTTAGAAAGTGGACTTCCAACCACAAGGGGGTTTTAAAGGACATTCCAAATGAGCATCTTCTCCATTCTGAGTTCCTAAATATTGATGCCGAAAGCACAGCCAAAACCCTCGGCATTCGTTGGAGAGCAACCACCGACGAGTTCTACTTCGTGCCCCCAGAAATATCCGTCAAGTCCTCCTATACTAAAAGAGAAGTTCTCTCCCAGATAGCAAAGCTATTCGATCCCGCTGGATGGCTTGCACCGTTCATCGTCCGGGCCAAAATTTTTATGCAGGAGATCTGGCTGCAAGAGTTAGGCTGGGATGACAACCTTCCCGACGAAATGAGCCATAGATGGCAAGTGTTCCTGCAAAGTTATTCCGATCTCGATCAAATCCGTATTCCGAGATGGGTCGGTTACCAGCCCCAGGTAAAAATCGAGCTTCACGGGTTCTGTGACGCTTCCCAAAAAGCCTATGGGGCGGCGCTGTACGTCAGGGTTGAAGTCGGTCAGCAGATATTGACTAATCTGCTAACGGCAAAGACCCGGGTTGCCCCTGTGAAAACTGTATCTCTCCCCCGACTCGAGCTATGTGGTGCCCTATTGCTGGCAGATATGGCATCTACCATCCTTCCAAATATGCTGTCAGAAAGCTCTGAGATTTTCTGCTGGACAGATTCTACCATTGTCCTGGCATGGTTAAAGAAACCAGCCTGCTCCTGGACCACATTCGTAGCCAACCGCGTAACCAAAATAGCTCAAGCTACAAAGATTGAGAATTGGTCACATGTGCGGTCAGAACACAATCCTGCCGACCTTGCTAGTCGCGGCGTGTCCCTGCAAGAGCTGGGCGATAGCAACCTCTGGTGGCATGGGCCCCAGTGGTTACAATTGCCCAAACTTCAATGGCCAGAAACTTCGGATCCACACCCAGTCACGGAATTAGAGCAGCGCGCGGTGAAGGTTCATTTCGTAAAGCTCCCCGCTGATGATTTCCTTGACCGTTTTTCCAGACTAGACAAGGCTTTACGAGTCCTAGCTTACGTCCAAAGGTTCCTAAATCGCTGTCGTAAGGCTCCGGTAAGTCCGGATAAGCAGCTCAGTAATCGGGAGATCCGGGAGGCTGAAAGGACCTACATAATACTTGCCCAGCGTGAAGAGTACGCGCTCGAGCTTCGATTGTTACGAAGCAAAAGATCCATACCCGCATCAAGCCCAATTGCTAATTTGTTTCCATTTATAGACCAACAGGGACTCTTAAGAGCATGTGGTCGCTTAACTGCCTCCAAGGTCCTGCAGTATGACGAGCGCCATCCTGTATTACTCCCGTACAGCTGTCGGTTATCTCGTCTTCTTGTCCAATTCACGCACCAGATTACGCTTCATGGCGGCAACCAATTGATAGTGCGCCTGATGCGATCCAAATATTGGATTCCTAAAGTCAAGAATCTGGTAAAGGGCGTGGTGAATTCATGCAAGGTGTGCACCATTTATAAGAAAAGACTGCAAACCCAATTGATGGGCGATTTTCCGACTGATCGGGCCTCTTTTTCCAGGCCATTCACTTACACCGGCGTCGATTACGCCGGCCCCTTTGAGGTAAAAAACTATACAGGGAGAGCTTGTCTCATCACTAAGGGATATGTTTGTGTGTTTGTGTGTTTTTCTACAAAGGCCATCCATTTGGAACCCACCTCCGACCTTACAACTGAGAAGTTTCTAGCAGCGTTTGCGCGTTTTGTAGCTAGAAGAGGTTGTCCTCAGCGGGTCCATTCCGACAACGGCAAAACCTTTGTTGGCGCCTCAAGTCTTATTTCCCGTGACTTTACGCAAGCACTAAAGGAGTCAGTGACCAATGCGTATAGCCATCAGGGACTCGTGTGGCGTTTCATACCCCCAGGAGCTCCTCATATGGGAGGCCTGTGGGAGGCAGGAGTGAAGAGTTTTAAAACGCTATTTTACAAATCCACGTCCGCTCGCAAGTATACATTCGAAGAGCTTTCCACGCTTCTGGCAAAGATTGAAGCCTGCCTTAATTCCAGACCACTCTCTCCAATGTCAGAGGACCCGACAGACTTGCTGGCACTGACGCCAGGCCATTTTCTGATCGGGGGACCGTTGCTTTCCACGGCGGAGCCTGAAATTAAAGGCGAAGCCCAGTCAATTATAAATCGATGGCAACATCTCAAGGCCCAGCATCAACAATTTAGTTCGCGATGGAAAGAAGAGTATCTAAAGGAACTCCACAAGCGCAACAAGTGGTTGAGTCCATCCAGAAATCTGCAAGTCGACGATATGGTAGTCATCAAGGACGATAATTTGCCATCAAATGACTGGCGGCTCGGCAGGATCGTAGCTGCTATCCCAGGAGCTGATACCAGAGTACGCGTCGTAGATATTCTTACTTCTCGTGGAACCATCCAACGTCCGATCCACAAACTAGTACTTCTTCCTATGGAGGACAAGGCAATCTCCGCACTTCCGCAATAATAACTTCTGTCCTCATTCTAGTACTTCTTCCTATGGAGGCCAAGGCAACCTCCACTTTCCAAAAATAGTGCCTTCTGTCCTTATTTTTCAAAATCCGTTCACAAATTGATACTAAATTTGCTTATCATTTTTTATTAAAGCATCAAAACCATGGCTCCACGTCCTCGCAGCGCCCAAACCTTGGACGACAGACGTTCACGAGGTACTCGATCCTACCGCTGCCGAGTCTGTCGGGGAATCCATCCTCTACGGAAGTGCACCCGCTTCCTTAGGCTCAGCACGGAGAAGCGGCTCCGTGCCGTCCTCATAAATAAATATTGTGCGAATTGCCTGGCCCATCAACACTCAGGGGGGCAATGTCGCAGTGGCGACACGTGCAAAAAGTGCGGGCAGAACCATCACACGCTGCTGCACCTGCACGAGATGTCCGGGACTACTCGGCAACCGCCCATCCAGCAACGTCGTCAATCGCCATCCCCGCCACGTCGCCAATCGCCGTCCTCGCAACATCGCGGATCGACCACTCGGCTGTCAAGGGCAGTCTCGCGGTCTCCATCGCCAGCGGCACGGGAAGCACGGACACCGGTCCGACGTCCAGCGTCAGCGGCAACTCCATCGGTGGCGGCTCTCCTGCAGCATCAGAGCCTCCACATTCTTCCGACGGCCATCGTGTTGCTGGAGTCTGGGGCCACCACCTTCGAGACGGCTGCGTTAATCGACCCTTGCACGCCCGTCAGCACCATCGACAGCTCCCTGGCAACTGCGTTCAAGTTGCCCACGACGACAGTGAGAGGCGAAGAAGTTTGCTCGACGACAATCCGGTCGAGGACGGGCGATTTCCAGATCGACGTGCTGCTGAAGATCAGTCAGAGTCTACGAATCCGCACCCCTATCCGCGCGCTAAGCGATTCTATGCGAGCCCAATTTGATGACATCCGTCTGGCCGATGAGCAGTTCCATCGCCCAGCGACAGTCTCGCTGGTGTTGGGCTCGGACGTATACCCCGACGTAATCAGGCCCGGGTTCCTAAATATACGAGATGGGCTGCCCGTCGCACAGGGCACGGTCTTTGGATGGGTCGTGTCTGGAGCATGCAGACACGCCTAAGGATTAATCCTTTGCTACGTTCGCCCTCGCAAGGGGGGGGGAGAATGTTCGCGCCAAAGCGGCGCCCCAAGTCCCGGCCCATTTTCCCTTCAAGCGCCCCTGGAGCCTTGACAGTCGAGACAGCAGTTCTTCCAGATCGCTCGCATCTCGCTCTCTCGCACTGTTAAGTGTCTCCACTCCGCTCTCCAAGCGGCTCTTGGAGCTTCCACTCTGTAGTTTTAAGTTAGTTCTAATTTTCAAGTGTAACAGAGCCGACCAGTGAAGTGATTTCGGAAATAAACCGTGAATTTTTATAACGTGAAAACACCCATTGCGGCCGTGTATTTTCTGACCTACGAACAGCACCCCGAATTTTGGAAGACCCGCCCCACTCCATTACAAAACCTATTATTGTAGTCGACCTTTCATATTAAAATGAAACAGTTAAATCGGGACCTATCGACGTGAGAAAAAACCCAAGCATATTGTCTCCTTATTCACGATCGTTTAGTTGAGTATAGTCCTTTAAGTGGGTTAGTTCAAAGAATTGTCTAACAACATAACAACCACATAAAATGGAGAAAGATAAAGTTGCAATTGATGTACAAGGATTTTTTGATAACAACGACAAGTTCATTCTAAAGGAAATTGGAGTTGTATTTAGCAAAGAAAATAAGTTTAACAATAATTTCGTTATACAACCTCCATTTGATTTCACTCGTCTTAATAACAAGTCACGAAAAACTGCTCTCAGGCTCACCAAAAACCATCATAAAATTTTTTGGAACGAAGGAATAAACAACTTTAAGCAAACAAGAAAATATATTAAACAAATCACCTCGGGAAAGGAGGTTTTATGCAAGGGAATTGAAAAGAAACGTTTTCTAGATATCTTTCTCAGATCACCGCACATAAGAAATGTTGAGGAATTGGGTTGCCCACCATTAAACACCGTAAACATAAACCAATTCCCTTTTTGCTCAATACATATTAAAAGCGGTAATTGTGCTCTGAATAATGCACACAATATTTTAAATTTTTGCAACTATGGTCTAACACTTACACATATATAATGGATAACACACAAAGTGGATTAATAAACCGAATTAATAATTTCACATCCCAATTTGGTGAGGAAATTTTTAAAGAAGATTTAAAATATTTCATTGATACAAGGAATATGTTCATGGATAAAGGAAAAGACGATCTTAACAAAACAGTATATGGCGATCATTTAACGTTTTGTAATATTGGATTCGGGGAAGATGCATGTGCCTGCTTTTTCTATAAAAATCATCGAGACGGAGCCTTAAAACTAATGTCATCATATTTAGTGTATAAGAAAAGCCTGTTACAAATATCCCAATAAACATGACCTAAATAAAAATTTACATATTCTTTTGTTTGGGAGGGTGTTTGCTTTCAGCTGTTTCTTTTGAGTATTCGTTTGTTCGGGGTGGGTGTTTGTTTCTCAGTGGCAAGCAAAGGGATCCCCTATTCAAGGGTGCTAATCAAGTTACCAAGTCCACGTGTGAACGTGTCAACAACCCGAGACATTTTCTAGAGGCTATGGTTATTAAGTTGCTTACCACACCACACTTTCTTCCCGCCTCGTTTCACCCCAATTAATAAATCTATTAACGGACACCCGTCAACTTATCACCCTAATTAACGATCACTCGTAACGCACCAGTAACTTCTCCCCGCTTAATTAGAATCCCCGATTTCTGGATAGAATTTCTGGAAAGGATTTCTGGATACAATTCCTGGATATACGCAATTTATCACCCTAATTAACGATCACCCGTCACACCCCAGTAATTTCTCCCCCCATTAACTAGGAAAACCTAAATATAACGCTATGATCACCTGACATACCTCAGTAATTTCTCCCCGTTTAACTAGGATAACCCAGATAAGCAAAAGTCACCCGTCACACCCCAGTAACTTCTTCCCCCATTAACTAGGAAAACCTAAATATAACGCTATGATCACCCGTCACACCATGTGAGCACCACACTTTCTTAATCTAAGCAAAGGTCACCCCACCCGTCACACCCCAGTAACTTTTCCCCGCTTAATTAGAATCCCCGATTTCTGGATAGGATATCTGGATACAATTCCTGGATATACGCAATTTATCACCCTAATTAACGATCACTCGTCACGCACCCATTAACTTTAATTACCCCCACCTGTCACCTTAACCTAATTTATTACCCTATTTAACGATCACTCGTCACGCACCATTAACTTTAATTACCCCCATTTATTACCCTAATTAGCATAATTAATTACCTCCCCCTTCCACTTTTTGTATCCAGAACTCTCATTTATACACTACTGATTGGGGTGTGCAGATATGATTTTTAACCCTTAAAGCGAATTTTTCTTTTAGTGTATCTAGTTCTTCAGATAATTGACTTGCGATATTCCACGGTGGAGGTAGTTGTTGAGTAAACAAGAGGTATTTTAGGTTATTATACCCGTTACTCGTAGACTAAAAGGGTATATTATGAAGTATATTATTCTTGATCAGGATCACAAGCCGATTCGATATAGCCATGTCCGTCTGTCCGTCCGTATGAACGCTGAGATCTCGGAAACTATAAAAGCTAGAAAGTTGGGATTAACCACACATATTCTTTGGCTTCCTACGCAGCGCAAGTTTATTTTAGCCATGTCCGTATGTCCGTCCGTATGAACACTGAGATCTCGGAAACTATAAAAGCTAGAAAGTTGGGATTAACCACACATATTCTTTGGCTTCCTACGCAGCGCAAGTTTATTTCAGCCGAGGGCCACGCCCCCTCTAACGCCCACAATCGCCTTAAGCGATTTTAAAAGGTGTCTGACGCCCACACCTTTTTTATTTTGTTTATAAATACCTTTCGAAATGTAGAAGAAATTTTTCAAATCGGACCATTCGTTAAAAAGTTATGCCCGATCAAAGTTTTATATCTTCATCTCCCTCGCACTCCTTTGAGTAACGGGTATCTGATAGTCGGGGCACCCGACTTTAGCGTTCTCTCTTGTTACTTCTCTTTTTGTCGCGGTATAACTGGCCTCCTCTTTTCCGAGGTAGTTTAACTTTTTGGATTCTAGTTAGTTCTTCATCTTTTCTGGTTAATGGTTATGGTTAATTTTGACATGGATATTTGTAACAGTTACTGTTTTATTTATTTTATCTTGTAATTAGTTTTACTTTATTATTTTTTCATTTTTTTTTATTTTAATTTATTTAATTTGTATTAACACTGTCACAACCACTATTTTTCTTTAGATACATTGGGTTCATTTGGTCCTTACTATCCTTTTCTTAGGTCCACTCGCTTCTTTGTTCATTCTTCTGTTAGGCTCCTGGCAGGATCGCCATGTAATGTTTGAGAGCTTTGTTTGTTTTGGGGTGTAGTTGCCCGTGTGTTTTCGATAAGAAAGAAACAGTGAATACACCGTATGCTGAACCAATACATAGTTATACTACAATTTTACTTTTAGCTAAAAGATGGCTACCAAGAGCAGGAGACAGACCGGAACCAAAAACATCGATGTTTTTAAATCTGCTTACTGGCAGAACATGGCCCTCCTAGTGGCCTGGTAGATGAGCTGAAGCAGCAAGTTGTCGACTTGGATGCCAGACTGGTGGCCAAATGCATCGCAGAGGAGGATGCTGCGGTCGCAAGCAATTTGCTCTGGCATGGGGTCCCACAGGTCGAAGGCGAAAATTTGAAGACGCTTTTCCTGTGGTCAAATCCATCTTTAGGGTACGTCCAGGACAATCAGGTCAATTATTTGTAGACCTAATAATAATTGTAAAACTGGAAAACGTATGCGGCAAGGTGGAGCTACTGAAAGCAATTGGGGCATACCGACGAGACAAAAAAGTTCAACTTAGCCTACAGCTGATATGGTTTCAGTCGCCAGCACTGATGTATATGAACGAACAGCTGACCAAATATAATTATGAGATCTTCAAAGAAGCCATCCAACTTAAAAAGCACAAGCCGCTTACAGCTGTTTTTACACGCCGTGGAGTGGTCCACGTGAAGCTGAGCTAACCTCGATATATTCAAAGCTCGATCGAGCTTTCTGAGCTGACCAACGATGTGGGCGGCGCGCATATGAACTAATTTTGCGAATATTCCATGCCAGTCATGGGGAGGGGGGGCGTAGCAATATATGTTTGTAAAAAATTAAAGTGCAAGTTTATATGTAAGCATCCCGATAGGTCTTGGGTCTTTTATGTAAGACACAATAGAGTACTTGTTTCTTGAAGTTACTAGTGAATGCACACCAAAGAAAACTCTTATCGGATGCATTTACAGCCTAACTATAGTGACGTTATTAAATCGTTAACAGATATATCTTTAAGTTATGCAGATATTTTATTAGCTGGAGATCTTAATAGTAACATGTTGCGGGAAACACATCTTAAAAGCGAAATGGAATCATTAGGTATAAAGCTAGTAAACTCTGTGTTTCCAACACGTTTCACCAAAACATGCCGTTCTTTATTAGATGTTTTCTTTGTTAATGACATTACAAAAGTATATGTATATGATCAACTTATCGTCCCATCGTTCTCAAAACATGATCTCATATATCTGACCTAAAACTTTGACCTGCAACACACTACCGAATCAATAGTATTTAGAGACTTCAAGAATATTGACTATGACCTGTTAATGGCCGAACTTAACATTTGCAACTGGAATAACATTTTCATATCCCCAACGGTAGACCAGCATCTCACAGAGCTTCAGAACAACATAAGCTACCTGTATGATCATTTTGTTCCAGTCAAAAGCAAGGTGACCGTGGTTTAATAATGAGATTAAGTCACTCCGACATATGTACTACCTGCAATAGAAAGAAGACTTTTGGGAAAGTTTTATCGCGATAGCTTTAAAACTGAGAGACTAGTTCCCATAGAAACGGACAGACGAACACGGCTAGGTGGACTCGGCTATTGGCGCTAATGAAGAATATATATACATTATGTGGTCGGAAACGTCTCCTTCACTACGTTACAAACTTCTGACTGAAATTATAATACCCTCTGCAAGGGTATAATAATAGTTTATGCAGGAGTAAAATCCGTTTGCATAAAACGGGATTTTAAGTTATTTGAATGGGTGGACTCTGAGGGTTATATTTAAGAACGCTGTTTCTAAAATGATCCACGTGACATCAGGAGTGCCCAAGGTAGTCTTTGTGGCCTTTGCTGTTTACTTTGTTTATTAACAATCTTCCCACTATCATAAAACATTCTCGTGTACTAATGTATGCTGATGATGTTAAGCTTTGCTTGACATATAATAATATAGAGTTTGGTTTTGGCTTACAATCAGACATTGATCATTTTCACGTATGGTGTGAGTATAACCTCTTAAATTTAAACTGCTGCAAGGGTATGTAAGCTTCGGCTGGCCGAAGCTAGTTTCATTTCTTGTTTTAAACTGTATTGCCCTAAGGGTTGCCCTATCCAAGACAACAAGTGTTAACCTCAGGCGCATGGGACAGTTGAAAGTGACCATGCTTACATAGATCACGTGTTTTTTGCTGCGATGCTTTCAGAAGAAGAACTTTTCCTGAAATGGCATGGCGCTGACCATCACCCTGACCTCTGACATGGTCAGCTGTGCTATCTATCGATATGTAACTTTGACTTCAAAAAGGTGTAGGAAAAAGTTATAGACAAAACAACACCCTATCCGATAATTCCAGTCTTATTCCGATGGCTCTTTATTTATGCGGTTATTCCACGACATTGTTTGGCTCATACATTAGAGGCTTATAGCCCAGTACCACAGAGCAAGTAACGGGGGAAGGGTTGGAGTTTTTGACAGATGTGAAACACCTGGTCACACACAACACTTTTGTAAATCTACCATCCACCATCCAATAACACTGTGCAGCATTTTTAGTGCTTTTTAAATTTACCTCGATGGATGCCATATTTTTGGATTCGTTACGAATTCCCAAGTTAAACTGCGTTTCCCAAAAAGTTACCCGACGCAAGGATTCTTAGCAAAAGGACCTCAAAGTTTGAAAAATGCTGAAATTGGCCAACTTTCCAGAGATCTCAGATTTTACGATTTTTTTTAAATCAGAAACAAATTCTAGAAAACATAGTCAAACAAGAGAGAACGTGTCCCGACTATCTAATACCCGTCACTCAGCTAAAGGGAGTGCAAACGCTGTACTCTGGCTGGTGTCCCGACTAATAATCGTAACTCAGCTAAAGGGAGTGCGAGGGAGATAGATATAGAAATTTTGATTGCGTATAACTTTTTAATGAATGGTCCGATTTGAAAAATATCTTCTACATTTCGATAGGTATAAATATGCACAACAAAATTGCATTTATACTTCTCGAAAATCTTTAAAGGTGTGGGCGCCAGACACATTTTAAAATCGTTAGTGGGCGATTGTGGGCGTTAGAGGGGGCGTGGCACTCGGCTGAAATAAACTTGCGCTGCGTAGGAAGCCCAAGAATATGCGTGGAAAATCTCAACCTTCTAGCTTTTGTAGTTTCCGAGATCTCAGCGTTCATACGAACAGACAGACAGACAGACAGACAGACGGACAGACAGACGGACATGGCTAGATCGACTCGGCTGGTGAATATATATACTTTTTCACGAATACAATATACCCTTTTACTCTACGAGTAACGGGTATAAAAACATAAAAATATACAGCTGCGGTCAAAATAGTAGTAGTGTTGCCGCCCTGTGTATTTAAAAATTTGTTGTTTAGGTCATTGCGGATATGAATAGATCGCATTAAATTGGTTATGTGATTCCCATATTTTTAGTATTTTAAATAACTGTTATTTTTGGTCCCTGGAATAACCGCATTATAGCTAGTATAGCTAACCAAACTTTCTCACAATAACGTTCTCTCTTGTATTTTATAAACACGTCCTTTTTATACCATTGTATTGCGTTTACTTACTGTTCTTTTTGCTGTTCTTAATTCGTTCCAAAAAAGGTAGTGTGCAGATTTGTCATCGCTAGTTTCTGGCGAGAAAGCTGAGAGATTAGGAAAAGGAGAACGGTTCGAGTTGGTCACACTACGAAGAACTTGGAATCGAAAGGAAGACACCCGTGAATTTTATCTGCGAATAAACCTTGAATTTGTACCCTAAGTGCACAATATATAAACTATATTTCAGTATCAACCCAATCTCTTTTTCATTGTTTGCCTCTTCAGTCAAACACAAACATATGGTGGCCCATGAGGGGATAACTGAAAGTCTGAACGTCGCGCTTAGAACAACCACACGCCAGCATATCATATCTAATATGCGCGTTTAATTCCTTCAAGACTATATTTATTCATCCGTGCAAACCAAAATAAAATATTATCGGTGTCCAAGTTCAACGAACAAAGGGAGAAACGACAACCGCAAGATTTACCGCAAGCTCGAATCGAACGTTCTAACTCCGCTACACGCGGTCTGAAGTTTGGCAACGGTGCGCAGCTGGTCAGTGGCTCTAAAACTGCAAGTCAAACTGCACAAAGAGTTAAAATGGCCGACACTAATGATCTGAATGGTTTAGCCAAACTACAAGCGGATCGTCACGAAGCTCTTAAGGCAACTTTACAGTGTTTCCGGAAGGATGCTATGTCACGGAAAACAGCGATTTATTTCCAGAAGCGACTGCAGAAAGTAGATGATTTGAAGACGAACTTTTTAGAGACACACACAAGGATGGTATGCACCGAGGGATTCGAGGAGACGCCGTATTATCTAAAAGGTTTGGCCTCTGAGTTTGAAGAACGCTATTTGGAAGTATATTGCTCTATCGACGAAAGCTACAAACAGACTCATGCACCGGAACCACCTCCCGTAACACCCCAGCCATTGCATAAAGCAGAACCTGCAATACGGGTTAATTTGCCCCAAATCCCTGTATCCAAGTTCTCGGGTAACATCATCGAATGGCCCGGGTTTTACGACGCATTCTCCCGGCTGATTCATGATAACCAACAACTTAGTGATAGTCAAAGATTTCATTTTCTAAAAGATTCCCTTCCCGCAGGTCGAGATTGCGACATCCAACAGATCCAGCTGACCGACGCCAATTACCAGGTGGCATGGTCGACGCTCATTAAGCGATATAATAACCCACGCATCGTATTTGCACACCACATGAATGCACTGTACAACTTGTCGACTCTTCATAAGGAGAAGGCGGAAGATCTACGATCTCTGTTAAGTACCGTAAAAGTCTGCACAGGAGCACTTCAGCGCATCAGTGGTGTGGCCAAAGAACCCACTCATTGGCTCGCTCACTACGTATCTACAAAATTGCCGAAGGAGACGCATGCGGCGTGGGAACATTATCTTGGCAGCAACACAGAGGTGCCATCATTCCTCAAACTGGAGCAGTTCCTAAATGACCGCCTCGTCACGATCGATGCGATTGAAAACCGAAACGCCTCATTTGCGCAACAGCTTCGCCCGTCCACGGACTCCACTAGGCGCATCCAATGTCACAATACGCAAACGCGAGCTCCCAGCAACCTTCGTTGCGTGCATTGCGGATCCAGCCACATCCTCCGGAGGTGCCCCGCATTCCTGTCCATGGACTCGTATCCGGTTCAAACTGTGTATTAACTGTTTGGGAACCACACATACGCACTCGCGGTGCACAAGTACGCGGAACTGTCAACAATGTGGTCAGCGTCACCATACGCTCCTGCACCACCCACAGCGTCTGCCACACCCACAAGAAACTCAGTCTACACCTGTAACAAACACCTCCGGCATCCAGCCTGCATTCACCGCAGCACAAACTCCACAGTTCAGCAACTCCAGCCTGAACTGTCTCACTGCAGTTTCTTCTAACGCACCAATACGGAGCATTTTACTAGCGACCGCCCGAGTCCATATCATCAATCCAAAAACCGGACAAGAAGCCACGATCAACGCCTTACTGGATCATGGATCCGAAGCAACCCTAGTCTCGGAACATACAGTCCAATCACTACGTCTTAAGAAGGTTTCCACGCGCACCACGATTGCAGGAGTTGGAGCAATTAAGACTCAGCAGTGCAAGGGCACCGTTAGCTTCAGCATTCGTCCACCGAGCAGCAGCTCACCCAGTTTAGAAGTCGGAACTGCCTATGTACTCAATTCCTTGACAGCATTTTTGCCCGTCCATAGCATCCTTTCTCGGAACTGGGAACATCTCACGGGCCTTGCGCTAGCAGACCCGCAATTCTACCGATCTAAACGGATCGACATAATCATCGGAGCTGATTTATTGTCCCAAATCTTGTTGCCAGGCCTGCGCACCGGGTCAGCAGCCGAGCCCATGGCACAAAACACAATCTTCGGCTGGGTCCTGTCCGGACAAGCAGGATCTGCCGAACCTAACCAACAACTGCATTGTTATCACACCGCAATAGACACAGAACATCTATTAAAACAGTTTTGCGACATAGAAGCAGTTCCTGAACGTCATCTTCTCTCCCCAGAAGAGTCTTGGTGCGAAGAATTCTTTAAAGAAACCCACCGGCGCCTAGAGAATGGCCGTTATGAAGTCAGATTGCCGTTCAAAACGCTTTTCGACCCAGAAATGACCATCGGACGATCACATCAGATGGCCCTAAATAGGTTCCTACACCTGGAACGCCGCCTTAAACGATCACCAGATGAGTGGATCCGTTATGGAAACGGAATTAACGAATATTTTGAATTAGGCCAGATAACGCAAGCGAAGAGTACCGAGCGACAGAATACCCAAGTAAGCGCTAGCAACATATCGGTATCTTCTTGTGTGCTTCCACATCACGCGGTTATAAAGGAAGAAAGCCTATCCACCAAACATAGGATCGTGTTCGACGCATCCGCCAAGACGTCCAATGGTCGGTCACTAAACGACATTCTGTGTGTGGGACGAGCATTGCAAAATAACCTGGCTGCAGTTATTCTGAATTGGAGGAAATATCCATACGCATTCACAGCAGACATCCAGAAGATGTATCGCTGCATAAACGTACATCACGACGACCATCAGTACCAACGGATCCTTTGGAGGGCAGCCGACGGCGGAATCAACGAATATTGTCTCACAACGGTAACTTTCGGCACAGCATCCGCCCCGTTTACCGCAATTCGAGTGCTGCATCAAATTGGCGAAGACGAAAATAGCAGATATCCGAGAGCGAGACACGTCCTGAAGCACGAGATGTACGTCGATGACATGCTTACCGGCGACTATACAGTCGAGGCAGCAAAGGACAAAATGAAGCAAGTATCTGAAGCCCTCCAAAATGCATGCATGGAGTTAAGGAAGTGGGCGAGCAACAGTCCATCATTGTTGGCAGAAATTCCCGTCGAGCACAGATGCAGCAGTACTCTGCTACAATGGGACAGTGAGGACCAGGTCAAAACATTGGGAATGTACTGGATACCAAGTTTAGATGTGTTCAAATACAAAATCCTTCACAAACCTCCGATTATCAATACGAAAAGACTAATCCTATCTAATATCTCACGATTATTCGACCCACTCGGCCTGATTACCCCGATTATCATATCGGCTAAAATTATATTAAAGGAAATAATGGTGTCAACGATCACACAGTGCGAGGGAACCATCACCGGATTGCAATGGGATGACCCAGTTCCTTCGCATCTCGCGGCACGCTGGACGCAGTTTCTCAATTCTTTAGAGGACATCGACACCATCACTATATCACGCTGGACCGGACTCTCCTCCGACTCCGGCGAGCGTTATCAAATCCACGCCTTTTGTGACGGCTCATCCGTAGCCTATGCAGCAGCAGTCTACTTACGTGTACAGCAAACTAATTTACATTATGTCTCCCTACTTACAGCCAAAAGCAAAGTTTCTCCTACGAAACCCTTAAGCAGTTCTCGCCGTCAAGCTGGTACGATGGGTATTGGAAAATAATACATGGACCGACGAGCCCATTCCGGTAGTCTACTGGACGGATGCAACCATCGTTTTACATTGGATAAACGGGGACCCAAACCGTTGGAAAACTTTTGTGGCGAACAGGGTGGCATATATCCGTGCGCACTCAGACCCACAACAATGGAGACACGTGAGCACCAACGAAAATCCTGCCGATCTTGCCACTCGCGGGAGAAGTCCCAAGGAGCTTTCTACATCGTCCCTGTGGTGGAACGGCCCATCTTGGTTGAGTCTCAACGACAGTGATTGGCCTACCAATTCCATCCCACCAATCGTCGACCCAAGTATGCTAGAAGCCAAACCAGACAAGATCAACATCCACATGTTCGTAAAGGAAGACAGCATTCTCAACCGCTATTCAACCTTTAGCCGTCTGATTCGCATAACCGCCTACATTCTCAGGTTTAGTATAAACTCTCGGCACAAGGCTAATCGCCTTAATGGTCATCTAAAATTAAGAGAACTCAATGACGCCCTACTATGCATAGTGCGATTGGTTCAAGCTGAATCGTTTACAGCGGACATTAAGGCAATACGCTCTTCTAAACCACTTCCGAAGCGAAGCAAACTACGAAATCTAAACCCATTCATCGAAGATAACGTTCTTCGCGTCCGTGGCCGCTTAAGTCACGCGCATTTATCGTTCAATCGTAAACATCCGATAATCTTACCAGCACAACACTCATTCACAGATCTTGTCATTAAGGATGCACATCACGCCACGCTTCATGGAGGAGTTCAGCTGACCTTAGCGCAGACACGTTTACGCTTTTGGATTGTAAACGGACGCGTAGCTACCAGACGGATGATGCGAGGATGCATGCAATGTTTTCGTGCTTGCCCAACTGCTGGCAAGCAACTCATGGGGAATTTGCCAACTCATCGAATCAACCCGCCATGTCGTCCCTTTTGGGCTACCGGCATCGACTACACCGGAGCCATTGAACTAAAGGCTGCCCGACTGAGAGGAACAGCAACCTATAAGGGTTATATTGCCATATTCATCTGTTTGGCATCTAAGGCTGTCCACCTAGAGGTAGTCACCGGGCTTACATCGGATCATTTTCTGTGGGCACTGGATCGGTTCATAGGACGACGAGGACTATGTCGCCACATATATAGCGACAATGGCACCAATTTTGTGGGCGCGGACAAAGCACTCCGGAATGAACACTCAAGGCAGCAGGACAACGAGAACACGGCCGCAGCAAGATTAGTTGACAAGCAAATTGAATGGCACTTTAGCCCGCCCCGATCGCCGAATTTTGGAGGGCTTTGGGAGGCGAACGTTAAATCAGTCAAACACCATTTGACTAGAATGGCTGGAAGCTCCTGCCTCACTTATGAAGAGTTTTCGACGGTACTCATACGCATAGAAGCATGTCTGAATTCGCGGCCACTGTGCCCCCTTACCGCAGACCCCGAAGATCTAAGCTACCTCACTCCAGGACATTTTTTAATAGGCGATGCCATGCTCGCACCGCCAGAATGTAGAGCCCCATCAACTAAGTTTAAAGAAACCTTTCTTAACCAGCAAAGGATGATCCATGGATTCTGGAAGAAATGGACTCAGGATTGGCTTGCCCATTTGCAGAAACGTCCAAAATGGTGTGAAGTCACAGAAAATCTGCAACTCAATGACCTGGTAATTCTAAAGGATGACGGGACTCCGCCTGCTCAATGGAAATAAGGGCGAATCATTCAGTTACATCCCGGCTCGGATGAGCTCGTACGGGTCGTAACCATCAAAACTCAAAACGCAACATTTAAAAGGGCAATTACTAAGCTATGCCGTTTACCATTACATCATTAACTCTGTCTAATCCTTTATATATTCCGAATAATCTTACATTCTACAGCGCTGACTCAACCAGAATCATATCATGCTACGTCGAGCATTGCCGGGCGGCATGTGCAGATTTGTCATCGCTAGTTTCTGGCGAGAAAGCTGAGAGATTAGGAAAAGGAGAACGGTTCGAGTTGGTCACACTACGAAGAACTTGGAATCGAAAGGAAGACACCCGTGAATTTTATCTGCGAATAAACCTTGAATTTGTACCCTAAGTGCACAATATATAAACTATATTTCAGTATCAACCCAATCTCTTTTTCATTGTTTGCCTCTTCAGTCAAACAAAAACAGGTAGGTATGGGATACAAGATAAATAAGTTTAAATAATAAAAATAACTTACAAAAACAAAATATATTTTGACCAGAAAAACATAAAAAAAATAAACTCTTATCTTTATTTAGAAAAAAACCTAAATTAACTCAATCATGTTGCTGTTATAATATGTATGAGTATAGAAACAAATTATCTGTTTAAGCTATTTTACGATCGTGATTATCGAAACTGAACAGCTGTCGCTTTAAGTTCTCATTTTTCGAAATTGTATAGGGCGAAAGTAATTTAGGAAACCCGTTATGTGTTTTAAGATCGGGAATGTTGAGTATGCTGTGCTTAGCCTGTCCCGATCGTTCGCTCCAAATAGGATCGATCCAAAACGGTAATTTCTGTTGGTTAATACAAATAAATAGTAGATGTACATCTATATTCTATTTATTGATATTCTTACCTCTATTCTTGGCGTATCGGGTTTTGGTGGATCGTAACTGAGTTCCAAGTTGTAAGAATGATCACTACCATCGTCAGAGTAGGAAAGCTTGCTTAGATTAATCTGATGAAAGCTTCTCTGACGCCTGCGCCAAAGTGTGGGTGACTCCTTATCTGAAGTGTCCTCCGCGATGGCTGTGCTTGCAGTTATATTAGTCAGTTCACCTGCTTCCAGGCTGCCGTTCAGGTCACCCGACGAGTTTAGTGAACTGTTAAACAATTGAAGCGGTGATTTCATCGAGTTTTCCTTGTTCCAGAAACTGTTGCATAAGCTTCCGTTTCCAAGAGCTGATCCAAAACTTTTGACCAATGATGAGTTGGCTCTTGGAGGAAAACAATATCTTGGCGGCGAAGCTATACTACTATCGACCGTAAAGTGATCCTGGTAACATTGGTAATTGTTTCCCTGAGACTTAAGGTGGCATACAGGTATAATACTATTGAAATAATTAATGGCTATTGCTCGACTTTTTAATGGAGCTTGATTGTTTTGTAGCAAGTTGTGGTCACCGCAGTGCGTGGAGCTTTCTTGGGGTATATGTTTGGAATATTGTAGATTTATTGAGCCCAATATGTGTTGATGGTTTATTCCGAAGCTCTGACGCACTGACGAAAGGACAAAAAAAGTTAACTATTTTAATTTAAAACCGTTTTTAGTTCATACTTACTTTCGCAGTTCACAGTTAGGGAAACTTCGCTTCGTTCTTGGGTTTGACATTGATCATTTTCACGTATGGTGTGAGTATAACCTCTTAAATTTAAACTGCTGCAAGGGTATGTAAGCTTCGGCTGGCCGAAGCTAGTTTCATTTCTTGTTTTAAACTGTATTGCCCTAAGGGTTGCCCTATCCAAGACAACAAGTGTTAACCTCAGGCGCATGGGACAGTTGAAAGTGACCATGCTTACATAGATCACGTGTTTTTTGCTGCGATGCTTTCAGAAGAAGAACTTTTCCTGAAATGGCATGGCGCTGACCTCTGACATGGTCAGCTGTGCTATCTATCGATATGTAACTTTGACTTCAAAAAGGTGTAGGAAAAAGTTATAGACAAAACATCACCCTATCCGATAATTCCAGTCTTATTCCGATGGCTCTTTATTTATGCGGTTATTCCACGACATTGTTTGGCTCATACATTAGAGGCTTATAGCCCAGTACCACAGAGCAAGTAACGGGGGAAGGGTTGGAGTTTTTGACAGATGTGAAACACCTGGTCACACACAACACTTTTGTAAATCTACCATCCACCATCCAATAACACTGTGCAGCATTTTTAGTGCTTTTTAAATTTACCTCGATGGATGCCATATTTTTGGATTCGTTACGAATTCCCAAGTTAAACTGAGTTTCCCAAAAAGTTACCCGACGCAAGGATTCTTAGCAAAAGGACCTCAAAGTTTGAAAAATGCTGAAATTGGCCAACTTTCCAGAGATCTCAGATTTTACGATTTTTTTTAAATCAGAAACAAATTCTAGAAAACATAGTCAAACAAGAGAGAACGCTATAGTCGGGTTCGTGTCCCGACTATCTAATACCCGTCACTCAGCTAAAGGGAGTGCAAACGCTGTACTCTGGTTGGTGTCCCGACTAATAATCGTAACTCAGCTAAAGGGAGTGCGAGGGAGATAGATATAGAAATTTTGATTGCGTATAACTTTTTAATGAATGGTCCGATTTGAAAAATATCTTCTACATTTCGATAGGTATAAATATGCACAACAAAATTGCATTTATACTTCTCGAAAATCTTTAAAGGTGTGGGCGCCAGACACATTTTAAAATCGTTAGTGGGCGATTGTGGGCGTTAGAGGGGGCGTGGCACTCGGCTGAAATAAACTTGCGCTGCGTAGGAAGCCCAAGAATATGCGTGGAAAATCTCAACCTTCTAGCTTTTGTAGTTTCCGAGATCTCAGCGTTCATACGAACAGACAGACAGACAGACAGACAGACGGACAGACAGACGGACATGGCTAGATCGACTCGGCTGGTGAATATATATACTTTATGGGGTCGGAAACGCTTCCTTCTACCTGTTACATACTTTTTCACGAATACAATATACCCTTTTACTCTACGAGTAACGGGTATAAAAACATAAAAATATACAGCTGCGGTCAAAATAGTAGTAGTGTTGCCGCCCTGTGTATTTAAAAATTTGTTGTTTAGGTCATTGCGGATATGAATAGATCGCATTAAATTGGTTATGTGATTCCCATATTTTTAGTATTTTAAATAACTGTTATTTTTGGTCCCTGGAATAACCGCATTATAGCTAGTATAGCTAACCAAACTTTCTCACAATAACGTTCTCTCTTGTATTTTATAAACACGTCCTTTTTATACCATTTCATTGCGTTTACTTACTGTTCTTTTTGCTGTTCTTAATTCGTTCCAAAAAAGGTAGGTATGGGATACAAGATAAATAAGTTTAAATAATAAAAATAACTTACAAAAACAAAATATATTTTGACCAGAAAAACATAAAAAAAATTAACTCTTATCTTTATTTAGAAAAAAACCTAAATTAACTCAATCATGTTGCTGTTATAATATGTATGAGTATAGAAACAAATTATCTGTTTAAGCTATTTTACGATCGTGATTATCGAAACTGAACAGCTGTCGCTTTAAGTTCTCATTTTTCGAAATTGTATAGGGCGAAAGTAATTTAGGAAACCCGTTATGTGTTTTAAGATCGGGAATGTTGAGTATGCTGTGCTTAGCCTGTCCCGATCGTTCGCTCCAAATAGGATCGATCCAAAACGGTAATTTCTGTTGGTTAATAAAAATAAATAGTAGATGTACATCTATATTCTATTTATTGATATTCTTACCTCTATTCTTGGCGTATCGGGTTTTGGTGGATCGTAACTGAGTTCCAAGTTGTAAGAATGATCACTACCATCGTCAGAGTAGGAAAGCTTGCTTAGATTAATCTGATGAAAGCTTCTCTGACGCCTGCGCCAAAGTGTGGGTGACTCCTTATCTGAAGTGTCCTCCGCGATGGCTGTGCTTGCAGTTATATTAGTCAGTTCACCTGCTTCCAGGCTGGCGTTCAGGTCACCCGACGAGTTTAGTGAACTGTTAAACAATTGAAGCGGTGATTTCATCGAGTTTTCCTTGTTCCAGAAACTGTTGCATAAGCTTCCGTTTCCAAGAGCTGATCCAAAACTTTTGACCAATGATGAGTTGGCTCTTGGAGGAAAACAATATCTTGGCGGCGAAGCTATACTACTATCGACCGTAAAGTGATCCTGGTAACATTGGTAATTGTTTCCCTGAGACTTAAGGTGGCATACAGGTATAATACTATTGAAATAATTAATGGCTATTGCTCGACTTTTTAATGGAGCTTGATTGTTTTGTAGCAAGTTGTGGTCACCGCAGTGCGTGGAGCTTTCTTGGGGTATATGTTTGGAATATTGTAGATTTATTGAGCCCAATATGTGTTGATGGTTTATTCCGAAGCTCTGACGCACTGACGAAAGGACAAAAAAAGTTAACTATTTTAATTTAAAACCGTTTTTAGTTCATACTTACTTTCGCAGTTCACAGTTAGGGAAACTTCGCTTCGTTCTTGGGTTTGACATTGATCATTTTCACGTATGGTGTGAGTATAACCTCTTAAATTTAAACTGCTGCAAGGGTATGTAAGCTTCGGCTGGCCGAAGCTAGTTTCATTTCTTGTTTTAAACTGTATTGCCCTAAGGGTTGCCCTATCCAAGACAACAAGTGTTAACCTCAGGCGCATGGGACAGTTGAAAGTGACCATGCTTATATAGATCACGTGTTTTTTGCTGCGATGCTTTCAGAAGAAGAACTTTTCCTGAAATGGCATGGCGCTGACCTCTGACATGGTCAGCTGTGCTATCTATCGATATGTAACTTTGACTTCAAAAAGGTGTAGGAAAAAGTTATAGACAAAACATCACCCTATCCGATAATTCCAGTCTTATTCCGATGGCTCTTTATTTATGCGGTTATTCCACGACATTGTTTGGCTCATACATTAGAGGCTTATAGCCCAGTACCACAGAGCAAGTAACGGGGGAAGGGTTGGAGTTTTTGACAGATGTGAAACACCTGGTCACACACAACACTTTTGTAAATCTACCATCCACCATCCAATAACACTGTGCAGCATTTTTAGTGCTTTTTAAATTTACCTCGATGGATGCCATATTTTTGGATTCGTTACGAATTCCCAAGTTAAACTGAGTTTCCCAAAAAGTTACCCGACGCAAGGATTCTTAGCAAAAGGACCTCAAAGTTTGAAAAATGCTGAAATTGGCCAACTTTCCAGAGATCTCAGATTTTACGATTTTTTTTAAATCAGAAACAAATTCTAGAAAACATAGTCAAACAAGAGAGAACGCTATAGTCGGGTTCGTGTCCCGACTATCTAATACCCGTCACTCAGCTAAAGGGAGTGCAAACGCTGTACTCTGGCTGGTGTCCCGACTAATAACCGTAACTCAGCTAAAGGGAGTGCGAGGGAGATAGATATAGAAATTTTGATTGCGTATAACTTTTTAATGAATGGTCCGATTTGAAAAATATCTTCTACATTTCGATAGGTATAAATATGCACAACAAAATTGCATTTATACTTCTCGAAAATCTTTAAAGGTGTGGGCGCCAGACACATTTTAAAATCGTTAGTGGGCGATTGTGGGCGTTAGAGGGGGCGTGGCACTCGGCTGAAATAAACTTGCGCTGCGTAGGAAGCCCAAGAATATGCGTGGAAAATCTCAACCTTCTAGCTTTTGTAGTTTCCGAGATCTCAGCGTTCATACGAACAGACAGACAGACAGACAGACAGACGGACAGATAGACGGACATGGCTAGATCGACTCGGCTGGTGAATATATATACTTTATGGGGTCGGAAACGCTTCCTTCTACCTGTTACATACTTTTTCACGAATACAATATACCCTTTTACTCTACGAGTAACGGGTATAAAAACATAAAAATATACAGCTGCGGTCAAAATAGTAGTAGTGTTGCCGCCCTGTGTATTTAAAAATTTGTTGTTTAGGTCATTGCGGATATGAATAGATCGCATTAAATTGGTTATGTGATTCCCATATTTTTAGTATTTTAAATAACTGTTATTTTTGGTCCCTGGAATAACCGCATTATAGCTAGTATAGCTAACCAAACTTTCTCACAATAACGTTCTCTCTTGTATTTTATAAACACGTCCTTTTTATACCATTTCATTGCGTTTACTTACTGTTCTTTTTGCTGTTCTTAATTCGTTCCAAAAAAGGTAGGTATGGGATACAAGATAAATAAGTTTAAATAATAAAAATAACTTACAAAAACAAAATATATTTTGACCAGAAAAACATAAAAAAAATTAACTCTTATCTTTATTTAGAAAAAAACCTAAATTAACTCAATCATGTTGCTGTTATAATATGTATGAGTATAGAAACAAATTATCTGTTTAAGCTATTTTACGATCGTGATTATCGAAACTGAACAGCTGTCGCTTTAAGTTCTCATTTTTCGAAATTGTATAGGGCGAAAGTAATTTAGGAAACCCGTTATGTGTTTTAAGATCGGGAATGTTGAGTATGCTGTGCTTAGCCTGTCCCGATCGTTCGCTCCAAATAGGATCGATCCAAAACGGTAATTTCTGTTGGTTAATAAAAATAAATAGTAGATGTACATCTATATTCTATTTATGGATATTCTTACCTCTATTCTTGGCGTATCGGGTTTTGGTGGATCATAACTGAGTTCCAAGTTGTAAGAATGATCACTACCATCGTCAGAGTAGGAAAGCTTGCTTAGATTAATCTGATGAAAGCTTCTCTGACGCCTGCGCCAAAGTGTGGGTGACTCCTTATCTGAAGTGTCCTCCGCGATGGCTGTGCTTGCAGTTATATTAGTCAGTTCACCTGCTTCCAGGCTGGCGTTCAGGTCACCCGACGAGTTTAGTGAACTGTTAAACAATTGAAGCGGTGATTTCATCGAGTTTTCCTTGTTCCAGAAACTGTTGCATAAGCTTCCGTTTCCAAGAGCTGATCCAAAACTTTTGACCAATGATGAGTTGGCTCTTGGAGGAAAACAATATCTTGGCGGCGAAGCTATACTACTATCGACCGTAAAGTGATCCTGGTACCATTGGTAATTGTTTCCCTGAGACTTAAGGTGGCATACAGGTATAATACTATTGAAATAATTAATGGCTATTGCTCGACTTTTTAATGGAGCTTGATTGTTTTGTAGCAAGTTGTGGTCACCGCAGTGCGTGGAGCTTTCTTGGGGTATATGTTTGGAATATTGTAGATTTATTGAGCCCAATATGTGTTGATGGTTTATTCCGAAGCTCTGACGCACTGACGAAAGGACAAAAAAAGTTAACTATTTTAATTTAAAACCGTTTTTAGTTCATACTTACTTTCGCAGTTCACAGTTAGGGAAACTTCGCTTCGTTCTTGGGTTTGTCCATTGTTAACTGTGAATATATCACTGTGTGCTGCAATCACCGAATAAAGATTAGGAAATCCGAATTCAAAGGGTGTGGTGAGGCCAATGTTTAAAACATTCTTTATCTCATACAGGTACATATTGGTACGTTGTTCCAGCAAACGAACAATAATAATTACTAATCTCATGAGACCGGTAAGGCGAATGCATTGTACGCCGAAGTCATTATAAATCTAGAAATAAAAAGAAACCATTCAATTTACATTCAATGGAACTATCAGCCCATAGCGTCTTATAGCCTGATTCCATTGTCACATTTTCGGTCATTTTAAATGTGTCTGATTCCACTGGCTCATTTATTAAACGCTTATGAAGCACCGACATGAGAGTAACTACAGTTCAAATCAGGGACCGTAATGTAGAGGTGCAGAAACATCGATGCATCGATGTTTTTCCATTTTTTCAAAACATCGATGTTTTTTTAAGCCATCGATGTTTCTAGAGCCATCACTGTTCAAAGAAGAAAGCACGCTAAAGGTTTATAATTTGTAACATTTTCATACCCTTGCAGAGGGTATAATGATTTCAGTCACATTATTGCAACGCAGTGAAGGAGACGTTTCCGTCCCCATAATGTATATATACTCTTGATCAGCATCACTAGAAGTGTCGATCTAGCCATGCCCGTTCGTCCGTTTCTACGCAAACTAGTCTCTTAGCTTTAAAGCTATCGGAATGAAACTTTCCCAAAAGTCCTCTTTCTTTTTAGTATATAAGTAGGATCCGTCCGGATCGGACAACTATATCTTATACCTCACATTGGACAGATCGAAAAAAAAGTAAAACATAATGTAGCTTCGGTGTTATTTAAAATATTACCTTTTACTCTTCGGAAAATTCTTTTAAAATATTTCTGAATTTCAAATTAAATTTTTTTAAATCTGACCACTATATAATATATAGCTGCCATAGGAATGTTTGGAAAATTAAATAGAAATGAATAGGAAATAAATTATATTTTTCTTGATTTTTATTACATTTACTTTTTCTCTGGGATATATATAGCTTTTCTTAAACTTTTCAAAATGTCCAATTAAATTTAACAAACTTTTGGAGGGCTTTTTTATATAGCTGCCATAGGAAGGATCAAAAAATAAATGCCAAAATAATACGAAAGCAGCTGAAATTTACAAGTAAATCAAAATTTGTAAATTAATATTAATGATCTGCAAGGGTATTTATGCTTCGTCTGGTCGAAGCTAGCTTTCTTTCCTGTTCGTATTATGATAATTATAATGTGTAATTATTTTCTTGAATGTATAGGTAATAGTATTGGTGGTGTAGGCGCTGCCTCTCTAAACGATGGATAAATTCCAATTAGATTTTTAAATTATATTTTAGAATATAACAAATTTTGGAAAACATCGACGTTTTTTAAAAAACATCGAAAAACATCGATGTCTGCAAACATCGATGTTTCTGCACCTCTACCGTAATGATTATAAGTTTTATCGAAAAACTCAATTTTTAATGGTTGTTTTTTATAATCGTAATTTTTTAGTTTTTTATAAATCTTAAAAGGTAATGTTTATTTTTATACCCTTGCAGAGGGTATTATGATTTCAGTCAGAAGTTTGCAACGCAGTGAAGGAGACGTTTCCGACCTCATAAAGTATATTCTTGATCAGCATGACTAGACGAGCTGATCTAGCCATGTCCGTCTGTCCGTCCGTTTCTACGCAAACTAGTCTCTCAGTTTTAAAGCTATCGGGCTCAAACTGTGTTTTTTAAAATATTACCTTTTACTTTTGGGAATACTGTTTTTTAATTAAGTTAATAGGAATTAATAGGAAAAAAAGTATATCTTTGTTGACTTTTATTACATTCTCTTCTTCTCTGGGTTATGGCTTTTCTTTAACATTTTAGAATTTCGTAATAAAGTCAATTTAAATTCGGACACCTATAGCTGCCATAGGAAGGATCAAAAAATTAATGCCAAAGTAATACGAAATACGAAATTTTGGATTGTTTTAACATATACGAAAGTTCATTTAAATGTAATGTTTTTGTAATTGAATAGGAATGATCTGCAAGGGTATATAAGCTTCGGCTGGCCGAAGCTAACTTCCTTTCTTGTTATACCCTTGCAGAGGGTATTATGATTTCAGTCAGAAGTTTGCAACGCAGTGAAGAAGACTTTTCCGACCCCATAAAGTATATATATTCTTAATCAGGCATGACTAGACGAGTCGATCTAGCCATGTCCGTTTGTTTCTACCAAACTTGTCTGTCAGTCTTAAACCTATCGGGCTCAAATTTTGCCAAAAGTCTTCTATCTATTGCAGTATATATGTCGGAACCGACCGGATCGGACAACTATATCTTATTGGTCCCATAGGAAGGATCGAAAAAAAACGTAACAAAATTCTAGCTTTGGTGGTTTTTAAAATATTACCTTCTATTTTTGGGAATACTATTTTTTAAATATTTCTGAATTTCGAATAAAATTTTTAAAAAATCGGATGACTATATCGTAAAGCTGCCAATTAATAGGAAAAAAATTATATCTTTGTTGATTTTTATTACATTCTCTTCTTCGCTGGTATATAGCTTTACTTTAACATTTCAAAATTTCGAATTATATTTAAGAAAATTCGGTCGGCTTTATTATATAGCTGCCATAGGAAAAACCAAAAAATGAATTCCAAAATAATACGAAAGCAGCTAAAACTTACATTTCAAATAAATCTAAATTTAATGTTTTTATAAGTTAATAGGAATGATCTGCAAGGGTATATAAGCTTTGGCTGGCCGAAGCTAGCTCTCTTTCTTGTTTTTTAATTGAAAATAAAAAAGGAAAAATTAAAATTAAACCGGATATTGAATCCATGGTGCATACGAAATGTGCTGGTATAGTTGTTTTTTTTCTAGGATTGTTCATTGACCATGATTTTTTTGTTTAAAAAACAATTAATAATGATTATTTACGGTCCCTGGTTCAAATTGTGAAAAAAAATTATAACAAGTGGGTTTCCTTGTTAAGTAGCCAAGTTTCAAAAATGTCAATGGGAATTCCCAGATATCATTGAATTCCTTTATAACAGTTATGTACAATATGGTATATCGATATCGATGTGGGATTTGAAAGATAAAGAGTGGCACTTTTAATATGCTTGGGCTGCAAAACAAACAAAGAATCCGATTGCCTGTAGGCCCCCTGAAAATTGGAAAATTACAGCATTTTTCCCAGAATTCTTGCGTCGGAGAACTTTTCGGTATACGCAGTTTAAATTGTGAATTCGAAGCTGGGTATTATGATTTTTGCAACACAGTGAGAGAAGACGTTTCCGACCACTTGTATATATATTCTTGATCAAACATTGTAACTTTGTAGGAAGAAGGCGTTTTTATTTTTGACAATTTAGAAATAACATTTAAAATAGGCAACAATATATCTGGACTTCCTGGAACAGCACCGATAGAGTGAGCATTAAACTATATATATTTATTTTAACTGCTAGGGTAAATAAACTTCGGCTTGCCGAAGCTAATTTCCTTTCTTGCTTTGGTATTCCGTTGATCTAAAAAATGCTTTTATTACACTAATGTTTTTATGACCACTTTTGTTGGCCAAGACCCATATTTGAAAAGTCGTTAAACCAAAAAATGTTGTTTGAGAATGTATTAACAAAAGAGCAATTATCAATGTTACGTTTCAGAAAATCCGATAGAGGTCGCCTCTGTTAAGGTAGAAGCTGTTAAATTAGCTGCAATTCTCGGGCTGTTGTATTTCGCTTGCAGTTTTAAATTGCTTTAGATTTGAGTTTTTAGCCAATGCTTTAAATTTGAGTTTTTAGCCAATCTAAGTAAACTTTTTGGATTGGATTAAAAGATAGCACACTATGTACTATGTTTTTGTGTGCTTAAACGATAAAAATCAGACGGTTTTTGTTATAAATGTGTGTTAAAGGGAGTGTTTTAACACGTAAAGTTTCACGTCAATATCTTTTGAATTGACCAAGTTATTGATTATGGCCAACAAAACTGGTCATCTTCTCCATAGTGCATTGACACCAAAATATTTTTGAAGCTATCGGTTGACCTGTGGGACCTATATTGAAAAAAGAAGGAATGCTTAAGTAGAATACCTCGACTTTCTGATACCCGTTACTCTGTTAACAAAATTAAAATTAAGTTTGCCTTGAGATACAGAATATATATACGTTATACCGTCGGAAAAGCTTCCTTTAACCTGTTACATACTTGTCAATGAATCCAATACGTTACGAGCATCGGTTAACACATAATATAACATAATAACATAAACACATTTAACTCACTTCGATTGCATGCCGCATTGCTAAAAGAGCTGGCTCTGTGAGCTGGTTCTTGTGCTTAGAATTGAACTCGCTTAAAAATGTACTCTTGTGATAGGCTTCCAGTAACTCTGAAGATGTACCGCCTGACTTGACTTTATCCGCGACTGTTGCAAAGGCCAATTGGGACGGGTTCCGTTGAACGATATGCTTGCATGCCCTATAGCAAAGAAGACGGAACTCAATGTCTTTATTGTGGCAGATAATCCAAATTGTCTGATCTTTCTTTCTTAGCTCAACGTAGGGCAAGAGCTCAACTGCCATAGCCATATGGGAGACCCCGAGAGTTTTTGGTTGAATCTGGTAGCCGTACTTTTTCTTGTGCATTATCAGCACTTGATCCATTTTCATACAGTGCGTTGAGATCCCAGTGACCTTGTGAATAAGGTCTTCACACTGCTCAGCAAATACTCTCCTGGCCACCTTTGGCGAAAGCACTATTTTCTTGTCCTCATCGTTGGTCAACTCCATATCTATTAAACCGCCAATTGCATCCATAAGGTCGGCCAATTTTAGGAACCCGTAGTCACTGAGACGGCATTGATAAGCGAAGTGGTAATGGTAGGATCGTACAAACTTTTGAAACAAAATCGTGTACTGGAGGGCGTTTTGAAAAAGCTCCACCATTTCTCCGGCGAACACACTTGTTTTCTCCAATTCACTACTCGTCTGCTTGCGTTTTGGCGTCGATATAAGAAAATCTTTTCCATTCTCCACAGTGCTTAGAACTACGATGTTAGAGTTAACTAGGCCATCTAAAATGTCTACAATGTCGCACACTCCATAGTCTGTTACGTCGAAATTGCGATTTTGGGTCTGGGCAAATACTTCCGGTAATTGAGAAAGCAGTATAGAAGTGTTTCCATGAGCGCGGAGCACACGCAATAAATCTGAGGTGAACCTACGTATTTGAGTGCGATGGGTAAGAGTAATCTGGCGATTTTCACCATCTCCCATAATCTGCACAACGGAAGACAAGGCTTCAAAAAGCTCAATGAGCTTTGTATAGCCATAGTCTGCCACTCTGCATTGCTTTCCGAAGTGATTGTGATAGGCAGGAATAAAGCGGTTGAACTTCATTGTGGATTTTGGTGACATTTTAACCAGCTCAATAACTTCGCGGGAGATTTGAAAAAGTGGATCGGCCACTGAATTTTTAAAGTAACTTCCATTAATAGCACGATCACTGACAGATAGACTACCGGACTTTAAGCTGCCGTTAATTGCTGCTGACGACTGCATTTCCTTATTAAGTTCTAACCAGTCCAGAATTTTAATGCCAAAGTTGTTAGCCTGAATCTGAATTCCCTGGACACAACAGATCAAATGCTCCAAGTTGACGCCATTTTCATTAGCCATGATTGACACCTTTAGCTCTCCTTCAATGCAGTGAACAAGCGTTGCGACTGGAATATCTCCCGGATGCACCTTAAGCAGCGGGTAGATTAGTTTTTGAATCTCCAAAATGGTCATGACAACATTTGGGAGCGGTTCTATTTCCTGCTCGGCCCATCCTTTGTGCTGCCCCCTTTTAAAATGAATACTACAGTAAGGTACGCTGTGCTGCAGTCCTTCCATTAAAGGTGAGCTCTCGAGAGTGTTTACTAGTTCCGGCTTCAGGCTGATAAACTTATCCTCATTGTTATCCGAGTTGATTGTACATATGTCCTGCATTTTGTACAAATCCAATACACTGATTGAGGTTTTAAAGCGTGACTGAAAAAGCTCTCTGAACTTATACATTGGTAAGGTATTGTACGGGACATCCTAAAAATAACGAATGCTTAAATAGTTAATTGGGGTAGAGCATACATTTTTACCTTTAGCAGTCCTGCGACCTGACAACGTAGCGTGTTGATCTCCGTCAAGGAGGAATCGCGAGTATAACTGACCAGCATGCGCTTGTGTCCAATCTTCTTGCGATGCAAATTAGAGACAACCTGCTTAGCGAACTTGAGAAAAAAAAATGATTAAGAAGATAAATAATTATCTAATTAAAATTAAAAAAAAATTTTATAATAAAAATAATGCATAAGTACATGACCGGAGTATAAGTTCCCTTTCAATTTAAAACAGGCTCATATTCTCATGTTATAAAGTAAGATACCAAAAAAAAAAACAAGTTTACTTGTTCATGACGCGTTTTCTGACACATTTAAAAATCAATCTATCTTTTTTTAAATTAATTTCAGTAAGAAGATTGAAGCGCAGTGAATGATACGTTTCCATAAAGTATATATATCTTGATCAGCATACCTAGACGAGTCGATCTAGCCATGTCCGTCCGTCATTCCGTCCGATTCTACGAAAACTTGTCTCTCAGTTTTGAAGCTATCGGTATAAAACTATCCTAAAAGTCTTCTTTTGCAGGTAGTATATAATTCAGAACCAGCCGGATCGGACAACTATATATTATAGCTCCAATTAGAAATATCAGAAAAATAGTCAACAAAATTATAGCTTCTATGTTTTTTGACACATAACCTTTTTGGGGATAACATTGTTTTAATAATTCTGAATTTCGAATACAATTTTATCAAAATCGGACGACTTTATCATATAGCTGACATAGGAATGATTAATTACTAAGAAAATTATAGGAAAAAATTATAACTTCGGTGGTTTCTATTGTACTCTTTTCAATTCTGGAATATGATTTTTTTTTTAATATTTCAGAGTTTTTAATGAATTTTTTACAATAATCGATCGCTAATCGGATATAGCTTCCATAGGAAGGAAATAAAAATTAATTTAATTTAATAGGAATGATCTGGAAGGGTATATAAGCTTCGGCTGGCCGAAGCTAGCTTTCTTTTTTGTTATATCCTTGCAGAGGGTATAATAATTTACGTAAGACGTTTGCAACGCAGTAAAGGAGACGTTTCCGACCCTATAGAGTATATACATTCTTGATCAGCATCACTAGGCGAGTCGATCTAGCCATGTCCGTCTGTCTGTCCGTTTCTACGCAAACTAGTCCCTCAATTTAAAATCGGGCTATCGGGCTCAATCAGGCTCTATTGCAGGTAGTCTATATGTATAAAGTATATAGCTCCCATAGAAAAAATCGGAAAGAATCGCAAAAAAAAAATTGATTTGGTGTTTTTTTAAATATTACTTTTTTTTCTTAGGAATATTATTTTTTTAATATTTATGAATTTCGAATTAAATTTTTAAAAAATAGGAATACTATATTATATAGCTGCCATAGGGACGGCAAGAAAATTAAATATAAATTAACAGGACATAATGAGACCTTTGTTGATTTTTATTACATACTCTTTTTCTCTCGGATATAACATTTATTTAACATTTCAAAACTATGAATTAAATTTATCAAAATACGGACGGCTATATTATATATAATAATAATACAAAAGCAGCTACAATTTTAAATAGGATGATTGAATGATCTCGAAGGTTTATATGCTTCGGCTGGCCGAAGCTAGCTTCCTTTCTTGTTTTTATTTCTCTTCATTAAAAACTTTGTTTCGAAATTTTAAAATTAATATCACGTTTTAAAAAAAAAAAATGCATATTTGCATAAAGATGCATAAAGAAAAGTAAAATTTTAAGTTTTGTATGTATTAACTTCACCCCTCTTAAGATAAGGGGACTCTTACATAAAGATCTGGCACAGTGACTTTGGCGTAGGAGCTTCCCTCGAAGACTAGTGACACAACCGGGGTAATGGGCTTAAGCTGATTCATTAGGAAGCTGCGTAGACTGCACTCATCCAGCGTGTAGTCCAAGTTTGTTATCTGCAATGTTACTGCATCGCTGGCCTCCGAAACCTTGGCAAGAGAGTGATCTTCATTGTGTCCACTTTCTTCACGCCTTATCTTTCCGGGGGCTAATGTGGTTGTGGTTGGACTCGAAAAAGGTAATACCATTAGGGGTACATTTGTGTTGACTATGCCGTTATTAAAGGCAAAGTCGACCACTGAGCATCTACTGTCATGGCTACTAACAGCAGAGCTTTGGGTTAGTAAATTGTTTGGGATAGAAGCGGCTGACACATACGAGGCTCGTTGCAGGGCAGAACGGTTTGAGTTCTGATATATCGGCACGAAGGGTTGGTATGTTTGGGAGGGAGTAGCAGCAGCCTGCGGTTGGTGGGACTGCATATAACTGCAAAGTAAAGGGTTACCAGACAAAGAGGATGGGTAGACCCGATTGTAATTGTACGGCATGTAACGGTCGTGGCTGTTTGAGCAGGTGCTTCTATTGGCGTGTACATACTGACACACATCCAGATTGTTGCTCAAAGGCAGGGGTGTAGAAGAAGTAAGCACGTGTCCTTTAGCCATATACTGTCGAGAAAGGATTTCGGTCTGTGTGGTAAATCCGGGAAGCCCAAATTTATAGAAGCGAAATCCTCCTATTTTTCCTGGAAAATTGTTAGAATCAGCGTGTATTCCAGCTCGTGGTTGAGAACGTAGGGGATGGGCATGTCCAAGCTCGTAAATTGCGTTTTTAACTTGTCCAGTTCTGTCATATGACCAGCTAGAATGATAAAAATAAGTAAACATCTAAAATAAATAAATAAAATACTATTTTGACAAAATAATCATAGCCTGATATAAACAATATGTGTTTTGATAACAAGAATATTTGAGCAGTTGATGTCTCATCAACTATTTCTGTCATCTTCAGATATGAAAAAATAGTTTTGTTGTGTTTGAGGGAAGAAGAAGAAGTGAAGTTTGTTGTCGAGTTTTTTTATCGGGCTCCGAGAAAAGTTTCGCTTCCCGCACCATAAAAATTATTAAAAATTAAAAAAATGTTCGTGGAAAAAAAAAGATTTTTGTAAAAAAATTTCAAAACAAAAAAAATTTTTTGTTATTTTTTTCGTTAAAATTCAATTATTGGTCAGTCAAAACATTTAAAAAATTAAAAAAAACTTATAATAATGAATAAAAAAAACACCACAGTCACGGATTCCCTGAAAACTGGTATTCATTTTACGAGGAATCGACACACATACTACATCTCGGAATCATGATTTTTTTTCTCTTTACGCTCTAGCAGGCATGGACTCACGTGGACGCAGCTACAACTTTCCTAATATCAAGAAAATGGTCCAAATAACGTTTTAGGATTGTATAAAAATAGTATTCTGTGCGTCTGTCTGTCTGTCCCTCCGTATGAACGCTGAGATCTCGGAAACTATAAAAGCTAGAAAGTTGGGATTACCCACACATATTCTTTGGATTCATACGCAGCGCAAGTTTATTTCAGTCGAGCGCCACGCCCCCTCAAACTCCCACAATCGCCCACAAACAATTTTAAAAGGTGTCTGGCGCCTACACCTTTAAAGATTTCCGATTTTTTTAATGTGTTTATTAATACCTATCGAAATGTAGAAGAAATTTTTCAAATCGGATCATTCGTTAAAAAGTTATGCGCAATCATAATTTTATATCACCATCTCCCTCGCACTCCCTCAAGCTGAGTAACGGGTATCTGATAGTCGCGGCAACCGACTATAGCGTTCTCTCTGGTTTTTTTTTATTTTCCATCAAAGTTAAAAAATATGGAAAAAATTGACGTTCGGCAAATAATGTATAACTAAGAGATGCGGCTGGGAAAGTGCAATATGTTTTACGTATTTTTCACTTAACTAACACATCAATCAGTAGAAATCGATTCGATACCTAGTTTTTAAGTTATACTACCCGGAAATGAAGTAAGTTACCTCAAAACTGCATGTTTTTTAGAGTGAAAATTTGTCAACTTTAAAGGGGAAAACTTTTACAAAAACAAGAAAGGAAGCTAGCTTCGTCCAGT
This sequence comes from Drosophila pseudotakahashii, assembly GCA_035046095.1. Lineage (NCBI taxonomy): Eukaryota > Metazoa > Arthropoda > Insecta > Diptera > Drosophilidae > Drosophila > Drosophila pseudotakahashii. Next base: position 678,700 of record JAWNOE010000225.1, on the reverse strand, counting down.
TAATATACCCGTTATATACCCGTGCAGATCATTCCTAATCAAAATTTTAGCTGCTTTCGTATTATTTTGGCATTAATTATTTTGATCCTTCCTATGGCAGCTAAATAATATAGCCGTGCGAATTTGGAAATGGTAAAGAAAAGCTATATCCCAGAGAAAAAGAGAATGTAATAAAAATCAACAAAGATATAACTATAACTGTTACTCGTAGAGTAAAAGGGTATATTGTATTCGTGCAAAAGTATGTAACAGGTAGAAGGAAGCGTTTCCGAGCCTATAAAGTCTATATATTCTTGATCAGGATCACTAGACGAGTCGATCTAGCCATCCGTCTGTCTGTCTGTATAAACGCTGAGATCTCGAAAACTACAAAAGCTAGAGAGTTGGGATTAACCACACATATTCTTGGGCTTCCTACGCAGCGCAAGTTTGTTTCATCCGATTGCTACGCCCTCTTTAACGCCCAAAATCGCCTAAAAGGACTTTCTGGCTCACATCTTTAAAGATTTAAGAAATATATAAATGCCATTTAGCTACCAAAAAGTAAAATAAATTTATTTAATCGGAACCTTCATTAAAAAGAGTTTAGCAAAAATTGATATTGCATATCTCCATCTCCCTCCACTCCCTTTAGCTGAGTAACGGGTATCTGATAGTCAAAGCTCTCGACTAAAGCGTTCTCTCTTTTTTTTGTCCTATTAATTATACCCGTTACTCGTAGAGTAAAAGGGTATATTGTATTCGTGCAAAAGTATTTAACAGCTAGAAGGAAGCATTTCCGACCCTATAAAGTATATATATTCTTGATCAGGATTACTAGCCGAGTCGATCTAGCCATGTCCGTCTGTCTGTCCGTCTGTATGAACGCTGTGATCTCGGAAACTACAAAAGCTAGAAAGTTGGGATTACCCACACATATTCTTTGGCTTCCTACGCAGCGCAAGTTTATTTCAGCCGAGGGCCACGCCCCCTCTATCGCCCACAATCGCCTTAAACGATTTTATGTGTGTGTGTTTTTATGTCTGGCGCCCACACCATTAAAAATTTTGAAAAAGTAAAAGTTCAGTTTTATTGTTTAAAAATACCTATCGAGATGTAGAAGAAATTTTTCAGTTTGTACAATTCGTTAAAAAGTTGTGTTAGGTCAAAGTTTTATATATCCATCTCCCTCGCACTCCCTTTAGCTGAGTAACGGGTATCTGATAGTCGGGGCACCCGACTATAGCGTTCTCTCTTGTATTTTATTTATACTTTCCCAAGCTTGTATTTTAAAATGATTACCCTAAAACTTCTTAGAAGATCCTTCAGGATAGAGAATACGGCTACTACTGACAGAGCTAATGAGAAAAGCAAAATTCTTTAAGATCTAGTCCAGCCAGCTTCCAAGTCTGCCCCTGCGATTAATTTATGGTTATTTATTTATGAACCGGTAAAATTTTAGCCATTTTCCATCTAGATATAAAATTTCCCTGAGCTAGAGAGGCAGAAAAAAGAATTTTTAAGAGGTTCAAGAAGACCAGTATAGCATTGTTTTAGAAAGAACGAAGATACTCCATCCACGTCGGGCTTCTTGGAATCGTCAAAGTGAACTTCTTCAGAGATGTCCCCATCAGTTATATCAAGGGAGCCGATACTACTGGAATATTCTGGAATATTGTTTAAAACTTCCTGGTTATTCCAGCTAGAAGCGGGTTCGAAGTTGGCAGAAAAAAAAGAAGCAAATAAGTTGGCAATATCAGCCCCAGAGTTAGCGACCATATTCTTGTATGTCATAGTTGAAAGTATGGATGATGATGACTTTTTAGAATTAACGAAGTGCCAGATCGAATTAGGATTGGACTTTAAGCTATTTTAAAAATCAGATATGTACTGATTGTTTAGAAATTTATTAAAAAACTCAAATTCACGCTTATGTTGCCTGTATCTATCGCCATCCACCGAATTACCCCATCTCAAGAACCTTTAATAGAACTTATTCCTTAAATTTAAGCTTCTGGAGGCCCTTAGTGTACCACGGAAGCCTATAGGAACCCTGCACCTTGGTTGGGACAATGCTATCCAGAGTATTTTTGAGTGCAACTAGAAAATTATTATAATTGGTCTCAATGCAAGTATCCGATAGTAAAGAAACCCAATTAATAGACAAGAGGCGATCACTTACGGAAGCCAGGCTGGAATCATCAAAGTTATACATAGGAACTACTTTAACTGTTGGTAAAAAATTATAAAATTCAATATTAAAGCAAATTGGCCTTGAGAATCACAATTAGAAATAGTATATTCAGCAAAGCTTACCGAGGAATGAACAATCGAATTGATGAAAATTAAATCTAGTAGCCTATGCAGCAAATCATTAATTAATTTCATGTGGCTGGTGAACATTACCAGGCACCATATAGAGCGATTGCGGGTCACATGTCCATACAACAGATTCTAAATTAAAATCTCCTGTCATACAGATACCCGCACCGTCAACTAAACTGTCAATTATGCTGGAAATATTATTCATATGTGCCTGGTAAAGCGTAAAATCGCTACCAGGGGAAATGTAGGAAGGAACTATTACAGTCTTTTCTGACGAGTCAGCTACCGCGACAGCCAACTGGTCCAGAAGAGAGTCTTCGTTTTCAAGTTTAACGGCTATGCAGCCAAAAGTATGGCGTACTGCCACGATGACACCACCACCCCTATCGCACTGCATTCTGCTGAAGTCTCTGTCTTTACGATAGACGTTGAACAGATTTGCATCGAAGAGCTCGTTGTCGTTAAAGTTAGGGCTGAGCCAGGTTTCCACCAATATGATTACGTCATAATCACTATTGGATGTTTTCATGAAGACAGATTGGGTTTTGGTCCTCATTCCAGATATAAAAATTTTAAGACGGTTGTTTCCAATTCTACGGCTAGGTGAATTTCCTGGAGCTCTTGCCATGGATGCCTGGCGGTAATCAGGGAGAGTGAAATCAGCAGCAGCATCAACAGTCGTCTGCACTCCACAGCCGTAGGATCTATTAAGAACACTGCGCAGTGATTCCGTACGAATACGTATTAGTAGGTTGAGATCATCATCCCATGGATCATAAATGGTATTACAATCCAACGTTGGCAACTGTGTAGCATAGAGTGATCCTCCATTAAAATCGCTGAGCCACCCAGGTGTTGGCCACAGCTCCAAGGTAGTGTGAGGCGAAGAGAGCGCCACTCCGTAGAGCACACTGTGAGCTGTTGGATACTGCGCCAATTCAGCGGGAGGAGAAGAGAGCGCCACTCCGAAGAGCACGTTGCGAGATAATGGATGCTGCGTCCAGGCAGCGTCGCATGCGAGAGAACTTGGAACAGCACACAAGGCAGCCGACGTAAACAACTGAATGTATAGAGCTGCACGATTAAAAGAGATCGTAATTCCAAGGGGAGCGCTGTGTGGGAGCGCATCCAGCACCAGTTCGGGGGTGATTAAAGCAGACAGCAAAATCGGCTGATGTTGTTGTTGTTGTTGCGAATGCAGCTGATGCTGCGCGAGTTGATGAGAGAGATCGATGCAGAGAGCGAGCGGATTACCCACTAGCTTCTGCGGCGATAAGAAACGAAAGAACCGCAACAGACGTCAATGCCAGTGACGCCGATTATTGGAAGTTTTTTGAAGGGGAGTTTATGGGCGTAGAAGATTCATCGGCTGTTGGATTTCGAAGATTAACGTGATCCGCTTTGGGTCTCTCTCGTTGAACGAAATGTCCCACCTTAACTGACATTGGCCAGAATTTATTGTTGAAAACTGCTGCCAGGAGATGCTTAGGAACTCCCAGCTTAAAGTTAACAAACTTAAGAGCTGACAAGTCAGCATCAAGTTTGACAGGCTTGAAGCATGTAAAAGTGTCAGTGGCCACATTAGGCTTTTCAGCCACATATTTTAACACCACCTCTGGCTCGGTGTCAACTGCAAATTTACCGACATGCAAATATTTCTTGCTTTGCATTACTGTCAATTCGTTACAGCTGGGGGCCTCACCAACTAAACGCTTTTTGTTGTTTTTCCGAATATTCCTCCTCTTCTTACGTACCCTCTTTAACCACAGTTAGCGGGTCCGCAACATGCACCGCATCATTGGCGGACACTGCCAAAGGTCTAAGGGTCCGCGGCCTGGTACTAACGTTGTTCATGTTGTTAGCACTTAGCTGCGGCTGCGGTTGAGGCTGAGATTAAATGGCCCCAGGTTTATGGGCGACCGCACTTAGGAATTTGTTATTGAGATCTGAACAAAATAATTCCAGCTTATTGATTTTATCGTTGAGTTCATCAATGTTTGAGTGGGAATCATTAGCGACAAGACAGTTGTCACATTGCCACAATAAATTCGGCAGATTGGTCAGCAATTTAGCCACATCTGGCGTAATGTTTACACACGAAGTGTGGAAGGCGCGTCGGCACAACGAAGAGCAGCGGACAGCATCAAAAAATAGAAGCTGGGCTGCAGTGACCGACGAATTCCACTCTGAGCAATTTGGAATAGACATAGCGAAAGATAAGCACGTCCGAACGCATTGAAAGTTAGCTGACGACTAATATTCCCAAGATTAGAAGGTAATATTTCAAAAAACACAAAATCTAATTTTTTTTTTTGATTTTTTCCCGATTTTTTCTATGGTAGCTATATGATATAGTTGTCCGAGACCGGCCGATGAACCCGATGCTTTTAAACTGAGGGACCAAATTGCGTAGAAGCGGACAGACAAACGGACATGGCTAGGTCGACTCGCCTAGTGATGCTGATCAAGAATATATATACTTTATGGGGTCGGAAACGTGTCCTTCACTGCGTTGCAAACTTCTGACTAAAATTATTATACCCTCTGCAAGGGTAATCAAATCTGATATCTAAAAGTTTTATATATTTGCCTGTCGATTGATGTACATTGCATCTTTCTGGGCTATAATCGAAAATTTGATTTATTGCTCGTTTCTTGGCTCAAGGCGCCACTGTGCTGATCAGTCAAATCCGACCTGTTGGCTGTGTGAAAAAATGGCTCGTACCAAGTGTGCTGGCTATACTGGCCGAACCACTGATGACCTTGCTAAGGGTAAAAATTTACTTTATTGTTAAGATCCGTGTCTTCTAGTTGCGCAAGAGATGAGATCTTTTATGCGCCAAACGCGACTTGGTGTTGCTAGAGATATTTTTCGCCGAGTGGATGATTTACTCTCAGCGCTGGACTCTTAATTTAATAGCCTTAAGCTAATTGATGAGTCTCAAAAAGCAGAATCGCCACTGGTGGTAGGCAGCCTAGTGAAAACACCCCGAAACGTAGATTAACAACCACTAACGTTTTGATGCTCACTTCATTTGTGATAAGGGGCTTCAAAAACCATTTTCAAACAGACGTCACTTACACTAACTTTAATATAGCATTTGACTCCGTAAATCACCTACTTCTTCGAACAGCTAATGTTCCAGGTCGAATAATATTTCTAATAGTTTCAATACATACTATAAATGGTATAAGAACTGCAGGAGTTCCTTGAGGAACTAAATGAGCAAATATAGATTTAATTGGGTTCCCCTTTGATCTTTGATCTGAACGACCGTACACAAATGATCCTTTTTAAAAATTCTCTTTCTTGTATACTCCAGGTTACCTCGGGTGTCCCACAAGGGAGCCACTTGGTGCCACTACTTTTACGTTATTTATAAACGACCTTTCATCAGTTATAAGTCATTCTCGTTTACTTATGTACGCTGATGATGTGAACTTATGCCTGCAGTACAAGGATTCTTCTTGCCAGTCTGACTCACAATCCGATTTAAATAGTTTTCAAATATGGTCCTCTGACAATTCGCTGAATTTAAATGGCTCCAAGTGTAAGGTGATGACTTTTTGTCGTGTTACTCCTTAATATGCGATTTATTCGCTGAGTGAGGGCTCTCTGGAAAGAATAGTTAAAATAAATGATCTTGGTATTCTTTTGGACCCAAGACTGAAGTTTACTGATCACATTTCATCCGCTTGGGTTTTTTAAAAGTGTTCTAAGGAATTTGATGATCCTTATATTATTAAGACTTTATTCATCTCGCTCGTCCGGCCGATACTTGAGTACGGATGACCCGTCTGGAGTCCCCAATACGAAATTCATATTGACCGTATCGATTCCCTTAAGGCGCCTAAGCTAGGATGCAAATTTTACCTTCTTAGGGCCGTTTTCTCGTATGCCTGTTAAATTTAAAGCAAACTTTTAACTCTGATTTCCCATTCGATTTCAAGGTTTTAACTTTACTTTGAATTTAACAAACGGGCGAGAAAACGGACCTTATTCTAGTAGATTACTCCTAATTAACTTACCCTCCCTATCCAAACGTCGAATGATGCTTGGAACTGTCTTCATTTATAACCTTATTCGAGGGGAAATTGATAGCCTCGACTTGGTTAGCCGACTTAGGGCCGTTTTCTCGTCCGTCCTGCAAAGTAAAATGTAGCTAATAGACGGATAAATTTATCTAGGTGGCAAATCGGTTTTGGTTTTCTCGTCCGTCATTTAAAACTCCAAGTAAAAGGCGCACTAATTTGAGACTAGGTGGCAACCCCACCATAGAAGAGTTACCTAACTGTCAAAAATTAGTCGAAAAAAAACTATCGAAAAATACCATGAAACAGTCATACTAACATTGTCGGCAGAAAAGAAGTTTCGCGGTAAAAATTATACCGATAAACAGGAGACCATCCTTGTAGAACTGGTTTTGGAGATCAAAAAAGTTAAAGAAAACAAGAAGTCTGACGCCGTCACCTGGAAACAAAAAGAACAGGCTTGGAAGGATTTAGCTGATCCCTTTGCCGCCAGGACTGGTGTAAGCCGCCACTACAAAGCCCTTCGGGAAAAGTTTACAGCCCTAAAGAGAAGGTCGAAGACAGAGTTTCGAAGGTGTTGCTGCCATCCCACCGGTTCTTGTGGTGCATGTGGCACGCCTGTGTGCCGCTCCGCTGCTAAGATGTGGCACTTGTCCTCGCGGACCAAAGTTCCCGGCAGAGTCCAAAGTCCGGTGCAGTTCCGTTATTTCCCTTTTGCACACGGCACTCTGGCTCTGCCCGCAAAGTCTCCGCAACCAACTCTCCAAACTCTCTTTGTCAGAGTTCCCTCTCGCAACCTTGAAGTCTCCACTCTCTCACTCTCCACTTCTCGGTCTCCAAACTCACTCTCTCCGCTTCTCGGTCTCTAAACTCTCTATTTGCGAGTTTCTCTCCATTTGCTCTTTGCCGCGCCGTTACTACGCGTAAATGGTAAACGGCCGGCCATCCACTGTTGCAGGAATTTTTTGGGAGTTATTTAACTCCTCATATTCCCCACTTACTTCGGGAAACACTGGGCATCGATAACCATCGGCTATCGATGCCAGCGGGCCCGCAGTTTACATTTCCCGCGACGATCTCTGATCTGGTTCCACTTGGAACCGATATTTTTCACCTATCGATACCATCAGCTATCGATATTGCAGGTGTAGAGTTGCCACCTGATCGCAGCGATATTCACCATGATATTTCCATTTTCGTGTGCCCATCGATCGCACTATCGTCCAGTGCCAAACGACCGCCTCATCGAGGCGCCCCCGTCCCATGGTGAGCTTGCACAATTGTTTTGTAAGTGCAAGTTTCGGTGTTTGTTTTTGTGTTTTTAACATTTTTTCTTTTCCAGATGCATTTGAACTATGCCCTTCCTTGCCCTTGGGTTTGGGGTCAATGCCCCTGACATGTTCGACTGCGGCGGAACTATATTGCCGCATTCTGTCAGCATATGATTTTGTTTACCACTTTGGTTGCGGTGAGTTGCCAGTTTGGCCGACCGGCATATACATCGGTTTCCTTTTTCTTTTTGTTTCAGGGTTTTCTTTTGTTGAGTGTTGGTGCCCTTCGTGTGCTCTGCCTTGATTTTCCAGCCGGTTACGGTATAGCCCTGAAGCTATACCTGGTATACCTACGACCTGGTATGGCCCGTCGTATCTAGGGGCCAACTTTGCTGCGAATCCTTCGGCCGCCTTCGATAAGTGGTGTTCTTTGGCCCATACGACGTCACCCACCGCTGGTGTCCATTGATCCTTGGAGGCTCTTTCCAGATTTCGCCTTACGGTCTCGAAGATCTCGTTGAGTTTGTTGACATTTTCATCCGGGGTTTCAGTCGCTCGTCCTGTCCCTAACGTTTCTCGATCCTAGAGGGCGCTCGGTAGTCTGGGCTTTCTGCCTTGGGTAAGAAACGCCGGGGTGTAGCCAGTGGATTCCGAAACGCTGGTGTTTACTGCAAGCATGATTTCCGGCCATTTCTCGTCCCAATTTCTCTGGTCCTGCCCGGCGAACTGCGCAATCATTGTTTTTACAGTCCTATTTGCTCGCTCGGTTGGGTTCTCTTGCGGGGTGTATGGAGCTGTGAACTGTTGTTTGATACCCATATCGGCTAGGAAACCCTTGAAGATTCGGCTGGCAAATTGTACTCCGTTGTCCGTTATGACTACCTTCGGGACCCCATACCTTGCTATTATTCGTTTTTTGAAAGCTTTCTGTAGTGATTCGGCCGTCGCGCTGCGCTGTGGTACTAACTCAGTCCACTTGGAGAACCGGTCTATCAGTACTAGCAGCATTTGGTTGCCGTGCTTTGAACGCGGCAGGGGTCCGACGAAGTCCACACACACCGTTGCCCATGGTTCCTCTGGCACCTGCGTTAGCATTTTGCCAGCCGCTTGCATTTGATTTGGCTTGAATCTCATGCATATCTCGCATTTTCTCACATGGGCTCGGGCGTCTCTGTGCATACCGGGCCAGTAATATCGTGCTGCCAGACGTGCAATCGTCCTTCGGCTTCCAACGTGGCCCGCTGAAGGTGAGTCGTGGTTCTCTTTTGGCACCGTTTCCCTTAGAGCTTTAGGGACGCACATCTTTCACGTTGCGACATCCTCGCTGCCTGCTCAGTGTGGTATGTTCCTGTATAGGGTGTCACCTTCCATCACGTAGTCCGAGAACTTTTGCGGTTGGGTCCTAATCTTCTCGCGCATTCCTTGAGTCCAGCTGCATGCTGCAGATGCTTCCGCCGCCGATGTCTCCTTGATCCCTCGAAGCGTTTCTGGTTTCTGTCCTTTCCGGTACGATATTTCGAAGTCGTACTGCTGTAACTCCAGGGCCCATCTGGCGATCCTTCCTGAAGGGTTCTCAATGCTGTTTAGCCACTTCAGGGCCATATGGTCGGTTACTACCTTAAAGTGGTAACCTTCCAGATACGGCATCAGTTTTCGGATCGCCCAGACAATTGCCAAGCACTCCTTTTCTGTCGTTGAGTATTTTGAGTTATTCTCAGCGCCGTTGAGCGTCCGGCTTGAATAGGATATGACTTTTTCTCCTCTTTCCGTTTCCTGGGTTAGTATTGCCCCGATGCCGTAATCGCTCGCGTCCGATTGCAGGGTGAACGGTTTGTCGAAGTCCGGGCACGCTAGTACGGGGTCTGCAACGAGTCTTGGCTTAACCTCTTCGAACGCCATCTGATGTTCCGGTGTCCATACCCACTTGTTGGCATTGCGTAGCAAATTATTGAGTGGTTTGACTATTTTTGCGAAATCAGGTACGAATCGGCGGTACCATGATGCTACGCCCAGCTGTGGATGGTGGTTCTAGTTCGGCGATGGCTGCTACCTTTTCCGGATCCGTGCCTATTCCTTCGCTAGTCACTCGATGACCTAGGTACAATAGTTCCTTCTTGAAGAATTGGCATTTGTCCGGGTTTAGCCTCAGATTTGCTTCTTTTAGCCGCCGAAACACTTCTCTTAGGTTCCCTTTGTATTCTTCTAGTGTGCGTCCAATCACTATTATGTCGTCCTAGTAGGCGAAAGCGTGGGGTGACATTTCCGGAACAATCACTTGGTCCAAAACTCGTTGAAAAGTCGCGGATGCCGAATGGAGACCGAAAGGAATGACCCTCCACTGGAACAAACCTTTTCCGGGCACCGTGAAAGCCGTGTATTGCCTGCTGCTTTCCTCCAGTGGGATTTGTCCAAACTTCTGATGTACCTCGCTTCTCGCAGTTGGTCAAGGATCCTTTATCGACTTTGCGTTGATCTGCCTGAAATCGACACAGAGTCTCCATTTGTCCGTCTTCTTCTTCACCATGACGATGGGGGAGCTGTATGGGCTCTTTGAGTGCTCTATATACCCCATTCCAAAAAGCTCATCCGCCTTCGCATTGATCTCCCCTTGAACTTTTGGGTTCTTGGGGTAGTATCGTTGCTTGATTGGCTTGTCGTCTTTCATCGTGATCCGATGCTCGGCCATGTTCGACGTTTCCGTCATGGTGTTGAAGTCGGCTAGCTGTGCCTCCAGGAATTCCGCTGTGTCGTTATCCTCGCTTGTGTGTTGAACGACTTGCACCGATAGCAGTTCGTCGCTTATGAAGCTCGCTGTTGCCCCGGTATCCATTGTGGCTTTATACGTGCCTCCACCAATCGTTACCGCTGCGGGCAACTGCTGCTCCTCCTCAATCAGCTTGCCAGTTAGTTTGGAGAGGTAGCATTTTGCGATCCCCGCCCGCCTCTCTGACCCGTTCCCAGTGTCCGTGACCGCCGCACCTTCGGCAGGCCTCCTGGGGGTCTGTGATGTGGGTACTCTCCCGTGGCCTTTGAGTGGTGTTTGGTGGCCTCCACAAGGGGTTTGTTGGCTGCCTCTGTTGGTTTTGTAGGGGCGGTGTCCACTGAGTGTTCCCAGTGTCCTCGCACCTTCTGCATATGGTTTGCGCCGGAGCTGCTGGTTTTGCTCTTGCGAATTTGTTCTTGTACCTTCTCCAGTTCCTCATACTCGTCGGCTAGGTCCATTAGTGTATCCAGGGCGATCTTTGAACTCGGTGTGCAGTTCTCCCGGATGATGTTGAGGGACTCTGTCGGCGAATAACTAAGTGGTCTCATCATAGTCTGTATGTCGATCATGTAGTCCTTGAACGCCTCCCCGTAGCCTTGCTTCCTCTGCCTGACCTTATCCGAAAGCTTGGAGAAAAAGTCTCTCGGCAGGAAATAGGTGTGAAAACTCTCGATGAATTCCGCCCAGGTTTGCCACTGTTTGTTGTTGGATATGAACCACTTCAATGCCCTCCCTTTGAGTAATTCTGGCATGGCGCGGGGAATCATATCCAAGTCTAGGCCGTAAGTGTTTGCGGACCACTCCACTTGTTCTAGAAACTCGAACGGTTTCTCAATGCCGTCGAACCTGAATGACCATTCGCGGACTTGAGTCGCGACCTTCCCATAGTCTGGCTGGCTGGGCCTAAGGATCGGTGCTGCTGTTTTTCTATCCTGGCTTGCGTCTCTCTTTTGAGCCTCCTTATGCATGTTGTCGATGCTCAGACTGACCACAAAGTCTTCTCCTTCGCCGGGTGTCACCGAGATGCTTGGGCTTCTTTTCTCGGGGTATGCTGCCTCCAGCTCGACCCAGATACTGGCAAGTTTGGGGTCGTTCTCGGTCTCAGAATAGTATTCTGACAATGCCTTTCTCTTGTCGTCTGTTTTGCCTTCTAACTCAATGTTCAGCCTGTCTGCGACGTAGCCAAAATCCTCTGCTTTGAGGCGGTAAATCCATTTCTTCATCATTCTGCTTTAAGTCGCTTTTTCTCTCTGGGACAATCACGTTTTGGGCGCCAGATGTATAGGTCTGAACGCTATGAGATTCGTGCGGCTAGCTCAGTAAGGTTGTGTGTTCGTCCCACCAAATTTATATAAACGTGACCGCCCAGTAGATCAGTGGGAAAGCACTGAATTCACGGGTTCTTAGTGGGTTTATTGCGGGGTGGTAGTACAGTGTTTTTGTAGGCTCGTCGGTTTAGCGTTCTGGTTCTGTAGCTCCCTCGACGGTCCTTGAAGCTCCCTGAAGATCCTTGAAGCTACCTGAAGATGCTCGGCGCTGCTCGTCTCTGCTGCGTAGAATCGATCACTACTCCCCGCCTCGAACTCGCCAGGAGATCAGCTGCGCGGGTTTAGGGAAGCGTCACCGTTCTCAGACTAGGGTGAACAGAGGCCGCGCTCTCCAGGAATCTCTCCTTTCGATATACCCCCTCCTGTCCCTTGCTCTGTCCCGGATGGACCCACTAGTGTTCAACTCATATCGCGCTGGCAGTCCAAGTTACGCAGGCATACTGCCGAGCGCTTCACCTCGCTTCTACGCCTAGTGCAAACGAACGTTTCGGCCTAGCTTCACCCTTTGGCTTATCGTCCGTGACGTTTCCTCGTAGCTCGATCCGCTGTGGTGTGTGGCTTGACGTAGCGTGGCTTCTGGTCCTCGGGGTCTTGGTCGTACACCGATCCGGGACTACAGGACTCAACCGTAGGGCTCTTCTGGAGTTTTCCACTCGAGACCGCAAACGATCGACCGATCTCCCTTCTAGCTCGTTTCACTCGGGGTTCAGACACACGCCGCTCCGGGACTACACGACTCCAACCGTAGGGCTCTTCTGGAGTTCTCCACTTGATTGACCGGGAGATCGGATTCTGTCTGATCGCGCCAGGACCTGCTAAGGCAAGGCACACTGGGCCTAGATAGGTTTCTCCCCGAGTTCATGATTTCTTGCCGCAGACTTACACCGCTCAAACTCTGATCGACTCTCCAGGCGAGATGCGAGGATTTAGTTAAGACAGGAATGAAAACGGATCGCCTTGACCTAGCCGTGTGACGCCCTCTGGACCTCAGCTACCTGTGTCTCAATTCGGAGATTCCTGGTGATCCAATCCCGAACGTCTCGACGTAGCGATCTTGCTCCTTGTAGGCTCCCACGGCGTTGCTTCCGGCGACTCGACTTGTTGTTGTTCACTTTTAGTTCACTGTACTGGCTGACTTGCTCACTTTGATATCTTGACTGATCTTTATGGATTGACTGATCGTGATCGACTGATCTTGATCCACACTCTTGATCGACTGATCGCGGCATCGCTCCAATCCAGGTCCAAAGTTCCTGTTTGACCCACTTGTCCTTCATGCATGGCCTCCCAATGTAGTTCTGCGTGTTGCTGCCATCCCGCCGGTTCTCGTGGTGCATGTGGCACGCCTGTGTGCCGCTCCGCTGCTAAGATGTGGCACTTGTCCTCGCGGACCAAAGTTCCCGGCAGAGTCCAAAGTCCGGTGCAGTTCCGTTATTTCCCTTTTGCACACGGCACTCTGGCTCTGCCCGCAAAGTTTCGCAACCAACTCTCCAAACTCTCTTTGTCAGAGTTCCCTCTCGCAACCTTGAAGTCTCCACTCTCACTCTCCACATCTCGGTCTCCAAACTCTCTCTCTCCGCTTCTCGGTCTCCAACTCTCTATTTGCGAGTTTCTCTCCATTTGCTCTTTGCCCGCCGCTACTACGCTAATCTTGCCGCGTAAATGGTAAACGGCCGGCCATCCACTGTTGCAGGAATTTGTGGGGAGTTATTCAACTCCTCACAACACCTAATAGCTTGCGGCAGGCCAAATCAAAAAAACTAGTGCCAGAAAACCAAGTTCAGAGCAAGCGCACTATTGACAGTGAGCGATTAAATTTGGTTATGCTGCAGCAAGATTTTTTAAACAAGAAAATAAGAGGGCTCAGGAAATACATGAGCAGGAAATGGCACAAAAGAAGGCAGGATCAGGAATACATGGAAGGACAATTGCGGATTGAGTTATTGGAATTGGAGGAGGAGAAAAAAATGAAATTAAATTTTAAATGTACGTACAACGTACAAATCGATTTATACATTTATTTATACATATATAAATTTATACGATATAAATTTATAAACTAGAAAAAATTAAAAAAAAAACAAAAATTTTAAAATTTAAAATATTAGTAAACTTACTTTTGAAAGTAGTTATACCAGTTACTCGTAGAGTAAAAGGGTATATTGTATTCGTGCAAAAGTATGTAACAGGTAGAAGAAAGCGTTTCCGACCCTATAAAGTATATATATTCTTGATCAGGGTCACTAGCCGAATCGATCTAGCCATGTCCGTCTGTCCGTCCGTATGAACGCTGAGATCTCAGAAACTACAAAAGCTAGAGAATTGGGATTACCCACACATATTCTTTGGCTTCCTACGCAGCGCAAGTTTGTTTCAGCCGGGGCCACGCCCCTTCTAACGCCCACAATCGCCTAACGCCCACAATAAACGAGTTTAAAAAGTGTCTGCCGCCCACACCTTTAACCTTTAACCGCCCACACCAGATTTTGGAATGCAGTTTTATTGTATTTATCAATACCAATCGAAAAGTAGAAGAAATTTTTCAAATCGGACCATTCGTTAAAAAGTTATGCCAGATTTAAAAATTTTATATCTCCATCCCGCTCGCACTCACTTCGGCTGAGTACCGGGTATCTGATAGTCGGGGTACCCGACTATAGCGTTCTCTCTTGTTTTCAATTAAGTTGGATCTTGCAAAATTATCCAAATTTTGTGCGCTACTATTTTGGTTTTTAAAAACAATTCCACATCTGGTGGAAGGTCATATTCAATGGGCGGAAGAGGGTCTTTTGACTTCAGTGCAATGTTGTGTAGCACGCCACAGGCAATTATTGCTGTTAATTTAGTTGACGTCTCATTCCCATCGACAATATTGGGAATCTCCTTTTCCAAACACCAAAACAACGCTCAATAACATTTCGAGTGCAAATCTGAGATTCATTATAGAGGTTTTCAGCTGCTGACCGTGGATTTAATAGTGGAGTCATCATGTACTTGCACTGCATGTACCCGCTGTCGCCTAAGATTACATTGTCTCTGAAATGTCCACTTTCTAATAAAAATTTTAGACGACTATTATTAAAAACATTGCTGTCATGTGATGATCCTGGCCACCTTGCCACCAAATCCTGAAATTCTAACTTCGCATTGCAGATAGCTTGCACATTTATAGAAAAGTAACCTTTTCTATTCCGATATATCTCTCCGGAATCGCCCCCGGGAGATTGAATTCTTACGTGCGTGCAATCTATGGCTCCTATGACTTTCGGAAACTTGGTTATTTTATAAGAATCAACAACATTTTCTTGAAGATCTTTAATACGCTAACACCACAAAAATCGCCTACAGTTATAAGAAAACTGCCGCTTGCGTAGAATCTAAGTGCTATTAAAAGCTTAACCCATGGCTGTAATGTCGTTTCCCTGTAATAATGGTTTTTGATTATATGGAATTAGTTAAATCAAATGAATTCACTTACTTCTTTACTTTAGATTCAAGTCGCAAAACAATTTTTTCCAAAACAAATAGAGCCGTGCTTTTACACAAGCGAAACCTTTTAACAAATTCTTCATCACTGTAATGTTCGAAGTAATTTCGTTGGTCTTGATATCTGCGCCGATAGGTTCGCACTTCAGACAATTCGACGATATCCAACAGAGTTTAAAGATAAATCGCTCGGGAATTAATTTTAAAATAATTTGAATGACTTTAACAATTCTGATTTATATTTAACTGTAAATTGAATCAGGTGTTTTCGATTGAAGAGTGGAACCAAATTGACAACGCTCGAATGTCTGGCAACACTTGTACAAATCCTCCCGCACAAATTTGAAAAGGTGGATGAAGTACCGGGACAAAATTTGTCGCTACCTCCGCTAACATAAGGACGAGAAAACCATTTTTTGTTTATCGCTCCGTTGTCCCGGCAGGCAAATTAAAGTACGGACGAGAAAACGGCCCTTAACTTTTTTCTTCCAAATATCTAAATATGACTTTCATAAACCTTACTATGTTCTGACTATAATAGGCTATATCCTATTATATCAAATTTTGACTGTCTGCCTCTACTAAAACGATTAATATTAAATTTCCTAGGACAGAATTAGATCCTCCTGCAGCGCCCCTTGCAATTCAAGGGTTCAATGGTTTCCGATGTGCGAAAGCTTAATGAGCGGGATGGCAAAATGATGGTTCTAGTGGAATATGAATCCCAAGGAGAAGCGTAGAAAATTTTGAAAAATAGCCATAAATTGCGTGGAATTCAGGTGTTCCTTGACAAGGACTTGACCGTGGAAAAGCAAGCAATCAAAGTGGCTCTTCTAGAGCTAAAAAGATTCCTCTGGCCATTCGCAGGGAAACAAAAGTTAATGTCTAAAACGACAGTATCAACGTAGATGGAAATTGGATGTAATGTAAGGAAACATGAGCGATTCTTTGTGAAACGTATCGACATTTTCTTCATAGTCTTAAAACGATATTTAATTTTTATGACAATATCACACCATTAAAAAAGATTTTTAAAAATGTTAAAAAAAAATCCATTTGACAGAAGCGAAGATATGGCGATGCTATTTATACCCGTTACTCATAGAGTAAAAGGGTATATTAAATTCGTGCAAAAGTATGTAACATGTAGAAGGAAGCGTTTCCGACCCTATAAAGTATATATATTCTTGATCAGGGTCACTAGCCGAGTCGATCTAGCCATGTCTACAAAAGCTAGAAAGTTGGGATTACCCACACTTATTCTTGGGCTTCCTACGCAGCGCAAGTTTATATCAGCCGAGCGCCACGCCCCCTCTAACGCCGACAATCGCCCATAATCGCCCACAAACGATTTTAAAATGTGTCTAGCGCTCACATTTTTTAAGATTTCGGAAAAGTATAAATGCAATTTTGTTGCGTTTATTTATACCTATCAAAATGTAGAAGAAATTTTTCAAATCGGACCATTCGTTAAAAAGTTAAGCCCGATCAAAGTTTTATATCTCTATCTCCCTCGCACTCCCTTAGCTGAGTAACGGGTATCTAATAGTCGGGGCACCCGACTATAGCGTTCTCTCTTGTTCTAAATTAATATAAGAGGACTAATAGAAAACGTGATTTTTATTAGTCCTCTTATATTAATTTAGAAATATATGTAATTCCATAAATATTATAAAAAGGACTGCGTTAATCAAACTGCAGAACTTTCTTTTAATATATATATGGCGTTGATGCACTACGAGAAGTGCAAACAAGTAGGCCCAACGACACCAAGCACGTGCTTGTTACGCGCTGGCCCTATTATCAATTTGGGCAAAAATACGAGTTCGCGAGGAAGAATACAATAAAACAAAATAAAGAGGGAAACATAATATAATAAAGATGCAATTTAGGAGTGATGCAAATGAAGTGATTGAAGTTGAAATGCAAATTAATTTATAAAGATTGTTATAAGTATTACGCGAAAGGGCTCGGCCATACTAAAATTTGATGTACTTCGTGGCAAATTAAGAGGATGAAAATGTCGTGTAAGTCTAACGGGAACATTAAAAGTTAGGCGGCTTTCAAGTTCTACAGAGTCAATATCACCGCTTATAAGATTATGCATAAAAACATTACAAAGCATTTTTCTACGCAAGCAATAATAATCTACTCTGGTAGGAAGGTAGCCTTACGTTGTGATCCCAGTTCAAACTACGAAAAGCAAAAAGGAACATTTTTTTTTTGCACCGACTCTATACGGTCTATATAGTTTGGACTATATTTTGCACTGGAACCATTGTTATTTTGTGTGTTATTTTTATCTGAAAGCTTGGCAAAAATAATAATTTTTTGGTATTTTTATTGATTTTTTACCAAACGTAATTTAAAATTATAAAAGAATTTAATAAAAAAAATAGCATCGCCATATCTTCGCTTCTGTCAAATGGATTTTTTTTTAACTTTTTTAAAAATCTTTTTTAAATGGTGTGATATTGACATAAAAATTAGATATGGGCATTTCCAGGAAAAAGTCAACCAAACCCCAAAAATTAAAAGTTGGCGGAAAATTGCATTGGTATCTATATTTTGTAAATCAATTACATTTCCTTCCAAAATAAATTTTCTACGCGAAGATATGCAGCTTTGAAACACGAGCAACATATACTGTTTATCTCAGCAATATTTTGATGTTCTACTATTGTCGCGTCCGTAATTCACCTTTTATAATTTATTTCTAAGAACTGGGTGGACAGATAATCTTAATTTTTTCACCATAAATACAAGAGCGTCTGAGGTATCGAACAAAAAAAAAAAGTAAAAAATGTATACTGCGTCACTCTTATTTTTAAAGGTTAAGTTGAAAAAATGTCGCGTCCGTCACCCTGGAAATGCCCATATCGTTTTGAGACCATGAAGATAATCTTGATACGTTTCACAAAGAATATACGGAAACAGTTTGGAAATCTCTCACATTAATTATGCGTTCCTAAGCCAAAAGTCAAGACAAAAGACTAAAAAGAAACAAAAACAAGAGTGTCCGCTATAGTCGAGAACTTCGACTATCAGATACCCGTTAGTCAACTGAAGGGAGTGCGAGTTTGATGGAGATATCCAATAAAATTTTTTTTGGGATTTCAATTGAGTTGGAGCGAGACAGCAATAACACGAATTCGCCTCACAATTATTGATGCTAGCAGGAGAGCAGTCGAAAAAAATTGATTCTAGTAGATTTAATATTTACGCTAGACATAATTTCAAGGTTTACTATGTTTCATGTTCTACCAAAATAAAAATTATGCTCATGCATATTGGAATTTTTATAATAATTAATAATTATAAAAAGCAAAAAAAAAATAATTCAATTTTGAAAAACCCAAGTTTTCTGCACACTGTTTTATAAAAAGAGACAAAGAAATTATTACTTTCATTATTTGATAAAAAAAAAACATTGCCTAGTGCGAAAAATAAATGTAGGAGATGCAATTTATACATCAGCATTTTTCGGAACGTTGGATGACTGGTTTGATATTTTCACTCAAAAGCAAGTTATGAAATTATATTTGCGCTGCACAGTAATTTTCAGCTTCTGTACATCTTAAAATTATTATAAGACGACTTTTTGTTGCTGTTTTGATTAGTACGCACAAGGAACAGGGACAACTTTTTAGCTAACTGGATGATAACTAAGGATAAGGTTAGCTTAAAATACGTTTTGTATGCAATAAAATAATAAGGTTCTTAGCACCTAGCATAATAAAAATATGTTTCGTCTTCTCATAAATCAAGTTTCAATTTCATTACAATTCAATTTAAAACATTTTGATACAATAGTAATACCAAATATGGTTTAAGTGCTTACAAAATGCTAAACAAAATTACGCGTTATGGGGAAAACAGGGATCGGCTACTGGTGCATTCTAACCGCCTGGCTCAACGTCTTGCCACACCACTGGGTCGACGTCGTCTCCGCAGACGACACCCTGCGGACTTATGGATTCTCGGCCGTGATAGACACGGGGGACTTTTGTAATATGTAAAGCTCGATGTTGTAACATGCCCCAATATTTTTCTTTTTTTTTGCTACTACAAACACGAAAACAAGAACCTTTTCTTGTGAGGCGTGTTAATAAAGAATGTGCCTACTTCGGCTTATACCGAAAAAAAAACAAAAAACAGTATACTAAGACTGCATTCTGGTTGAGCGTCCCTCAAGTCGGTCGCTGGGTGGGTAGGTCATTGCGACGAAGACATGATTGGATGCTCAGCCTTGTTAGACCTCTCGCCAGGTGGTTAGGGTGCAACAATGGCTGGTAAAGTACTTATCCTTTTGTTCTGCGATCTTTTCTTTGACTGGTAGAATGTTTACGTCGCGATGTATGTTTTGATTGCGAACGTACCACGGTGCCCCGGTGATTGTTCTCAAGATCTTCGACTGAGCTCGCTGGACTATGTCAACGTACGTCCATATAGGTTTTAGTACCGAGTTTTTCTGCAGGGCTTTATATTCAAGGCTAAGGGGAGACCGAGCGTTGATAAGCCAATGGAGGCTACTGGCTTTTAGCTTGAGGTATCTTCTTTAGGCTTCAATGTGCCGGCTCCATGAGACTTCTGCCGAGGTGTACTCCTAGATAAGACACTTCGTTTGCTTCCGGGAGTAGAGTGTTGTTGAGCGTAAGCGGCGGGCAGTTTTGCATGTTCAGGGTGAACGTAACGTGCTTGCATTTTGGTTCGTTCACTTTAACTCGTCAATCTGATAGTCATTTTTCAACATCGACCAGATGGAGGGCTAGCTGCGCAATTGCTTGCACTGGACATCTTGAGCGGCTAAGAATAGCTGTATCATCAGCAAACGTAGATGTTGTTAGTCGTGTGCTTGTCGGGATGTCATCAGATATATCAGTGCTGCACGACTTTAAAAACTTGTGGGTGTTGTAGGGGAGCATTTTCATGATCTGACCAGACTCTATCAAATGCTTGAGAGACATCCAAAAATATAGAGTAACGAACTGTTTTTAACTGTTTGATCGCTACTTAAACGCCGCGACTAGCTCAGAGATATTGTGTGTATGTCCTACCAAATTTATATTGCGAAATGCAGAGATATCCGCTTGGAACAAATCGGAAAACGTTATTCAGTTTTACTTTTCGCTGGAATTGATTTCTTCGTTAGATGGCTGTTGCGTGCGTTTCTCGGCGGCGCTCCTCAACGGCGTCGCTGCTCTCGGATCCTTTCGTACTACTTGTGGACTCCTGCGGCGTTGTTCTCCAACGGCGTCTTTCCAGTTCCACGCGGCTTATAGGAATCAAAAAGTCTGCACAACCTTTTTTTAGGGCTCTGACCAGAATGATCGTAAGACCATCTGTGTCGCAGTGTTCCTTAAGGTCGGTCTGGTTCTAGCGCGGTACCGTTATTCCACGGTATCTCCGCTTTGGCCGGGTTCAATGTCTAGTATTTACCGGAGGACCTGGATGACCTCGAATTCTGCCGCGTTTTTGCTGCCTTCGCTGTTGCTAGGTGCTCTCCTGCCTCGAGATTTGTGGGGAGTTTTAAGACTCCTCACAATGGCAGTACAGTACTCTCGCCTTTCGAACGCGTTCCGAATTACTGATGTTATCCCGTTGACCTGCTGCATTGTTCCGTGCTTTTCACGAAACCCAAATTGATGTTACGAACTGATATTTTTTCCTTTGGCAGTGCCGCTAGCTCAATTTTCTCTCAGGGCGGAGGCCCCCAAATGCCACAGCTCGCAACATAAATCTCGACGAGCTCACAGAAAAACGAGGCGTAAAGAACACGAACACTTATTTTAGAACTAATCGCTGCGTCCAGCTTCTGGGACAATATGGCCGAGACTATTATTATATTTGCCTATCATCATGGCGATATTGCCATATTCCCTTGCCTCCCCCAAAACTGGGTCATCGGAAAGATTCAAGGCTTGGAATAGTAATCCCTGAGCGAACTGGGATTACTTCAAATGGCCTATCGTCCTCCAGATTTCCCACAGGGGGGCGCCACCGAAACTATCGCCCTATCGTCCTGACCTATCGATAGAATCTATCTACCCATCGACTCTAACTGGAACACCAACCAAAGATTTCGAGAGGCGCTATCCGGAACCTCAGCCGAACGACGAAATAATTGGTAGCTTTGGAGATACGGTAGGAATCAACACGGCACTGTTATCGTCCTGTAGTTCGAACTAGAGCCCTGCACGAGTTCAATTGTAAGTGAGCACTTCCAAGTTGACTTGAATTGTTCACTCACTCTGACTTACAAAAATATTTCCAAACGAATCAACCCGAGTGTAGGAAATTTCAAGTCAACTAGCTTCAAGTCACTGTTAGGCCTAAACGAGTGCGAGTGAGTGCGAGTGGCCCGATTGACTTGAATTCAGATCGAGCACTCGAACATTTAAAAGTCATATGAAAATTCGAAAATTTGAAAAAAATTTAGTATAAATTTTTTTTTTTTTTTGCGCAAATTTAATTGCAACTTGGATGAGGATAATGGCATTGTCATAACTGACAGAGGCGCAAACATGAAAAGGGCATTTCGTGACAAGAAAGGAAGCTAGCTTCGGCCAGCCGAAGCTTATATACCCTTGCAGATCATTCCTATTCATGTACAAAAACATAATATTTAAATTAACTTGCGTATATGTTACAACAATCCAAATTTTAGCTGCTTTCGTATTACTTCGGCATTAACTTTTTGATCCTTCCTATGGCAGCTATATAATATAGCCGTCCGAATTTTGTTAAATTTTATTCGAAATTTTGAAATGTCAAAGAAAAGTCATATCCCAGAGGAGAAGACAATGTAATAAAAATCAACAAAGATATAATTTTTTTCCTATTAATTTCCATTTAATTTTCCGACCGTTCCTATGGCAGCTATATGATATAGTGATCCGATTTTATAAAAATTTAATCCGAAATTCCAAAATATTTAATAAATAATATTCCCAAGAGTAGAAAGTAATATTTCAAAAAACATCAAATCTAGAATTTTTTGCACGATTTTTTTTTCGATCCTTCCTATGGGAGCTATAAGATATAGCTATCCGATCCGGCCGGTTCCGACTTATATACTACCTGCAATAAAAAGAAGACTTTTGGGAAAGTTTCATTCCGATAGCTCAAAAACTGAGAGACTAGTTTGCGTAGAAACAGACGGACAGACGGACAGACGGACGGACAGACGGACGGACAGACGGACGGACAGACGGACATGGCTAGATCGACTCGTCTAGTCATCCTGATCAAGAATATATATACTTTATGGGGTCGGAAACGTCTCCTTCACTGCGTTGCAAACTTCTGACTGAAATCATAATACCCTCTGCAAGGGTATAAAAATACCCACCTCCACGGCATTAACCATTTGCTAAATAATGTAGTGGAAAAATCCATTGCCGAGTCCAAAGATATTGACCTAATTTTAACCATTTCGACCAAATTAGTAAAATATTTTAAAAAATCAGGAAAGAACTCAAAACTGGACCAATCACTAAAAAGCTTCTGCCCAACAAGGTGGAACACTATTTATTACACGCTTTCATCAATAGCGAAAAATTGGGACAAGCTAACGGAAATACTCGAAGACTCTAATGAAGAACATAGGATTTCCGGGCTGAGCCTCCTCCAGCCTACAAGGCATTAATGAAATTCTAAAAAAAATTCAAGTAGCTTCACAGGAGTTAGAGGGTGACACTTATCCAACTCTTCATCTTGTGATACCACATATTGAATTTAAAAAAAAACAATTTGAAACCGACACAAACGACACTACTATAACATAACACGTTATCTTGTGAGCATCGTAGACGAACATATAACAAAATTTCATCAACTGGCCCTCTTTCTATTTCCTCCAACAAACAAGCTCATCTCATTTAATCAAAATCAAAAGGACTCAACAATAAACGTTTGCAAAGAATTAATGAAAACCTACAAGGAGTTGGAGGCACATGAACCTGAAACAGCTGAGCAAACATCTGAAAACAATACAATATTTTCAAGTTTCATTCCAAATTTTTCACAGGACACGGATGAACATCTCATCGAAGATGAAATTTTGCTTTACCAATCCACAAAAGTATCGCTAAAAAAAGACTATAATGTATTGCAATGGTGGGAAGAAAACAAAGGACAGTATCCTCTTTTATATAAAGTGAGCCTCAAAATTTTATGTGTTCCAGCTAGCAGTGCATCGAAAAAAGGACCGGAATTGCATCTTCAAGCATCAAAATTAATAAAATTATGTTTTTGAACTCGTATTTTCGGA
Source organism: Drosophila pseudotakahashii (assembly GCA_035046095.1). NCBI lineage: Eukaryota > Metazoa > Arthropoda > Insecta > Diptera > Drosophilidae > Drosophila > Drosophila pseudotakahashii. Next base: position 655,243 of record JAWNOE010000225.1, on the reverse strand, counting down.
AACCAAATGTTATGTAAATACAATGAAATTTAAAATAGTATGACCACATCAAACCTTCTTTGCTTAACAATTCAATTGATTCGAATTTTGGATTACTCGCACTCACTTGATCGTTTGTTTCAATCGAGTGCTCGAGTTTTTATGAGCAAGGCCTACCACTTGCTTGTTCAAAGTTTCTAAGTAAGTGAACTCGCACTCTAAAACTCTATTTTGTTAACATGACTTGTTTGTCAGTTCGAGTGAACTCGTGCAGGGCTCTAGTTCGAACGGCGCCTAACTCGGGGCCTACGCGTTACGGAAAGTATTACTGATGTTGACGCTATGCTTGTATACTTTGTGTGTCCTTCTTTCAGGTCACAGCCGGATGTCCTTAGCGTGATACACTCCTAGACTGCTGACTTGGAGGTCCTCCAGCAAGTATGCATTGCCGCCCACGGATTTGACCACCATGGCCTTCAGGAACTTGCGAGCAAACTTCGCATTAAAGGATTTGCTGAAGTCACTCAGCACGAAGTTGCGACGGAAGACTTCTTGACCTGGTTTGGCGAGTAGCGTACGGGCTCGCTTATCATAGCGTTGCCGACTCATCTCATATCTCCATCTGCTTCTGAGCCTTGGCATGGATTACCCGAAGCTTGTCCTTGGTCTGCATTCCCACCATCTCGTGGTCGCACAGAGACTGGAGTTGTCTGGCTAGCTTGTAGCTGGAACCGTTAAGGAACATATGATGGCCGAATACTGTAAAGAACGGCGCTTCTCCGGAAGATGTGCATCCCATTCCCTGTGAAGCTGCGAATCGCTGCCAGGACACAACGATTAACACGTTCCGATGCATTGCTCTGGGGTGAGTATATCGGAGTCTTAATGTGCTGGATCCCGAAGCCATCTATCGTCTCCTCAAACGCCTTGGATTTGAACTGCTTCCCATCGTCCGAATGTATTATTTCAGGCACACCGAACTTGTAAAAGACCTTGTTCACCAGGAAGCTCACCACGTTTGACGCCGTCATATCCTTAACGGCCTTTAGGAAGGTGTATTTGGAGAAATGGTCCTCCACAACAAAAATCCACGCGTGACCACTCTTGAACCTCGGATACTTGCCAAGGAAATGGATGTAGAGTTTCTGGAATAGCCTTTCCGTATCTACCCTTTTCCCAATTCCCACCTGCATCCTGAAGTTAGGCGCTTTGGACTCCTTGCACACCTCGCAAGCCCGGAAGTACTCAGGCACCTGGATAGTCTTCCCTGGCCAAAAGAACTGGCGTCGTATGGTCTCCAATGTCTTCGCCATTCCACCAGCTTTGGGGTTCGAATAAGCACGCTCTATCAAGCTGTGCGTTAGGCTCTGCGGAATCCACAGCTTCCACTCGGATCCTTCCAGTTCATCGTACAGATTCGGCTTATCCAAGCGCTTGAAGATCAGTCCGCCGTCCACTTTAAGATCCGGTAAGTGCTCCCTGTTGGACTCTACATCGTGCACTAACTCCAAGTAAACCTCGGCAGCAAACTCGGTCGTCTCGCATCCCAATGACTCCGTTGGATCAATGAGGACTTCCTCGATGCAGCGGGATAGAGTATCGGCAACTACGTTCTCGCTGCCTTTACGATGTTCAATGCCGAAATCGTAGCCTTGCAACTGGAGAGACCATCTTGCGAGTCGTCCTGACAGATCCTTCATCGTCATCTACCACTTCAGGCTGGCATGATCAGTTATGCATGTGAACGGCATCTCTTCCACATACGGTCTGAACTTTCGAATGGCTAAGATTGGTGCCAGACACTCGTTCTCCGTGACCGAATAGTTCACCTGGTGCTTGTTCATCTTGGTCGAGAAGAACGCGATGGGTTGCTCATATCCGTCCTAGTTCCGCTAAAACAATTCCGCGCCAACGCCAACGTGAGATGCGTCGCACTGGATCAAGAAATGTTTCTTGAAGTCCACATGAACCAGGACCGCTCGTCAAGGCAAGCTTCAGATCATCGACTGCTTGTGTTGCGCTGGGATTTAACGAAAACTTGGTGTTTCCCGTCTTCTTTAAGGCTTCGGAGAGCGGAGCAGCCAGCGTGGCGAAGTTCTTAACAAATCGGCGATACCACCCAGGGTAAGGCATCTTCTGAATTGCTGACACTAGTCCAGGATCCATCCGCAGAAGTCCACCTCCGACTATAAACCCCAGGTACGTTAAAAACTTAAAGCAAAACTTCGACTTATTTAACCCTATCGTCGATCCTGCTGCTTTCAGACTTTGGGCTACGCAAAGCAAGTACCTCAGGTGTGTCTGGAAATCTGGAGCGAGGATTAGGAGATCGTCAAGGTACACGAAAACGTTGGATCTGAGCTGCGTTGCGCAGTCAAAATGGCATCATCCGGAACTGGTACAACGGTCTGCCTGGAACCGTGAACGCCGTGTACTCCTTGCTTTTTTCATCCAGTTCGAACTGCCAGAACGCAAACTTGAGATCTACGCTAGAGATGTAATGCGTCTGATCTCTCCTGGAGAGGATTCCATCGATAGTGGGCAGAGGATACGCATCCTTAACTGTCAGAGCGTTCAACTCCTCGCATCCAGACAGAACCTATCTTTCCCGGGCTTCGGCACCACTGTTGTGCTATTGCTCCACGGGCTTTTGCTCTCCACGATGACACCCAGTTGCAGCATTTTGTCAATCTCATCCTCGACCACTTTGTGATTCGCCGGAGACATCGGATACGGACGATCTTTGAACACACGGGCTCCCTCGATCAGCTCAATGGAACGCTTTTCCATGTTGGTGGTTCCGAGGCCATCCCCTTCGAAGGTAATAAACTCCTCCTTGACCTTCTCTAATGCCTTCTTTTCCTCCGCCGAAAGGCTCCTCCTTTATCTCGTCCTCATCCTCCCGATCGGCGTAGTGTTCCATCTGGCTGGCATGGATATCTTCAGCTGCCTTGACGACTCTCGGCACCGGGTTTCCTACGACGGCTGGAGCTAGTTCGAACGCCCGCCAGAAGTCGACTCCGAAGTACGCTGCTTGTTCCAGGTATGGGCAAAGGTAGAACATGATCAGCTTGCTCACGCCTTCTTGTACTTCACAGGTAGCTCCACGCGTCCGATAATTGAACGATCCTCGCCAGAGGCCGTCCGGACTAGCGATAAATACGGCTGAACCGTCACTCCCAGCGTTTCCACGAGCTCTCTGCAATGTTTGCCTAGGACGCTTACACTAGCCCCCGTGTCCAACGAAGGACACGGCAAAGGGTCTAGGATCGATTTTAGGAATCGATTCGTTTCACGGAAGTCGCCACCTCTCGTCGTCGGGATCTTACACTGCCTGAAGCGTGTCCTTGCCTTTTGGACTCTCCGTGAGACCATACGCATGCTGCTCAGTTGATGTTTTGCAAAGATCCTGTTTCGTATATCGCCGTAGCCGTTCTGCAGCCGGTAGGTATCTTAACAATTACTTATTTTTATTAGCTTGGCTATATATGTTATTATCCTTAGGGACCACTTAACGGGATTCGAAACCGGGCAAGTCCCTCCCGCTTTCTGTCTGCCCAGTCGACCGTTTTCCGCACACTCACTACAATGTGGAGTAATCGTGTCCGGTCTGCCGCACTTAAAACAAAACCTCCTCCAATCCGGGGATCCGCAGTCTCGGAATCCATGCTCCGCGGCTCCGCAGTTCCAGCACCCTCTGAATGGATTTCTAGGCCGTCCACGGAGTTCGTCCACTTCAGGGATCTGCTGCTCGTCGACTTCGCCCTGTATGAGCACCTCGCTGACACGCAACTTGGACAGCGCGTCCTCGCCGACCGAATGTTTTCTCCATTTCGACGCACTCCTGCCGAAATTCGTCCACCGTGAGTACATCCATCGCGTAGACAAACCTGGCTATCCCATCCCTCATGCCCTTTTTTACCACCTTCACCAATTGCCACTCTGGCATTGGTTTTTTCAGTCGGGAGGCGACTTGCTGAATTACATGGATGTAATCGTCCACGCCCTTTCCTGGCTGCTGCTCACGCTGTAGTAGCTCGTGCATCCTTTCTTGTTCCGTCTGATGACCACGGAACCGATCCATCAGAGCCCTGCGCAGCTGGTTCCAAGTGTCCACCCTGGATTGGCGTACGTGAACCCAATACCACTCCCTTGCACTGCACGATAGGAGTGCGTGGAAGTTTCGCAGAACTTCATTCCACGGACACTGATGCTGCCGCTGCAGGAACTCCAGACGGAACACGAAATCGTCGACGGAATTGCGGTCGTCCTCGCCGTCGAAGGAGACGTTCCAGTGGTCCACTTGGATATTCCTACTCCCGTTGCCAGCTCCCGTGTTGGCGTAGTGCCGCGGCTCATCTCGGAAATCCGCAGCCCTGCGATCCTCTATACGCCATTATCGGCCATGGCGATCACTCCTGCCGTTGAGCACCTCCATCATGTCTATGAATCCGTTCCTGATCTCCTCCCTCAACGTCTGGCTAACACCCAACTCCTGGGACGCACGGTATGTCTGCGCCGCCAGTGCCAGAGCTGCATTTGCAGCCGACTCCGCTGCTGAATCTCGTTCCAGGTTTAGCTCCTGAGGATCCATCTGCTCCGAAACCTCCAGTTTATCCTTGACGATCGCCTTAAAATTGAGATTTCTGGGCAACAGGTGCTGTTCGAAATCCACCGGTTGATCCCTAATCCGATCCACTGGACCACCGCCTACCGGCGTTCTGGGTAAACCCCCAGCCAGCGACACAGCGGCAACCCTGAGGCGCCCTCTCCGTCAGTGGACCAGAGTGCGTCTTCTCCGTCGCCGGGAGGACCCATAGACCTTAACTGGTTGCCATGCCTATTGCCCGGATTTTCGTCACCTCCTAGCCGTTCGTCAACTGGACTGGTTATCACGCGTGGTGATAGCCGCCAGTTAAGGACTTTGGCTGGCAGCCGTGCAACGCGTAAGGTTGCCACGGGTCACGATTGCCATTTAAGTTTATAACCGACATAAAATTAGAAATTCAGGACGGGGAGAAAAACCCAGGAATATAACACATTCTAAACAAAACAAAGTTTTAAATAAATAAATAACAAAAAACAAGCTCTTTAACCTATTATATCACAGAATTTATCACAGAATCTCTATCACACGATGCACATTGGGATGAAAAGCCTTTTTTTGGCATAAACTCTAATTTTAAAGATACGGATTTTAATTTTTTTGTACATAATATTAAGACCATTGTAAAATTTCGGTTTTCATTAGTTTTTGATTTTGACCACCCCCAGTCAGCCGCCCAAATTCCATATATAAATAAAATGTACGTGCTACATTTTTTATTTTACTCATCATCTGTGTTTAACTCGAAGTCCAAATTTTCTTCAAAATCGAAATGCGAGTTATCCATTACTGCTTCAACAGGGGGTTCCTCCAAAAGCGCAATTGCTTCTTTTGGTAGAGGAACTGACTTGCTTTTTTATTGTGATGAGATGCTTGATAAAAAGAAATCCGAGTTGTTCCGAATCTATTTAAATATTACGAAATGGCGCAAGTATGCGCAAAAGTTATTAACTCCATTTAATCATATACACAATAACACGTATTACCACATTTTTACTTTTTGCAATCCTTCGTACACTTGCTAGTTCTACTCCACGAAACACAAATATTTATAGGTTAACTTCTACACAAAACATGGTTCAATAAAACAATTAAAAACAGCACAAAACAAAAGCATTTCTAGTGTAAGCCCTTTAAGCAATATTATACATACCTTGCCGAAGATTTTCCATAATTTAGCCGAAAAGAATGCGCGATATTTGGAAAAGAATAAATAATTAAACTTTTGGGACACTTCGTAGAAAAATTTAGGCGCAACCAACTTAACTCGAACAGGTGACTTTGGAGACCTGGCAAAAAGCCAAGGATGGTCACAAAAATATTTCAAAAATAGTTTTATGATAGTTGAACATTTCTTTAACGGATAAAAAAAAGAAAAACCAAAAATTTGACAAAATAATTTTGGACTTTATGCCAAAAAAAAGGCTTTTCATCCCAATGTGCGATGTACCCCGTGATGCAATGGTTTATTGGTAAACCTGTGACCAGGAGCAATTTGTCGCAGTTTGCTGACCAAGCCTCCCATTCTGTGCATTTTTGTACGCCAACCAATACTGCAAGCCACCGTTAGGAATGACGAGGTTAGTCAGGGCCATCAATTAGCGAGACGTCGTCGCCTCGACAATTGTATTGTTTAAATTGGGCGCCACTATGTTACGAACTGCTATTTTTCCCTTTGGAAGTGCCAAGGATGCCCCGGAGGATTCCGCAGAGGCATCACCCATTTTCAACCCGTCGGAGTCACTCCTTGCGTCACATCAGTTCCATCTCCATCACAGTGACAACTCACTCGCACATTTCGAATCACATATACAATTTAATATCCGCAGTAAGTAATAGTTATTAACATTCTTATTATTATACTTCCATTAGCTAATTTATCTTTCTTTAAACCTTTAATACCAGAGTTGGCCGCCGTCTTATAACTTAGGCGGTCAAAGCAGAGGACTTGCTTCCCTAGGCAAAAGAAAAACGAGGCGCAAATAAGACACACTATTTGTGTTTCGGGTCACCTAATCCTGAGAAGCTCCTGGGGAAAAGAAGGGACAGGCCAAATATGTAAGTACGCGCTGCAATCTCCCCCGCCGAAAACCAAGGTTTTTACAGGCAACACCGAGGACAACTACGGTTTTCGGATCTGAATCCGGTCAAATTTACAAGTAAGCACGGGAAGTATTTCGATTAAGGGCCGGTTTCTCGAGTGCCGGCTAACATTTATCGAACAGAAAAAGTGCCTGCTAAGCGATTTTGGCTTTCTCGAGCCAAAATGTGAGAGCTAACTTTGACAGGGACTTGGACTCCCTGCTAGGCGTTTTCGGCTCGATAGAATGACAGCTGATTTCCCAAAGCAAACTAAGAAGAAGAAACGAAATCACAGCTGACTTTGCCTTTGAATTATACCCAAACAGCTGTTCAAATAATCAAAGCACGCCATTTTTTGCGCTTTACAGCACTCTGTAATTGCTTCTCGATCAGATAAATTAAAGGCGTCGAGAAAACCGATTTGCTTTTACGATAAGTTTATCTGGTGATTATCTTTTTCGAACAGATAGCTATCAGGGACTTTAGCCGGCACTCGAGAAACCGGCCCTAAGATTGACAATGATATACGTATAGTTAACTATAACAATTTTCAGCCACTTCTAGGCTAGACAAAGGGCGATATTCTACCCCGCACGAGGGCTATTCATGAATCCTAGCCATGAATCCTAGCCATGTTGGTTTTGATTGGATTCTTCAATAAAAGCTTGCGAAGTCTGGGGTCCAAATACAGTGCAGCTGCAATTACTTCGTTTTCCAAGAAACTTTTTTCTCTAGACATTTCGTTAAAATTTGGCTATCATTTCTAGCCAAAGTTTGTAGAAGTCGCTGTAATACAACTGCAATACAACTGAAATTGTTTGGTGGACACGTGAACAGGATCCAAAACAGATAGGAGGGAGCTCAACTCGTCCCACTCATTTAACGACATATGTTGTTCATCAGTATGGACCTCGGAAAACTTTACATTGAATCCCATCTTGTTGGAGTATCAACTTCAGGTTGCGGAAGATTTTGGCTTGAAATCAGGTACCTGGGCATACATATATATTTTATTAAATGTTAAATATTACCAAAGATGTTTTAAAATCGAACCTTTTGGACGGACATCTGAGAGCCCTGGCTAAACTGCGAGCATTTGTAAGCATTGACTTGCACTCGATTTCTTTTAGAAAGTCCTTTATCGCTAGCTGTTAGGTGTGCGCTGCGCATTTTATAGAAGTAATGCCATTAATTTTTACTCCCTTAATAAATTCATCTAAGTTGACATCTGATGATGTTGAGGTATCGTCATTACTTAAAAATTCAACAGCTTTGATCATATTACGACCTTTATCAGTTGTTACGCAGTAGATTTGCTATTTTAAAATATCATACTCATTTAAAACGGTCTCTATTTCTTCACATAACAGCAGTATGCTTCTTCTGCACCTCAATCATGGCAAGGGAGAAGACTTGAATTTTTTTTTCAGAGTATACCTGAGCGTTGATCCCTAAAATACTACGGTTAAATCGGGTAGCCGAATCCATTTTTAAGGATATAATTTTTCCTTTTGCTGCTGAACAAATGTATTTCTTCATTTTAATGAATTCAATGGATATGAGATCCACAATATTCCTCGATGTTATTGGAGTTATGTTGAGACCATTAAATATTTGTTCCGTTAACACCTTAAATGTTTGTGAGTCAAACAATGAAAACGATACCTTCTCAGCGGTTACAAGCTGCACGCATGCTCGCTTCACCTCTTGCTCGCAAATATAAAAAGAAATCCTTTTTTTTCAGGAACATCCATTCTTTCCTCACTTGAGCCAAGATTTTTCCACTCGTTTTTATGCTTGGTTTTTAAGTGCCGTCCCATATTGGTAATGTAATTACCTTGTAAGGCAAAACCGCAAATTTTGCAGGACACTTTCGACTCTCCAGCATTTTCATTAAAATATGAGCGAATATTTTCCTTTTGCTTGCGTCCCATTTTATATTTTTATTGAACTTGCTCATTGAACAATTGAACAATACGAAAAAATCGAAGGTAACTAGATGAGTAAAACTTTATGCAAATATACACTCAACTATTAGGTAACGGTTTTTTTATTTAAAAAAATGGCTAATGTGAAAAAATTATCTAAAAATTTAAAAATATTTAAGATTAACCCATAATCTAAATTTAATAGCTATGACCTCAACAGTTAGCGAGATATATGGAAAAGACTTTTATTTTATTTTTTGAAAAATAAAAGTCTTTCAAAGACTTTTATTTTCAGTGTCAATTTGAAAGTGACCCAAAAATTGTAAAAAACTATTACTTTTGAACGGATTGTCCGATTGGGACAATACTAGACACGTTTGACGCGTATTTTAATAAAGAAAACTAATTTAAATATAAATATAAATGCGTTCGAATCCACCGGTCCCCCTAACGCTATTTTTCCAAATTTTCTTTTTTTTTACTTTCACCGTAATTTATCCTAAGCCCATAGACTTCTGAAGAGTCTTAGTACCAAAATAACAGTACCTTTCGATCGCTGTATAATTTGAGCTGATCGGCAATTTTGCGGCTATATATAATAGTCTCCTCGCGCACACTTTCTGTGCGATTTGTCACTGCGTGGACTGCCGACCGCAGTGATAACTAAAATTACTTATTTATTAATTAATTTTATATATTTATATATTTTTAATATATTAATTTTTTAACATACCTGTTTTATATTATATTATAAATATTATTTGTGTATCATAAAATTTGTAAATGATGTCTTTTAACTTTAACAATTTTATACTTTCTTTTTAATTTTCCATTAGTTCTCTTCTTCTTTTTAATTATTCAGTATCCTCGTTGTGTATCGACAACCGAGTTCACAATATAATCGATATCTGTTGTCTTATCGATGCTAAATATTAAATTATATTATAGAAAGTCCACACTAAAATACAATGCATAGCATAACAGTATGTTCACACTTAATACTATTTTTGCCACAAAATCTCCAACACTATATATCAATGGCGCTTTCTGTTTAGCTGCTTTGATAATTTCATTTCTTTTCTGAAACTCTAAAATCCTTAAATTTGCTTTATCCCTTATATCTCTTAAATCTATTTCTTTCTCTTTATTTAATTTATCATCTAAATACTCATATAATTCATCAACTATTGGACCTTTTTGATCTACACCAAAGGGGATCATGCTTGGTGTTTTCAATGTACTAGAATGAACTGAATTGTTGATCGCATGTTCAACATTATTTATAAGTTTATACCAATCATCTTGATTAATTGGATTAGATAATTTTCCTAACATTGGTGTCATTACTCGATTTACTCTCTCGACCTGTTCTGGGAAGCACATGTCGCCACTTTATATGACCAATATTTCGTTCTGCTAAAAATTCACTAAACTCTAATGAAGTAAAGCAACTACCTCTATCAGAGATAATACTGCGTGGCCTACTATAAAATTCAAAATATTTACTTAAACTCGCAATTACTTCTCGTGTGCTTGTAGAATTTACAGGGAATAACTTCACAAACTTTGTACATGAGTCAATAACTACTAATAAATGTTTATACAAGGCAAGGGCTCTAAATGATCTATGTGAATCGTATCAAATGGTAACGGCACTTTGGGTATACTGTGTAAGATTCTATTGTTGACAGACTTTGGGACAGAATGTAAATTGCACTTTTAACAAATTCGAATTACCTTATTCATTTTTGTTCTCATTAAGGGAAACCAATACTTAGTTTTCATATTATTGAAACACTTATCTGCAGCTAAATGACCTAGTTTTTCATGGGACAACTTAATTAAATCATCTTGAATACTTGATGGAACATATAATGTCATATTCTGACTCGTATCTTCGTGATACACAACACCATCTAAAAAAAGAAAACTTTTTACTGGTCCTTCTGCTAACTCATAACGTATTTTACTAATAACTTCATCCCTCATTTGCTTCGTTTGTAAAAAAAAAGTCTATATCATTTGGCATAGCTCCCACTACTAATTCTGACTTTTCTGACGATTTTACTAATTCTGACTTTTCTCGAACTACACACGGTTCTCCCATTACCCTTTCTACCTTATTACTTAACAATTCCGTTTGCCTACTTAAAGCATCAACATGCGACATTCTTTCGCCAGAACGGTGTTCAATTTTATAATTGTAGTTCTCTAATTCTAATGACCAACGAGCAATACGGGGATTGATAGACTTTTTGCTTAATGTTTGTACTGAAAAATTGACAATCCGTCACAATTTTAAAGGACATATGTTCTAAATATACTCTAAAACGACGAAGAGCATAAATAATCGCAACTGTGGTACCTCGATTTGGCTGCCGAAGCCTTTAAAGCATAGAAAAAAACTGGATGCATTTTCCCATCATTCTGTTTCTGCATTAAAACTGCTCCAAAACCTCTAGAACTGGCGTCAGTATGTAATTCCGTTTCACGAATAGGGTTAAATATTGAAAGTACTGGCGGAGTTGATAAACGATTTCTTAAATCCTGAAAAACTTTAATTTGTTCTTCATCCATCGGGAACGGTCCTCCTTTCAACTAATGGTCGGGCTATAATTGCATAAGACGGAACAAATCTACGAAAATATGAGAACATACCTAAACAAGAGTGAAGTTGCTTTGTATTATTCGGAACAGGATCATTTTTTATAACTGCTATATGGGCAATTCTTTTACAAACCGAACACCTTTTCTTGGGTCACATTTTTGATTTGCCTGATATTTTTTTTAGGTGTACTATTTGGAAAATAAGTAAACACTTGTATCCGGATTTGGCTAAAAAAAAATTATTTTTTAAATAAGAATTTTTTTTAGTTTGCCAAAAAACGTGAATTTTGAAAAAGTACCCACTCATTGAAAATCTGTAGCTCCGGTTATAGTAATCCGATTGACTTCGTGTCTTTTCCATAATTTCCTCTAAAACCTCTTCTTTAAAAATCAAAAATGTAAAAAAAATGAATTGTAAGCTGTGTAATTTTAGTATATTTAGTATATTCAGTGCAATCTAGTATTAATCGATTTAGTTTTTAAGGAAATTATAAATAATGTTGGACGGGCACACTATCCAAGAGACGCCGATCGAGAAGATCGAAAACGTGACAAAAAAAATATATAAAAACCTACAAGTTTATAAATCAGGTGTGGTGTTTGCCCAAGTGTTACGCGATGTTACCATACAGCGATGTTATTAAGATGTCCAAAGACGAACTGCTGGAACTCCTTTCCGAGAAGAACATAACGTTCGGGGCCGATGCAACAATTCACCAACTTCGTGCGGCGTTGAACCGTGCATGGAATCTAGAGGCTATCATCGAGGACAACGAGAATGCAGAGATCGAGAGTCAGGATGAGGAGCAGGATTCTCCGAACACACCGAAGCTTGCAAACCGCATGCTAACGCTGATCGGGGGTGAGGAATTGCAAATGGCCGACGCTGTGACGCCGTTCTCGAAACCTTCTGGAAGTTCGCAGCAAACAGGTATAAACATGTCGAGGCAGGAACCAGTTGAGCAGAACATTCGCGCAATTGCTCAAGAAACATTGGAAATCAATCAGATGATGCATCTGTACACCGCCAGAAAGAAACTAGCCGAACTGAAATTGAAAGTCGCCGAATTGGAAGACATGACTACACCGAATGCTTCCGTACATCAAGTCGATCTAAGGGATGTTGAGGCCATGATCCCGGAGTTCTCTGGAGATGACAACTTGTCAGTCCAAGTTTGGATCCGTGAATGGGAAAAAGCTGCCGAGGTCCATAAACTAAGCGTTACACAATGCCTATCTATTGGCACCCGTCTTCTCCGAGGATCAGCTAAGCAATACATGCTGTACGAGAAGGTGTCTTCCTGGCCAGAAATAAGCGCCATGCTTACTCAAGTCTTTGGAAACAGAATGTCAAACCAGGAAATTGCTAAACAACTGCAAAAACGTACAATTGGGAAGTCCGAAACCTTGATGCAGTATTTTATCACGATGCGCAATATTGCCCAGCAAGAAACTTTGATGAAGTAGACGTCGTAAAGTACATCGTCGATGGACTGGAGGACCACAGTGGGCGCGCTGCTCCACTCTACTATTGTATCACGTTGGATGAACTACGCCAAAAGCTAATGCGATTCCAGTCTGTACGTCCGGAGCCCAATCGTAAACCCGTCACCATGATCCCTCGCCCAGGAGCCGTAATTCCGAGGGATATTAGGTGTTACAACTGCCGACAAATGGGGCACACCGCCAAGGACTGCAAGAAGCCGAAAAGACCGGACAACGGATGCTTCATCTGTTTTGAAGTGGGCCATACGCACCGCCAGTGTCCCAAGCGCACCGTGGGCTTCACCTTGCCAGAAGCTGAAGAAACCATGGATGACAAACCGTTTATTCAGTTAGTAAGTTTAAGATTAAGTAGTTTAGCAGGATGCACTGTTATTAAAGATGTTTTCGCTTTATTAGATACCGGAAGCCCAATAAGCTTTTTGGGAAAGTCATATTACCCATATTTAAATGAAGATCATCAGCTAAAGAAAAGCCCCTTTAGCGGAATTGGTGGCACATCAATACCCACGTACGGAAAAGTACCTTGTTCAATATTGTTCGAGAAAAAGTATTATGATTTAGAAGTCTACGTTATTCCCGATCTCATCCTACCTACAGCGCTCCTTCTTGGCAGAGACGCCCTTAAGTTACTCAATATAAAACTTGTTGTGAAAAGAAATCATGAAAGAAATGAATCAAATTTAATTTCAATAAACAATCGTATTGCTTTCGTTAATGAATCATTCTGTGCATCCTTGCTAGGCGATATAAATAATAGATTAATTTTAGATAAAACACAACCTTTTAAATTAAGTAATGGTTCTGTAAACCCAAGTGCTCCCTTGATTCCTGATAATTCCCTCGCTGATTGGCTTTTTGATATGAGAAGCATTTGTGGAGCTATGTCGAATGACCTTGATAATGTAAATATAGGCCTTGATTTTGGTGTTTCTTCGGCCGAGACATGTAGTGGTATCATTAAGCATTATTTGGATAATATACCTAATACGTACGGGTCGCCTAAATGTTTAATGAGCATACGATTAACAGATTCTACACCGTTTCATAGTGCACCAAGAAGATTATCATACTTAGAGAGAGACGTTGTTTATAAAACCGTTGCCGAGTTGCTAGCTAGTAATAGTATTAGACCTAGTCAATCCCCTTATGCACCTCCCATCGTCCTTGTCAAGAAAAAGAATGGAGAAATCCGCATGTGCATTGATTACCGAGCGTTAAATAAATTGACAGTTAGAGATAACTTTCCGTCCCCATTGATAGAAGATTGCTTAGAATATCTCGAAGGCAAAAAGGTTTTTTCAGTTGTAGATTTAAAGAGTGGATTCCACCAAATCGGTATGGACCCCGAGTCCGTGAAATACACTGCATTCATAACACCCGACGGGCACTGTGAGTATTTGCGTATGCCATTCGGCCTAAAAAATGGACCTGCCGTGTTTCAGCGATTCATTTCCAACGTACTTCATAAAATGATACGTAATCGTCAGGGTTATGTCTATATGGATGATATCATCCTAGCGACTTGTACAGTAGAAGAACACCTTGTTTTGCTTTCCAAATTACTAGACCGTCTAAATGAGAACCGTCTTGAAATTAATTGCAAGAAAAGTGTATTTCTAAAAAAGCGAATTGATTGTTTAGGATACAACGTCTGTATGAATGGTATTCTTCCGAACGAGACACACCTAAAGGCCATTCGTGAATACCCTGAACCTCTGTATTGTAAATCTCTACATTCTTGTCTAGGCCTTTTCTCATACTTCCGTAAGTTTGTTCCGTCATTTTCACGTATTGCTAAGCCACTGTCCGATCTGCTTAAAAGTGGAGGTCCGTTCCCGATGGGAAAACTTGAAGAGGAAGCTTTTACTAGTTTAAAGAAAGCATTGTCAAGTCCGCCCGTTCTTTCCTTATTCAACCCTCATAGTGAAACCGAACTTCATACCGATGCGAGCTCTCACGGGTTTGGAGCCGTGTTGATGCAACGCCAAGATGATGGCAAGTTACATCCAGTCTTTTTCTATTCTCGTAAAGCAACCGTCGCTGAATCTCGTTATCATAGCTTTGAGCTTGAGACCCTTGCGATAATATATTCTCTCCGTCGTTTCCGTGTGTATTTAGAGCACAAACCGTTCCGAATAGTTACCGATTGTAATCCCCTTGTTCAGACGTTAAGTAAGAAATCAATAAATCGTCGTATTGCGCGATGGTCTTTAGAATTGGAAAACTATAACTACTCTATTGTACATAGACCTGGTTCAAGTATGACGCACGTTGATGCCTTGAGTCGACAACCCGAATTGTTAGATCCCGTCGTAGATGAAATTTGCGATCCGTGTGTACTTTCAACTAAGCCGAAATCTTTTCATGATATTGTTAAAGAACCGATACAGCCGTATGATTCCTTGAGCCCGATAGATCCGTGTGAATCCGTTAGCCAAATGAACCCGGTAGACCCGCGTAAGACCGTTGCTTGAGTCCGTACGATAATGATAAACCGTTAGCACTGTGTGATTCCTTAAACCAGTTAGATCCCGTTAGTCGTCCCGTGTTAGCTGTCCCCGATAGTTCCATAGACCCTTGTGAATCGCATCAACCGTTTTCCCCGTGTGATGTAAATATCGATACCGTTATAAATGTAGTGGGGGCTACTCCGGGGGATATAGATTTACTTTTACAAACCGAGCAGATTAGGGATCCGGAAATTGTCAAACTCCGTGATAAATTATAAAGAGAAGCCGTTAGTTGTTTTGAACTTGTTGATGGAATAATTTACAGAAAGAATAATGCCGGAAGATTATGTTTGTATGCCCCAACTCAAATGGAAGAACAGTTGATCAGATTAAGCCATGAAAAGTTGGGTCATCTTGGTGTCGATAAGTGTGTTAATGACCTGAAAGACAAGTATTGGTTTCCATTGTTGAGGACCAAGGTTGAATCCTTTATCCGCAGTTGTTTGCCGTGCATCCTTCATTCAATACCTAAAAGTATCCATGACCGTACTCTTCATAGTATTCCTAAAGCCCCAATTCCGTTTGATACCCTTCACATCGACCATTTGGGGCCGTTGCCTTGCATCAATTCGAAAAGAAAACATCTGTTGGTCACTATCGATGCTTTTACCAAGTTCGTGAAATTGTACCCGGTTAATTCTACCAGTACCAAAGAAGTTAATTGCAGTCTTTCGAAATACTTTGAGTATTATAGCCGACCGCGACGAATTATTTCGGATTGTGGTACCTGTTTTACATCATTTGAGTTTTCTAGTTTCCTAAGTGAAATATAGAACACGTTAAAGTTGCTACCGCTGCTCCTCAGGCAAATGGTCAGGTAGAACGCATAAACCGAGTGTTAACCCCGATGTTAGGAAAACTATCTGAGCCGTTGAACCAATCCGATTGGTACAAGTTAGTCAACCGAGTTGAATTTGCAATTAATAATTCCGTTCAGAAGAGTTCCGGAAAGACTCCTAGTATTTTGCTTTTTGGCAGCAACCAGCGAGGACCCGTTGTAGACGAATTATCCGAGTACATTGAGGAGAAGTTTAGCCTTTTTAACCCGTGTGATATTACCTCTGAAAGGATAAAAGCTAGTGAGAATATTAAACGATCACAAGAGCAAAATGAGTTTCGATATGCTTTGAAACATAAGGCACCCCTACGTTATAAGGTTGATGATTTTGTAGCTATCCGAAATGTTGACGTTACTCCAGGATCTTGTAAGAAATTCTCGCCGAAATACCGTGGTCCTTATAAAATCAACCGTGTGTTCCCGAATGATAGATACGAAGTCACCGACATAGAAGATTGCCAGCTCACCCAGCTTCCTTACAAGGGCATTCTTGAAGCCGCCAGACTTAAACCTTCGGTGCAAACGTGTACAAAAATCGTTAATCTGTGTAGTTGATTATGTAGTTCGTAAATATGTGAAGATCGAGGTCGATCTAGAGTCAGGATTGGCCGAATGTAAGCTGTGTAATTTCAGTATATTTAGTATATTCATATATTTAGTATATTATATAGTATAGTTTTTAAGGAAATTGTAAATAATGTTGGACGGGCACACTATCCAAGAGACGCCGATCGAGAAGATCGAAAACGTGACAAAAAAAATATATAAAAACCTACCAGTTTATAGAGTTTTTAATATCTTAAAAATAAATTCAAATTAAGTTTAAAAAAAAAATGTTTAACATTATCGCCACCAAAAAAAAAAATGTTTTTTAAATTTAACATGTGCGTCATATTGTTAGTACAATCGGTTTTTGTTAAGTTTAGTTTTTAGTTTCTAAAATATCGAATTTAGTTAACAAGGCCTCTACTTTTTTCTATGAAAACACGTCGCAGCAAATAGGGCTACTCTCTTAATCTTATCGGATCCTTATTCATGTTTTCTCATCGTTTACAAGTCCTTTAACAATTTTTAATGATTAAAAGTTAAGTTTTAAGTCTTTTGACAATTTTTACTTGTTTTCCGATAGTACACGTAAAAAAGTGTCAGGCAAATCAAAATTGTGAAAAATTTTTTTGGCCAAATCCGTTCAGTTTGTAAAAAGAATCATTAGGCAAAATCCCTTTATTACTAACACTGTACTCTAAATAATCTATCACCTTTCTTAAAAATAAGATCTTCTTAAAATTGATTTCTAAATGAAATGTTGCTAAGCGTTCCAGCAATTGTACCAAGATTTCGAAGTGTTCTTCTTCTTGTAGCTACTACTATATCGTCCATATAAAGAACATTTTTGCGATTTCTAACTAAATCCATCAGGCTGTTAGAAATAAATAAAATACTGACGGCCCATTCGTAAAATCTAAAACTGCCCTTGTGGCGTTATAAACGATGTATACTTTATAGAACTTCTCAACGCCGAAAAACAATTTTTCACTTCTAAATACTCAAGGCAATCTTTCATTAAAGGCAAAGGAAAATTATCACGAACTGTGCATTTATTAAGGCATCAACACACAATCTGATTTCATCGTTTTTTTTTAACCAATACAATTGGGGAGACAAATGGTAAATTACTCGGACGTATTATGTTTTCGTGTAACAGCTCTTCAATAATTTTCGAAACTTTATCTCGTTTAAAATATGATAACCGTCCAAGGCTTAAAATGAAAAGGAATATTACTTACTAGTTTTATACTCATTTTGCAAACATGTTCACCTAATTTAGTGCTTAAAACATTTAAATAACTTTCACAGATAAACTTACAGCATTTTTCTCTATTCCCAAACCCGAAATCGCTATCGATATCTGTTTTAACACCTGCACATAAACAATCATTGTCATTCATCCACTGCTCAATTTGGGTATTCTTGGTAGTTAATTGACCTACCTTTATGTCAATGTTTATCTTATTATCTATTGTATTATAAACCAATAAGAAAGGAAAAGACTGAAAAACCAGTTCAATGCAAGCATTTGTAATCCTTACCGATAATCAACTGAAAAGTGCAGAAGTTTTGTTTGTGTAATAGAAATTGCATCTTTAATGCAACATACTTTCCGACGAATATAATTTACCCTTTTACTCTACGAGTAACGCGTACAATTATGTGGTACTTCATGTTCATCTAGTATGATCAGAACTTGATGCGCATTTTGAGTATTTAAAAAAATGTGTTTCTCTCAAGCACGAAATTCGCGAATTATGCCCGAAATTAGCACGAAATTTTGAAAAAGAAATTAACATGATCGGAGTAACGCGGGTTGGGGCTTGACTGACCTGACATAAACATTGGAACTTTTTTCTCGTATATAAATAGGCGGATGCTTTGGCTTCCTTTTCTCGACTTCAGTAGGTTCGGCCGCCTCATCGGCGTCTGCCAAGATTTTAAATCCGTTTGAGTTCATGGGCGTTTCTAATGCAGCTAGGCTAGCATTCCAACGGGTTATTTTCCGCTGAGAATTTAGTAGGCTCAGCTTCCTTTTAATTTGGATGTTGCGATCCATACCAGTCCGCACAGCCGGCTTAATATGATCATTGTTTTTGTTCTGTTTTTCGGACAGCGCAGCGGCAGACGTATTAATATTTGCGCTGCTAGCTGATGATGTCGTTAAACACGCTGTAGATACAGTTGCGGTTTTTGTTGTTGTTAGGGTTGCAGTGAAATTGCAGTGCTAGTTACAACGCTCTTTGGCTGCAGAGACATCGATGGTAGCGAGGTGGAGCGAGAACGCGCTCTCTGGCTCTCTACGTTTAAAAATTCGGTCAAGTTGGGGGTAATTGACCGCGCTATATCAGAGCTTGCATTATTTTCGGTTTCTTTAAAATAGAAGTACGCGTTATTTCTTTGTACTGAGAGCCGTCTCTCGTCTTGCTCACGTTGACGTTGTGTGCGAACGTCGTTTAGGCTCATTGTAATCGAGGTTGATTTAGTTAGAGTTTTATGTGTTAATTAAGTAATTAATCAATACAAACATTAGCGATTTCATCGCAGGCATCGTCTTTTCATATGAAGTTTAACTGCAATAGCGAAACTACAAGAAATGGACTCCGAAAGAATACAATTTTGAAAAATACGCTTGCTCTGGAAAGGAAGAAGTTTATGTGGAGCAAAGAACTTGAAAACCGGAAACTGGAATTAGAGGAAAAGCGCTTTAACAACGATAAGAAAAAACTTAAAATAGAACCAGAATACAAGAAGCGAAAGTTAAAAATGGAGCTTAAAATGAAAAATAAATTTAAAAAAAAATACTTTACAAAAATACATACAAGGAGAATCATAAAACGGTACGAAGTGGTTTAGTCCTGGTTAACGATATGTGGAATCCTAATCCTTGTTTAAAGGATTTCAACATTCCTTGGGCCGAACCATATTATTCCACGCGGTTGTTTACAAATTGAAGCACTGTGCGGTTCACTTGCGCGGGCCAGTTAGAAGAGGACGGATATAGTGTGCGCTGTGACGAAGGCATGGCGAACAGCTTTTTTGACACTTTGATTGGATTTTTGGCACTGGCTTGCTGCACTTTTAATTCGATCTAAATTGGTAAACATTGCAAATACAAAAATTTGTGTTACCCACCCCGTGAAGAATTGATGAAGCCACATGAGGATAATAATTTTTTTCGTAAATCGCGTGTATTCCGGCGTACAGAATTTTTTAAATTAAAAATTCCCTTAAAAAATACATAATTTTAAATGTGTTTAATTATTTTTCTGAAAGACATGAACATATCTCACAAAGTTGCATACCAAATATTAAAATAACTCAAACGAGTCTTAAGTGATGCATAACTGAAAAATCGGAGCTAAATTAGAAAAATATTTTTTTTTAAATAAACGGTAAGAGTTAAAAAAAAAAAATAAACCGATCCTTATATTTCAACCCTCTATCGAAAAAAAAAAATTTCGATTGATTCTGAGATTTGACCCAAATGTCACGTTTTACGTGGAATAAGCAGTTAGTGTTTCTAAACAAAATCTCCCAATAAACGGTACATGGTTATAGTTATTTTAACATTTTTATTGGATTTGTTTAATCGCTTGTCTTTGTTAGTGTAAATTACACGCTCTAAACTTGCTGAAACTCTTGTAATCTCTTTCCCACTCTCCCGCTCTCACTCTCTGAGAGCTTGCTGTACTTCTACATCATATATATTTGGTTCCAACTAACGTGAATTGCTGCGGTATGTGGTAATTCAATTTACTGAAAGTGGATAGGCAGAGTCGCCTGCAATCCACTGATTTCCACTAAAATGTTTTTTAAGGTGCTTTCCAATTATTGAATTTATTGAATATTTTAGAGTCGTGGTAGCTACGGAGACGCCACATACAGCTTTCATTTTCACACAATATATGCGATGCTTACTGGGGAGCCTTAAACAAAAAGCCTGCCAAAATGTTTTTTTTTTAAGTTTCCAAAACAATAGAATACTCTATATATCTCAAAAAGAGAGAGTGATCTGTGATGAATGATTCTCCCACTACAGATTTTTAAAGTTGATATTTCGAAATAGAATTTTAGCCAATAAAAAATGAGTATTTTTATAAATCTTTGAAATTTTTCTGAAAGCGCCTGAGGGTATAAGTTGTATACGTATTAGAATTTTTAGAGCAACCAATTCTACGAACATTGCAAAAAAAATTTGAGTGCATAATTTTTTTTTTAAATTTTAAAAAAGTAAAGTTAAAAAAAAATAATGATAAATAAATAAACAAACTAAGGTTAAAAAAAAAAAAAAACGGAAGCGAAAGCGAATTTGGAGAGTGCAGACGTGTTTTGCGCGAGCTCCGGAAAAAATCAGCTTAAAGTGAAAAACAAATAACTAAAAAAAAATACTGGAGTAGTGTAATAAAGGCAATCTTATTGCTAAAAACAGAACATAAAATAGTAATATAATAACTAGTGCTATGTATAAAACTAGTGCAAATTTTAATTTAAAAACTAAGAAGTGCCACGAGTAATAGCTCAATGGGCGGCGATCCAAAAAATTAACGTAGAAGCTCCGTAGACCAGAGAAACAGTTATATCTCTTATTTCTCAACCCGTGATACTGAAGTAGAAAGAACTTAATCAAAGAGCATCTCAGCCCTTCTGACCATTGACAGTGCGAGAGCACGGTCTTGTTCTCCCGCCCTACTCACACCATCTCCCACTTCATGGAGCTTGCAGTGTAGAACCCCACCACCAGCTTCGACAGCTCAACAGCCACGAGCACTTCAACCTCGTTAATTTCTGCAACCCCAGCCACTGCAACAACAACATCAATGGTCTCCGTTACCAACAACGCGATTTCGAATGCGCCGAATAAAACTACAAAGCCAATTGGAAGTACGAGTGCCAATATCGGCAATATCAAACAACAACAAGCGGGTCCGGATATACAGACTGGCATTGATTGTTACATTCAAATCAAACGGAAGCTAAGCCCGCAAAATAAAATTTGTGGAAACAAACCAAAACAAAATAAGGGAAGCGAACAACCAGAGGCATCTAGTAACAACAGATTCGCCCTAGTATCGAATATTGAAAATAATCAATCCGAAGATGGACAGGCTGTACAAAAGAAGCCAAAGCCCCCACCAATTTACATAAGGTAAGAGAACTCAAATGCCCTAGTAAAGAAAATTGTTGCGCTGGTCGGGAATGACAACTTTTATGTTACTCCTATTGTCAAAGGGAATATTCACGAAACTAAGCTTCAAGCAAAAACTGAAGATCAATTCAGAGCTGTAACTAAATACTTAGACGAGGCCAACAAAACCTACTGCACTCACCAGCTCAAGAGTAGCAAGGCTTGCAAGTAGTGCTAAAGGGCATATTATCACCATTGAGATAATAGAGGCACTGAAGGAAAAAGGCTTTTTCGCCAAAAATATTATTAATATTATCAACAGAAATAAAAAGCAGCAACCACTCTTTAGGGTCGAACTGGAGCCAGAAAGCAGAGCCTTGAAGAAAAATGAAGTGCACCCGATCTACAAACTGCAATTCCTGTTGCATAGAAGGATTACTGTTGAAGAACCGCATAAGCGAAATGGTCCGCTGCAATGCACAAACTGCCAAGAGTATGGACACACCAGAAACAACTGCGGGCTTCGATCAGTCTGCGTAGCTTGTGGAGGCTTCCACAACTCCGAACCGTGCCCTGCAAGCAAAGAAGACCCAAAGACGAAGAAATGCGCTAACTGTGGAGAAAACCATACCGCAAACTACAGAGGCTGCCCGGTCTATAATGAGCTGAAGAGTCAGTTTCAACAAGCAAAATATGCACGCTCCCAGAATGCACAAAATGCATACGTTCAATCGCAAACCACACCTGATGTTTTCTTTGCGAAAGCAGCCAAATCTTCATTTGGGCCCCTCAACACAAATGGGGGAGTTTCATACGCCAGTGCCCTAAAAACAGGACTAGCCAATCAGCCACAAGCTCAATGCTCTGGGCAAAATATAACACGTCAGCAAGCAATACGTCAAATACCAAACAGCAACAAAACCATGATGATGACTTTACAACACGGTATGATGGAATTCATGTTCTTCATGAAATCAACAATGAAAAGCCTAATGCAAAATCAAAACAATTTAATAAAATTTCTCACATCCCAACAATCTAACTAATTGATGTCATGCCTTCGAATATCCATGTGGAATGCCAATGGCGTTTCACGGCACAAACTTGAAATATCTCAATTTCTCAATGAAAACCATATAGATGTAATGCTGCTGGAAGAAACGCATCTCGCAAGTAAATACAACTTCCAAACAAGAAAGGAAGCTAGCTTCGGCCAGCCGAAGCTTATATACCCTTGCAGATAAAGTAAATAAATACCCTTATTTTAATGCTTACTCTATCGGTGCAGTTCCAGGGGTTCCAGAGATCTGTGTGCCTATTTATTTTTGTTTTGTTTTTAAGTTGTCAAAAATCAAAACGCCTACTTCCTACAAAGTTACAATGAAATTTCTTATATTTGTTTGATTATTCCTATGGGAGCCTTAAGATATATTGGTCCGATCCGGCTCGGTCCGACATATGTACTACCTGCAATAGATAGAAGACTTTTGGGAAAGTTTCATCGCGATAGCTTTAAAACTGAGAGACTAGTTCGCATAGAAAGGGACAGACGGACATGGCTAGATGTATTCGGCTATTGGTGCTGATCAAGAATATATATACTTTATGTGGTCGGAAACGCCACCTTTACTGCGTTACAAACTTCTGACTGAAATTATAATACCCCTGCAAGGGTATAATAAGAGGCTATACTTTATACTGCACAGATCATCCGGACGGCAACGCCCACGGAGGAACCGGAATCTTAATCAGGAATCGCCTTAATCACTACTTTCACCAGAGGTTTGCAACAAATTATTTGCAGGCTACATACATAAAATTACAAACAGGCAATGGTTTCACTATAGCCGCTGTCTATTGCCCACTGCGTTTTACAATAACTGAAGAGCAATTCTTGGACTTTTACAATTCGCTTGGAGATCGCTTTATAGCAGGAGGAGACTACAACGCCAAGCACACGCACTGGGGATCAAGACTCGTGACCCCCAAGGGAAGGCAACTGTAAAAAGCAATTATATATTTGGGCAACAAACTCGACTATGTCTCCCCTGACAGCCCCACATATTGGCCAGCTGACCCCACAAAACTTCCGGACCTAATTGACTTTGCTGTAACCAAGAACATCCCAAGAAATTTAGTAAGCGCCAAAACCGTTTTCGGACTTATTATCGGATCACTCGCCTGTTTTAATAACTTCAAACATCTTTCAAAGCCCGAAAGTAATTGAGCACCCTAGAATTAACTGGCTAAAGTTGAGCTTACACCACAGCTTAACACTGAGAATGACATCGACTTCTGTGCTAATGCCCTGGAGTCGGTAATTAAGGCAGCAGCCAAAATCTCAATAACAGAAATGTTTCTTGTGCGTAGCAAACAATACAAAACAAATCTGCAAATCGAACAACTAGGAAAAACGACGCCTACGACGCACTTGGCAATCCTGCAGATCGCCCCGTTCGAAGCGACTCTTTAATGAAGCCACACGCAGACTGACCAAAATCGTCAAGCAAGAAGAAGAGCTTGGTACATCGAGAAACTGTCGCCGACCAGTACAAAGCATCCTTTGTGGAGAGCTCACCGAAATTTAAGCTCTCCGATAGAATCAGTCACTCCGATTAGAAACTCCTCAGGTACTTAAGGCCGCCGTGACTAAGACAGAGTCGAAACATTTGCTCTACACCTACGAAATGTATTTCAGCCAAACGCCGCCACAAACTCTTTTCAACTACCCCCGCTTAGCTCTGAAATTGCAATCAACAAAATTTTTTTTCAAGCCCCTGAAATTGCTAATGTCGCCAGGAAGCAACTAAAACCGAAAAAGGATCCAGGGGGCCTCCTAATAACCACAAAAATGATAATTAAACGTCCAAACTGCGCAGTGGATGCTATATGCAAGCTATTTAACGGGATCACAAGACTTGGCTACTACCCCAAAAAATGGAAAAGTCTGTGGTTATAATGATACCGAAGCCTGGGAAAGACCACACAATTCCCTCATCCTATAGGCCAATAAGCTTACTATCGTGCCTGTCCAAATTACTAGAAAAATGCCTGCTCACGCGCATAACACCATATTTGAGAGAGCAAAACTTAATACCGGCACATCAGTTCGGGTTTCGTGAAAGCCACGGAACCATCGAGCAAGTCAACCGGATAACCTCAGAAATTCGTACAGCCTTCGAACTTCGGGAATATTGTAGTGCGATATTCCTCGACGTCTCTCAGGCATTCGACCAAGTGTGGCTTGAAGGCCTTATGCATAAAATCATAACATTAATGCCAGAAAACACTCACAAGTTACTTAAGTCGTACATCTACCACCGAGTCTTCGAGGTGAGATGCAATACAACGACATCCAACGAGTATAACATTGAAGCCGGAGTCCCACAAGGTAGCGCCCTGGGCCCTACCCTGTTCGTCCTATACACAGCAGACATCCCTACGAACGAGAGGCTGACTACGTCCACATTTGCCGATGACACCGCAATTCTGAGCCGCTCGAGATGCCCAACTAGAGCAACAGCTCAACTAGCTGATCATTTGGTGGTAGTTGAGAAGTGGCTATCAGACTGGCCAATCAAAATTAATGAACAAAAGTGTAAATATTACGTATTTAAAGACAATCGTGCCCCCCCGCTTACTTTGAATAGAACGCAGATCCACTTGCCAGCGATGTAACTTATCTCGACGTCCACCTTGACAAACGCCTAACCTGGCGGAGGCACATTGAATGCAAGAAAGTACATCTCACACTTAAAGCTAGCAGCCTACACTGGATTATAAATTCTCGATCACCCCTGTTCTGGCTTTTAAAATTCTCATTACGGCTCCCAGCTCTTTAGAAACGCGAGCAACAGCAACGTTAACATCATACAGCGCTCACAATCAAGAATCCTGCGAGCAATCACTGGGGCACCATGGTATGTTCGGAACAAAAACATCCACAGGGATTTGGGCATACCACCGGTCAAAAATGAAATACCAAAGCAGTAAGCGGCCTACCACAACAAGCTTACAATGCACCCAAATAATCTCGCAAGGAACCTAACACGGGTTTCGAACAGAACTCGTCTGCATCGAAGCGATCTGCCAGCCCAGCAAATAATACTAGGGCCCGTTAGTGTAAATTCAGTCTACATGACTGTAAGTTAAGTTATATTCTTAAGATTTGATATACTTATTGTTAGTCTCATATATAAAAGATTTAATAAATAACGCACTAAAAATATAGATATGATATAAATACCGATTTCTACCAGATTTTTTTTTGAAAATATGCTATATTTCCTTGATCGATTCTATGACACCCATAGTATATCATTGACCGATTAAAAAAAATTGTAAACATAGAGTTAAATTGATAAATAATGACTTAATCTCGATTTATGTGAATAAATTTTGAAATAGAACCGAAATATTCCCTTTCGTACTAAGCGTTTATATGGAAGCTATGATCATGGTCACTAGCCGAGTCGATCTAGCCAGATGATCTAGTAAACCATTTCCATGATCTTCTAGGGCCTCCCGATTGGACTCTATTCCTTCACTTTGCAATGCAGTGGGTAAAAGATCAGTCTTTAGCTGGATGTGTAACAAGACAAGAAGTGGAAAATGTACTTGCGATGGTAAATGAAAGAAAAGCACCCGGGCCTGACGGGATACCATCGGAAATTATAAAGTAGTCCTTACTTACCACAACGGTAGTTTCAACAACCATTTACAGGAGAAACTTTGAAATGCAAAACTGGACATAAATGGCACAAATGGAAATCGCTAGTAGGAAAAAAGGCACAGGAAAAAGCACACAGAATGCTATATCTTGAAGCAGGACTGTCGCCGCTGCATATCTTTACAGCTGAAATGCTTTTCAGGTATATCCACGAATTCTTGGCGCAGGAACGTAAGCAATGGGTCATAGAATGGAGAAGAGCTACAGTTAGGCACAATGATCGCAATAGACAAAGAGTATTTTAGTACATAAGGAAGAAACCTATAGAACTCAGATCAAAACTGAATCAAGAATCCCTTGACTATGATCTGGGAGCTAAGAACTATTTTACTGACGCTTTTACTGTGGAAAAGATCCGTAGCATTTTCATGTCCAGGGGAGAAATCCTCCCACTAAGCTAAATCTCAAACGTAACACCAAGCGACACCATGTGCCCGATCTCCAATATGAGGGAGCAAGACTCTGCTCCATTTTACGGGAGACCCGCTTGCTGCGTTTTAGTGAGGCACAGCTGCAACCGCGTCATGTATACAATTCGCTGGAAGGGCAATGTTGGTCGACTCTCTACCAGGCTCTGAAGTACCGAAACAACATTTTAATGTATAACTTGTAAATACCTTATATTAAATATCAAACACGTACCTCAGCTCACCTAGTTATTAAACTGATTGGTGGAACGAAGACCCGGGAAGTCAGGTATAGTACAATGTGCATTTTTACACTGGAAAAGCGGAGATCGACAGACGGTTAAAATAACCAAGTCGATATATGTAAAGATTATAAAATGAAAGACCGATTTTTAAGGGGATACGACTACAGCCCAAACCGTAAGAGCTAGAAAAGCCAAATTTTTGCACAGTATTCCATTGGGGATCTAAACGCCCACTAAGATCCGACATGTCCCCCCAGTGGCCCCAATCAGCTCCAACATTAATATTTGGAAGCTCAAAATTTGGTATATTTGATTGCTTAACTTCTAAAGTGGTTGGAATTTTGAATGAGGGGGAGGGGGAAGTGCTGTGAGGAAAGGGGAGGGGAAAGGGGCAATTTAAGTTAAAATTTGTTTTGGATTTTAAAATCTTATATCTTATTTGCTCTGATAAATATGATTTTCGATCAATAGTCAGTTTTGTGGATCAAATGCTTCGGTTTTTTTTTTCAATAAGTATTTTTTATATTTTGTAGCAGAAGTAAGAGAAAATGGAAATGGAAGAAAATAGGAAAACTTACTACATATTCTGGAAGCAAAGGCAAAATCTTAAGATTCGAATTTCTGAACAAGTACGGAAGTTTGATCTGTAAGCAATCAAATACGTTACTTCTTCAAAAATGTAGGCATGTAGGTATATTTGGATATGTTTGGATTTGTATTGTGTGTGTTTGAAAGTAGATGATGTGTTTAAATACAAATAAAACAAGAGAGAACGCTATAGTCGGGTGCCCCGACTCAGCTAGAGGGAGTGCGAGGGAGATGGAGATAAAAACTTTGATCGGGCATAACGTTTTAACGAATGGTCCGATTTGAAAAATTTCTTCTACATTTTCATAGGTATTGATAAACAGAATAAAATTGAATTTTTACTGGGCGCCAGACACCTTTCAAAAAATGGTGTAGGGCGATTGTGGGCGTTAGAGGGGGCGTTGCACCTTTTTGAAACAAACTTGCGCTGCGTAGGAACTCCAAGAATCTGCATGCAAAATGCCAATCCTCTAGCTTTTATAGTTTCCGAGATCTCAGCGTTCATACAGACGGACAGACAGACGGACAGACGGACATGGCTAGTTCGACTCGGCTAGTGATCCTGATCAAGTATATATATACTTTATAGGGTCGGAAAAGCTTCCTTCTCCCTGTTACATACTTTTGCACGAATACAATATACCCTATTACTCTACGAGTAATGGGTATAAAAATGGGGACGATCAAGCGCACAATGAACTCTCTGAGAAATCTTGCCTAAAGAGAGAGAAACAAACACAAGATTGACCGTGGTGTGGCAAGGGGGTGGGGTTTAAATTCACAATTATGATTTCAATTTTGGTTTAAAAAAAACTCTCTTTAGTAAAAATTTTGATCATTTTTTTGAGTTCATATTAAAACCAGGAACTTTAAAGTTTTTCTTTAATCGTATATCCCCCATTTTACGACCTATTTGGACAAAAAAACAAGCCAAAAAACGGTTTTTTGTTTTTCTAACACATCATGAAATGTGAAGATTGGCTATCGGTGCGCTCCGTTTTGACAACGAAAAATAAAAGAGCAACCGGTACCAATACATTATTGCTAAACTCATTTGATGGTTAAGAAGTCTCCTATAAATCGGTCGACTCTGTCCCTGATGTTGACAATGCGGTTTATTACCCTGTTGAATTTTTAAACTCTTCGAATCTAGCAAGGATTCCACAGCATAATCCGTCTTTTAAGATTGGAGCACCCGAAATGTTATTGCGAAATTTAGGTCCCTCAAAGTTATGGAATGGGACACGATTGCAGATAAAATATATATATAATAATATAATCTTCATAAGCAATAGCTAGACTTGGAAGCTGGCTGGACTAGATCTTAGAGAAGATTGTTTTTCTCATTAGCTCTGCCAGTAGCCTTATTCTCGATCCTTAAGGATCTTCTAAAAATGTTGTTTACACAGAAGTTTTAAAAGTAATCATATTAAAAAAACGTGCCAATTTTTCTGGAAATAAGAAAGTCTTGACAACCGTACTCCAAACTAATCTTAAGCGAACGAAGTCGCTTCGGGTATAGCTAGTATATATATATGTTTAAAAATAATTAATCCATTCTTGTTTATATCAAAATTTGTGAATCCTTTTAATCAGGGACCGTAAATAATGATTTTTTTTTTTCAGTAAGAAATAAAAATCACCATTTAATGATTATTTGTAAGCGAAAAAAAATATCGCTCATAAATAATGATTATTTTGTGAGCGATATATTTCGCTTAAAAATATCACTCAAATGTGCGCTTGTAGATAGAAATACAAAGCACATTACCAGTTAGGAAAAAAAGTTTTTCTTTGTATAAACCGCTCAAAAAGTACTGTTGACTTTTTGTATAAAAAAAAACATTTTTGTGGGGATCGAACTCGTGCTTACAGCACGGGGAACCAACACACTAACACCCAGCCCAATTTTATTTATTTATTTATTTATTTGTTTATTGTATCCTAGCGTTACAAGTTTTTGAAACTTATGAATTAGTACGCTAGTCACTCCGTGTTGATAATTATAGTAAATTTATAGCTGACAATATTTCTTAAAAATACTACATAGTTGTTTACAAAGGACTTAACTAAACTTATCTTTAATTGTTAGAGTTATTTATTTTTAGAAATTCTTTTAATTTAATTTTAAACTGATTAGCAATTCTTATTGATTTGAGAACATGAGGCAGTTCGTTCCACAGGCGCACAGCATTGATGTAGAACTGTCTCTGAGAACACAGTAATCTTGTTCTCGGATTAAATTATTAGTTCGATTTGATTGGGCATGCACAAGTTTGTCAGCGAGGTAGGTTGGTTCATTTGTCATTATAATCTTATGAACCAAAATTAGAGTTCTAGAATCTATCCATTGCTCTAACTTCATATCGTAAATAGACTCTGCCAGGGTGGATATGTGTTCTGCTCTTCTTTTATTAAATACGTATCTGGCTATGGAGTTGAACCCTACTTTTAATTTTTGAAAGTCCCGAGTATCGCAATGGCCAAAGATTTCAACACAATAAAATAATGAGGGTAGTAGGTACATTTTTGCTATTAGGATCTTAAGGTTTACTGGCAGAAAGTGTTGGGATACTGACAGCTGCCTTAACATTCCATATATTTTTCCTGTTGCTTTAGTAATATGTGTACTCCATTGCAAGGTATTGTTGAAAGTTACACCCAAGTTAACAGCATTTTGTACATATTTAATGGGAATATTATTAATTACTATACGGGGCAAGTTATTAGTTTCAAGTGCTTTTTTATAAATTATCAGACATTTTGATTTACTAGGATTTAGTCCCAGACCATTTCTTTGCGCCCATTTATGTATTTTGTTTAATTCAGTATTACATATAGATATACAATGACACATCTCACATAAAGGTCGACTTACATATATTTGTACATCATCTGCGTACATATGAACATTACAGTTTGACAGATTATTAGGCAGGTCATTAATATACACACAAAACATTAAAGGACCGAGCACAGATCCTTGAGGGACACCGCGCTCAATAGTTTTAAACGCGGAAATGTCCGAACCTGACACTACTGCTTGTGCCCTCCCAGAGAGATACGACTTAAGTAGTGCGACTGCTGTGGTATTAAAGTTGAAAATATTACTGAGCTTGGTACAGAGAATCTGGTGGTTGACAGTGTCGAAAGCTTTGCTATTGTCTAAGAGCGTCAAGAAGGTTACATATCCTTTGTCAAGTTGCGTTCGGATATCCTCAACTATACCTGCTACTGCCGTGGTACAGCTTCTGTTCTTAGTGAACCCCGATTGTATCTTACTTAGCAGATTATTTTCATCAAAAAAGAATTGCATCTGGGATGCAATTAGTTTTTCAAAGACTTTGGCAACGAAGGGTAAAATAGATATTGGTCTGTAATCATTATTACTTTTAGCTATAGGTAAGATTTTAGCCATTTTCCATGTACATGGAAATGTTGACGTCATTATTGCAGTATTCATTACGTGAGTTATGTACTTAAGAACGCTAGGTAGTAAAATTCTAATAAATTTGGGACTAATGTTGTCCAGACCTTCAGCATTAGATTTAATATTAAGAATACATTTTAATACATCACAGCTATTAACACACACAAAGTTAAAGCTATTATCACAGGATGGTTGCAGGTTCAGGTACTCATTGCACGAAGCTTCAGGTACATCTGATTGCACAAACTTTGAATTTAACTCGTCAAGATCACCCTTAACAGTACTGTGTTGCTTTGACTTTCCCATGCCTAAGTTGCGCAGTTCAGCCCAAGTTTTTTTTGTGAAAGAAAAATTGGCGAATTTAATGCTGTAGTATTCTCTTTTAGCTGCTAAAATTCTGGATGACACCATTGCACGTAGTTTTTTAAAATTATTTTGCGTACTCGAAGTTTTATATCGCTTCCATCTTAAGTATGCTTTGTCCCGTAGCTGAATGACTTTTCTAATATCTGCGTTAAACCATGGCTGTTGCTTAGGTCGAGTGATTTTACGTTTCAGTGGAACATGCTTATCATAGAGATGTTTAATGTTAGTATTAAGAACGCATAATTGGTCCTCAACATTTGTAAGTAAATAAATAGAATTCCAATCACACGCTACAAAATCAGTTTCAAGTTCATGATAGTTGATATTCTTGAAGTCCCTATACTCAATATTAATGTCATTATATTCAAAGGTCAGATTATATATCAGGACAATAAGGTCATGCTTGGAAAAAACTGGTACAGAGACCTGGTCATATATCACAGATTTACTTAAGTCATTAAGAAAGAATACGTCAAGTAATGTATCACAGCTATTGGAAAAATGGGTAGGTATATTACTGTTTACTATATCTAATCCGAGTGCTTTAAAGCTATTTAGCAGATTAGCCTCTTTTAACATGTTGCTGTTCAGGTCTCCTGTGAGTATGACATCTGTATAAGACAAAGAGACATCCGAAATTACATCTAACAGGTGGCTATAGTCTGTGCTACGGTTTGGTCTGTAGATGCATCCTATAAGAGCTTTTAAAGACTTATGTTTGTTAGATACTTCGACAAAAAGATATTCTATGAGGCTTTCCGTTGGATGTTTACAAATAATTTTGGCATTCAACCTATTTTGAACATAAATAATAACACCACCCCCGTGACTAGCACGATCAGAACGATACAACACATAGCCATCACAAGAAACAGACATATCACTAGTTTCAGCTGTTAACCAGGATTCTGACACACATATAATATCAGCCTCAGAACTAGCAAAAATATACCTGAACTCATCCATTTTGTTTACCAGACTTTGTGCATTGAGATGTATAATTGTTAAGCCTTGGGCTTGTCTTTTTAATAGTCTAACCAAGCTGTGCGCAATGGAACTACTTATTTCGACTTCCATCAGTAGTCAATAGATAAATCAATAAAGTGCTATCATCAGTTTGGAAAATGTAAAAAACCCTACAATTTGATAAGTTAAAGAAGAATATAGTTATACAAATTATTATTATAATATAAAAATACTTAGTAACTAGATATATGGCTATGATACTTTGAGAAGACATCAAGATTACAGACATACAATTTACCAGAGACATATAATTTTTATTGTTGTTGTTGTTCACGAAATGACAGTTCAGTTGATGGAAAGGCATCCGTAAACTGCTGCATTCCTTCGAAGAAGTGAAATGTTTCATCTCCAGCATGTTTAACATGCACCAGGCCGCGTCTCGTAAATACTGCAGTCACCTTTTTCATCCTTTTAAGGTGCATAGCTTTTTTAAAGATTGTATATTGCTCCTTGGATAGCTGTTCATTAATATAGAACGGCACCTGAGAGTCAAATCCCATCAGATTCAACTGAAGAGGCTGCTTCCTTTCGCGGCGATGCATTCCCAGGGTCCTGAGTAGCAATATTTTGTCCCGTAGATTTTCCATTTTTAGGATTATTACAGGATCCACATTACTGCGCTGAGTTTTACGAGCTCGGAAGATCTCTGTGATCCTAGGTGGTGGCGTTAGGCCTAAGGCATAGCAGAGGGTGTTGTAGAGCGTTTTAACATTCTCGCCTTCAGCATAAGGAACTCCATGAATGCGTAGGTCAAGAGCAGTTTTGGCCACGTCCTGCACAGCCTGCTTCTTGTCAACGTTTACGACCAGCTCACGCAGCCGAGCCATTTCGTGATCCATGCGCTCCAAGTTACTTTGCAGCTCATCTCGTTGTGAACGCAGGTCCTCCACATCCTTCTCCAGGGTGTCAATTCTACCAACCAGCTGTTTAACATCACCCATGAAAGCATCAAGGCGTTCAGCAACACCGTCTACAATGCGTTTTTCGGCTTCGCGCATATTGGATACCATAGCTTCTGCCTGCTCCTGGAGTCGTTGGTTCAGTACAGCAAGCATTTTATCCATAGGGACATCCGAAGTGCGACTAAGATCAGTGCTTGTGTTTTCCCGCAAGCGTTTTGTCTTGGGCTGCGACGCTGACATTTTTTAAAACTTAACGTTGATAGTTTAGATTCACAGTTTTAGATGCACTGTGCAAAGATTCAGAAGTGTGAATGGCAGTATCGATGGGTGTCCCAATCAGCTGACGTGTGTCACCACTGATGTTGTTTGTAGTTTCCACACGTTTCTCACTCAGAAAGGAATGAAGAAAACGATTTCGCGCTTGTTAACCTCCCCTTCTCACGCTTCTCCGAAATTGAGTGTTTTTGATTATTCCGGTGACAAAAACTAAGTTTTTCCAGAAATAACAGCCTGGGCGGTGTACTGGCTATGTGTAAAAGCGGGTAGACGATAGCCTGGCCAAGTTGTACAGGTCTGAGACTTTGTTGTCTTTGCAAGTGTGTCAAAATATTCAAAACAACGCGGAGCTCAAAAGAAACGCGTCCGTACTCTTCAATATTGTTGGGTTGGCTTTATGTGGAATAGTTCATAACATCTTGTTAAGTCGTTTTACTAATATATAAATGACATAAAGTCCTGAGGATGATACAACTTTTTTGTATTTATACATACATCTTGTAAACTAAAAATCGCGTTTTAAAAGTTTATGCAGACACCGCAAGACACCTATCAAAAAATGGTTTAAGGCGATTGTGGGCGTTAGAGGGGGCGTGGAGCTCGACTGAAATAAACTTGCGCTGCGTAGGAAGCCCAAGAATATGTGTGGTTCAACGCACTTTGAGTGATATTTTAAGCGAAATAATATCGCTCACATAATAATCATTATTTCTGAGCGATATTTTTCTTCGCTTACAAATAATAATTAAATGGTAATTTTTATTTTTATACCAGTTACTCGTAGAGTAAAAGGGTATATTGTATTCGTGCAAAAGTATGTCACAGGGAGAAGGAATCGTTTCCCTATAAAGTATATATATTCTTGATCAGGATCACTAGCCGAGTCGATCTAGCCATGTCCGTCTGTCCGTCTGTCTGTCTGTCCGTCCGTATGAACGCTGAGATCTCGGAAACTATACAAGCTAGAAATTTGGGATTAACAACACAAATTCTTGGGCTTCCTACGCAGCGCAAGTTTATTTCAGACGAGCGCCACGCCCCCTCTAACGCTCACAATCGCCTTAAACGATTTTATGCGTGTGTGTGTCTGTGTCTGGCGCGCACACCTTTAAAAATTTTAGAAACGTAAAAATGCAGTTTTATTTTGTTTATCAATACCTATCGAAATGTAGAAGAAATTTTTCTAATCGGAGCATTCGTTTAAAAGTTATGCCCGATCAAAGTTTTATATATCCATCTCCCTCGCATCTGATTGTTGGGCCACCCGACTATAGCATTCTCTCTTGTTTCACTTATAATGATTACGGTCCCTGCTTTTAATTGTACAATTAAAATGCCGTTTACTCAATGTTTTTTATAGATAAAGAATAATACTAATACTACTACTACCACCATACTAATTATGGGGGATCTACTGCTGATGATCATTAGAATCACCCAGAAATTGGATATGAATATTTGAACCTTGGGACAACGATGATTTTTTGCAGAGCTTGAAAATCGATAATTGGCAGTATCGATATTGTCGCCAAAGTTACGTCTGGAAGTGACTTCGGCGACACTTCTGGAAGTCACTCAGAAGTGACTTCAGGAAGAGTAGCCGAAGTTACGTCTGAAAGTGACTTAGGCTACACTTCTGGAAGTCACCCAGAAGTGACTTTGGGAAGTGTAGCAGAAGTCCTGAAGTCACTTCTGAGTGACTTCCAGAAGTGTCGCCGAAGTCACTTCCAGACGGAACTTAGGCGACACTTCCGTATATATATTCTTGATCAGGATCACTATCCGAGTCGATCTATCCATCCGTATGTCCGTCTGTCTATCTGTATGAACGCTGATATCTCGGAAACTATAAAAGCTAGAAAGTTGGGATTACCCACACATATTCCGGGGCTTCCTACGCAGCGCAAGTTTCTAACGCCCACAATCGCTCTAAACGGTTTTATTAAAACCTATCGAACTGTAGAAGAGATTTTTCAAATCGAACCATTCGTTAAAAAGTTATACGCAATTGAAGTTTTTTATCTACATCTCCCTCGCAATCCCTTTGGCTGAGTAACGGGTATCTAATAGTCGGGGACCCGACTATAGCATTCTCTCTTGTTATACCCGTTACTCGTAGAGTAAAAGGGTATATTGTATTCGTGCAAAAGTATGTAACAGCTAGAAGGAAGCATTTCCGACCCTATAAAGTATATATATTCTTGATCAGGGTCACTAGCCTAGTCGATCTAGCCATGTCCGTCTGTCCGTCTGTCTGTCTGTATGAACGCTAAGATCTCGGAAACTACAAAAGCTAGAAAGTTGGGATTACCCACACATATTCATGGGCTTCCTACGCAGCGCAAGTTTGTTTCAGACGATGGCCACGCCCCCTCTAACGCCCACAATCGCCTTAAACGATTTGAACGATATAAACGATTTGGCTGGCGCCCACACCAGTAAAGATTTTGGAAAAGTAAAAATTCAGTTTTATTGTGATTATTTTATGGATGACTTCGCGAACTCGGAGAGTGCAGACCTGTTTTGCGCGAGCTCTGGAAAAATACAGCTTAAAAGTGAATAACAAATAACAAAAAAAAAAAAATACTTGAGTAGTGTAAAAAGGCTATCTTATTGCTAAAAACAGTACATAATATTATGGGCTATGTATAAAACTAGTGCAAAGTTATTATAAAAACTAAGAAGTGCCACGAGTAATAGCTCAATGAGCGGTGATCCAAAAAATGAGCGTAGAAGCTCCGTAGACCAGAGAAACAGTTATATCTCTTATTTCTCAACCCGTGATACTGAAGTAGAAAGAACTTAATCAAAGAGCATCTCAGCCCTTCTGACCATTGACAGTGCGAGAGCACGGTCTTGTTCTCCCGCCCTACTCACACCATCTCCCACTTCATGGAGCTTGCAGCGTAGAACCCCACCCCAGCTTCGACTCACAGCTCAACAGCCACGAGCACTTCAACCTCGTTAATTTCTGCAACCCCAGCCACTGCAACAACAACATCAATGGTTTTCGTTACCAACAGCGCGATTTCGAATGCGCCGAATAAAACTACAATGTCAATTGGAAGTACGAGTGCCAATATCGGCAATATCAAACAACGACAAGCGGGTCCGGATATACACACTGGCATGGATTGTTACATCCAAATCAAACGGAAGCTAGGCCCGCAAAATAAAATTTGTGGAAACAAACCAAAACAAAATAAGGGAAGCGAACAACCAGAGGCATCTAGTAACAACAGATTCGCCCTAGTATCGAATATTGAAAATAATCAATCCGAAGCTGGACAGGCTGTACAAAAGAAGCCAAAACCCCCACCAATTTACATAAGGTAAGAGAACTCAAATGCCCTAGTAAAGAAAATTGTTGCGCTGGTCGGGAATGACAACTTTTATGTTACTCCTATTGTCAAAGGGAATATTCACGAAACAAAGCTTCAAGCAAAAACTGAAGATCAATTCAGAGCTGTAACAAAATACCTAGACGAGGCTAAGAAGCCCTACTACACTTACCAGCTCAAGAGTAGCAAGGGCTTGCAAGTAGTGCTAAAGGGCATAGAGCACGACGTATCCACCAATGAGATAATAGAGGCACTGAAGGAAAAAGGATTTTTCGCCAAAAATATTATTAATATTATCAACAGAAATAAAAAGCCGCAACCACTCTTTAAGGTCGGACTGGAGTTAGAAAGCAGAGCCTTGAAGAAAAAGGAAGTGCACCCGATCTATGCACCGCAATTCCTGTTGCATAAAAGGATTACTGTTGAAGAACCGCATAAGCGAAATGGTCCGCTGCAATGCACAAACTGCCAAGAGTATGGACACACCAGAAACAACTGCTTCGATCAGTCTGCGTAGCTTATGGAGGCTTCCACAACTCCGAACCGTGCCCTGCAAGCAAAGAAGACCCAAAGACGAAGAAATGCGCTAGCTGTGGAGAAAACCGCAAACCGCAAACTACAGAGGCTGCCCGGTCTATGAAGAGCTGAAGAGTCAGTTTCAACAAGCAAAATATGCACGCTCCCAGAATGCACAAAACGCATACGTTCAATCGCAATACACACCTGATGTTTTCTTTGCGACAGCAGCCAGATCTTCATTTGGGCCCCTCAACACAAATGGGGGAGTTTCATACGCCAGTGCCCTAAAAACAGGACTAGCCAATCAGCCACAAGCTCAATGCTCTGGGAAAAATATAATTACACCTCAGCAAGCAATAGGACAAATACCAACCAGCATCGAAACCATGATGCTGACTTTACAACAGGGTATGATGGAATTTATGTCCTTCATGAAAACAACAATGGATACATCAGGTTATCAAAAAATCAAAACATTTTAATAAAATTGCTCACATCCCAACAATCTAAATAATCGATGTCTTGCCTTCGAATATCCATGTGGAATGCCAATGGCGTTTCACGGCACAAACTTGAAATAACTCAATTCCTCAATGAAAACCAAATAGATGTAATGCTGCTGGCAGAAACGCATCTCACAAGTAAGCAACAAATTATTTGCAGGCTAGATCCATAAAATAACAAGCAGGCAATGGCAGTATCACTATAGCCGCTGTTTATTGCCCACTCGTTTTAAAATAACTGAAGAGCAATTCTTGGACTTTTACAATTCACTCGGAGATCGCTTTATAGCAGGAGGAGACTACAACGCCAAGCACACGCACTGGGGATCAAGACTTGTGACCCCCAAGGGAAGGCAACTGTACAAAGCAATTATAAATTTGAGCAACAAACTCGACTATGTCTCCCCTGACAGCCCCACATATTGGTCAGCTGACCCCAGAAAACTTCCGGACTTAATTGACTTTTCTGTAACCAAGAACATCCCAAGAAATTTAGTAAGCGCCAAATCGCTATCGGACTTATCATTAGATCACTCGCCTGTTTTAATAACTCTCCTTCAAAGCCCCAAAGTAATTGAGCACCCCTTCATGCTGACCTCGCCTAGAACAAACTGGCTAAAGTACAAAAAGTAAGTAAGTTCCCACATTGAGCTAACACCACAGCTTAACACTGAGAATGACATCGACTTCTGTGCTGATGCCTTGGAGTCGGTACTCGTGGCAGCAGCTAAAATCTCAACACCAGAAGAGACACTTGTGCGTAGCAACCAATACAAAACAAATCTGCAAATCGAACAACTGGTTCGGGAAAAACGACGCCTACGACGCGCTTGGCAATCCTGCAGATCGCCCCATTCGAAGCAACTCTTTAATGTAGCCACACGCAGCCTTACCAAAACCCTCAAGCAAGAAGAAGAGCTTGCGCAGCGCCGGTACATCGAGAAACTGTCGCCGACCAGTACAAAATCTCCTTTGTGGAGAGCTCACCCAAACTTAAGCTCTCCGATAGAATCAGTCATTCCGATTAGAAACTCCTCGGGTACTTGGGCCCGCAGTGACGAGGACAGAGCCGAAACATTTGCTCTACACCTACGAAATGTATTTCAGCCAAACGCCGGCACCAACTCTTAGCTCTGAAATTGCAATTAACCCGATTTTGTTTCAAGTGCCTGAAATTTCTAATGTCATTAGGAAGCAATTAAAACCGAAAAGGCTCCAGGGGGCGACCTAATAACCCCAAAAATGATAATTGAACTTCCAAACTGCGCAGTGGATGCTATATGCAAGCTATTTAACGGGATCACAAGACTTGGCTACTACCCCAAAAAATGGAAAAAGTCTGTGGTTATAATGATACCGAAGCCTGGGAAAGACCACACAATTCCCTCATCCTATAGGCCAATAAGCTTACTATCGTGCCTGTCCAAATTACTAGAAAAATGCCTGCTCACGCGCATAACAGCATATTTGAGATAGCAAAACTTAATACCGGCACATCAGTTCGGGTTTCGTGAAAGCCACGGAACCATCGAGCAAGTCAACCGGATAACTTCAGAAATTCGTACAGCCTTCGAACATCGGGAATATTGTATTACTTAAGTCGTACCTCTACCACCGAGTCTTCGAGGTGAAATGCAATACAACGACATCCAACGAGTATAACATTGAAGCCGGAGTCCCACAAGGTAGCGCACTGGGTCCTACCCTGTTCGTCCTATACACAGCAGACATCCCTACGAACGAGAGGCTGACTACGTCCACATTTGCTGACGACACCGCAATCCTGAGCCGCTCGAGATGCCCAACTAGAGCAACAGCTCAACTAGCTGATCATTTGGTGGTAGTTGAGAAGTGGCTATCAGACTGGCGAATCAAAATTAATGAACAAAAGTGTTTACCCTTAATAGACAATCGTGCCCTCCGCTAACTTTGAATAGCACGCAGATCCCCCAAGCCAGCGATGTAACATATCTTGGCGTCCACCTCGACAGACGCCTAACCTGGCGGAGGCACATTGAATGCAAGAAGTACATCTCAGACTTAAAGCTAGCAGCCTACACTGGATTATAAATTCTCGATCACCCCTGTGTCTGGACTTTAAAGTTCTTCTCTACAACTACACCCTTAAGCCCATTTGGACTTACGGCTCTCAGCTCTGGGGAAACGCGAGCAACAGCAATCTTGAAATCATACAGCGCTTACAATCAAAATTCCTTCGAACAATCACTGGGGCACCATGGTATGTTCGAAGCGAAAACATCCATAGGGATCTGGGCATACCACCGGTCAAAGATGAAATATCTAAGCAGAAAGCAGCCTACCACAACTAGCTTATACAGCACCCAAATAATCTCGCAAGGAGCCTAACACGGATTTCGAACAGAACTCGTCTGCATCGAAACGATCTGCCAGCCCAGCAATAAATACTAGGGCCCGTTAGTCTAAATTCAGTCTACATGACTGTAAGTTATGTTATATTTTTAAAATTTGATATACTTATTGCTAGTCTCATGTAGAGAAGATTCAATAAATAAAGCACACATAATATAAAAAAAAAAAAAAATTTTTTTTAATACCTGTCGAAATGTAGAAGAAATTTTTCAAATCGGACCATTCGTTAAAAAGTTGTGCTTGATCAAAGTTTTATATATCCATCTCCCTCGCACTCCCTTTAGCTGAGTAACGGGTATCTGATAGTCGGGGC
The DNA here is from genome assembly GCA_035046095.1 of Drosophila pseudotakahashii. Taxonomy (NCBI): domain Eukaryota; kingdom Metazoa; phylum Arthropoda; class Insecta; order Diptera; family Drosophilidae; genus Drosophila; species Drosophila pseudotakahashii. The sequence continues at coordinate 614,474 of JAWNOE010000225.1, read as the reverse complement.
ACCCGACTATAGCGTTCTCTCTTGTTTTTATTTAGTTTATTGTAATCAGTCCCTCAACAGTAATCGAAAAAAATTGGTCCCATGGTTTATATAGAAAATCAAGAAACGAAGTTATCTTCGGCCAGCCAAAGCTAATATACCCTTGCAGGTATTTATATTTAAAATGTTGATTTTAAATTACCAAAAATCAAAACGCCTTCTTCCTATAAAGTGAAAATGTTTTTTCTATAATTTTTTTGATTATACCTATGGGAGCCATAAGATATAGTTCAGACATATGCACTACCTGCAATAGAAAGAAGACTTTTGGGAAAGTTTTAGCGCGATAGCTTTAAAACTGAGAGACTAGTTCGCATAGAAACGGACAGACGGAGGGACGGACAGACGGACATGGCTAGATGGACTCGGCTATTGGTGCTGATCAAGAATATATATACTTTATGTGGTCGGAAACGTCTCCTTCACTGAATTACAAACTTCTGACTGAAATTATAATACCCTCTGCAAGGGTATAAAATTACAAAACTGTAAACTAGTGTTATTAGAGAAAATCGCGGTTAATTTATTTAATTTTAATTCCCGGGTTTCATTATTGAAGTACTGTTTTCTATGTTTTTTTCAGACTAAAGGATCCTCCTCGTAAGAATTTGTGTTTGATTTGATTTTGATCATTAAGTTGAATTGCGTCACCAATCTCTAGAAAGACAACAATTCTAAGTTAAAGATATGAATTTACGATTTCTTGAGACCTTTTTTTAAGAATCCAGCAAGGAAATTATAATTATAGTTATATACCATAATTTAACAAATCTTTGTCCCATAAAATTTGTTGGTGCCAAAGAAGAAAAAAATCGTTCTCTTTTGAAGAATTTCGCGGTTGATTTTGTATCGATCCTTGGCCCCTGTTCAGTCGCAGCAATAGTTATAAGTCAGCGCACTGAAGTATCATGTATCGGGTCAAGCCGTCAGCAACATTATCAATGAACTACTTATTGGCACAAGTTTATTCTGTTGAATGGTAACTGTGTTTGCTCCCAGTAGCGGATTTGCCAATAATGCATAATAACCAACACTTTGCTTTATACCTATTCTGTTAACTTTTGCTCTTTTTACCTATTAATACCGTTAAGTTTATTCAATAAAATCAGTAACAATTCTGACTCTCACGATCAAGTTTTACTCATTTTGCATCCAACAGATCCAACCCCGACGTGATCTCACCAAGAGATCACACCCTAGAACACAATGTTGGAGATATCTTCCATACGAGTCCTTTTGCCCAAGTCGTTAAAAAGGCGACAGATTAAGGACACCAGCCAAGTCGACTCAGGAAATTGGAAGACTGGTCAACAAGGCGACCAGCTACGATTTGATAAAATCGTTTGTGATCCCGGTACACGGATTTAAATCATCCAATCCCAGACACATTCTCGAAGTTGTCAACAGGTGAAACTTTGAACCAAGGAAGACTGTTCAACAAGGCGACCAGCTCCGTCAACGATTTGATAAAATCGTTTGTGTTCCCGGTACACGGATTTCAATCATCCAATCCGGACGCATAGTGGAAGTTGTGAACACGCCACACTTTGACACCAGAATCAAACATTCTCAGAGTACGAGAACTCAGCACCACAGTTGCTGTCATCAAGTTCATCCAAATCATTCATAAAAGTTAAAAGCTTCTTTGACCAATTAGGTTGCGAATAGGAGCGTATCCAGCTATACAAGCTGTAACGAACTGATTTTATAGGTCTTCTCGCTACGAGATTCGTGCGGCTAGCTCAGAGAAGTTATGTGTTCGTCCCACCAAATTTATATAAACGTGACCGCCCAGTAGATCAGTGAGAAAGCACAGAATTCACGGGTTCGAATTGGGTTAATTGCGCGGTTGATTACAGCGGGCTTGATGGCTCGGTTGGCCTTGGTGTCACCACTCGATGTCCTCGGTGTCTCCTGGTGCTGTCCGTCTCTGCCCGTCGGTGCGTCGCCTCGGTGATCGCCTGCCTTGTTGATCCCGTGCTCCGGTCCTGTAGCTCCCCGTAGATCCCTATAGATGCTCGGCAATGCTCGTCTCTGATGTACTGACTCGACGACTACTCGTAGCGCCTCGGACTCGCAAGGAGATCAGCCGTGCGGGCTTAGGGAAGCGTCACCGTTCTCAGACTAGGGTGAACAGGTGCTGCGTTCTACAGGGCAACGCCTATAGACGCACAACCGCCTGTCCCTGGCTCTGTCCCGGATGGTCCCACTAGGCTCTTGCTCGGATCGCGCTGACAGTCTAGGTGGTCACCTGGAAGCTGCCTAGTGCTTCACCTTGCTCTTACGCCTGGTGTAAAGGAACGTTCCACCCTGGCCTCACCCGCTAGCTCGTTCGTGACATCTCCGCGTAGCTCGATGTCCGTTGCTCTGCTCCTGGACGCGCTGGTCGTGAGGCTGGACGTAACCTGGCTTCTGGTACTTGGGGTTACGGACACGCCGGTGCGGGGCTTGTAAAGCCGTGGGTTTTCCTAGGTCAGCGCCTTGAAATGACAACCGGCCTACTGCTCGCCCTTTCTGGCTCGTACCACTCGGGGTTTGGGATCACGCCGGTCCCGGGCTCGTAGAGCCGTTGGGTCTCTCTAGGACAGCGCCTTGAAGTGACCAACGGCCTGTTCTCTCTAGAACAGCGCCTTGAGATGACTACTGGCCTATTCTCTCTAGGACAGCGCCTTGAAATGATGACCGGCCTACGGCTTGCCCTTTCTGGCTGGTCGTGCCAGGACCTGTTCGATTTCCACTTGACGGACTGGGCTGACGCCGGGACCCGCCAAAGTAGTGTTTAAAACAAGGCACCCTGGGTTTGGACGGCTCTCGCCCCGAGTTCACGGTCTCTTGTCGCAGGACGTCACTGCTCGACTCTGAGGGACACGCCAGGCGCAATGCGAGGCTTTAGTCGTACAGGAGTATGAACAGTTCGCCTTGACTTAGCCGTGTGTCTTGTAGGCACCCACGGCGCTGCTCCCGACGACTTGACTTGTGTTTTCACTTGTAGATTACTTGGCACTGATTGACTGACTTATTCACTTTGATATCTTGACTGATCTTGGCGGATTGATTCCTCTTAATCTACTGTCCTGTTGCCAGCGCCCGGCGGCTTTATATAGGGCCTCCGGGAACCGTTATTTCCCTTTCGCTCTCTGCCCGCTCTCCACTCCAGGTCCAAAGTCCTTGGCTCCTGTTTGAGCCCGTTGTTCATCTTGCCCGGCTCCGAACTGAAGATCCCTGTGTTGCAGCCGTCCTGCTGATTCTCCTGGTGCACGTGGCACGCCTGTGTGCCGCTCTGCTGTTGAGATGTGGCACTTATCCTCCTGGTCCAAAGATCACGGCAGAGTCCAAAGTCCGGTGCAGTTCCGTTATATTCCTTTTGCACACGGCACTCTGCCCGCAAAGTCTCCACTCTCTCACTCTCCGCATTACTTCTCCACACTCTCTTTGGGAGAGTTCTCCCTCTCCGCCGTTAGACTCTCCAAACTCTCTTCGCCGCGCCGCTACTACGCTAATTCGCCGCGTAACTGGTAAGCGGCCGGCCATCCGTTATTCTCGCTGCTGCTATTTGTGGGAAGTTATTCAACTCCTCACAAAGCAAATAAAACACTCCCAACGTGTCAGAAGATTTTAAGCACAAGGTAATAAATCTGAGTGACATGGATGAGCAAGCAGTCACAGAAGCATTAGAATTTCAAGAAAATATCAGTTAAGAAATCTTAAAATATATCATCAACTTCAAATAGGATTCATCGCAGAGAAAATCAGGTCCGAATTATTATCAAACCAGATTAACCGCACTCGATGATGCTTGGAGTCGATTTACAAAGAATGATCTCAAGATTCCTCAAAAATATAGAACTACAGTATACATGAGCTATCATACGGGACGGTATGGAACAATCAACAAGCCAAGCCGAGCTAAATCCAGGCCCAACTGGTGATCCTGCAAGCATTCAGCAGCCCATGATAGAGTCCCAGAAACTTATATCAGCATGCATACTTAAAAACCACCGTAACTGGAGAGATTGATAAGACACATCGATCTTAAGGAAGAAAATTACCTCAGCGCATGGGGTATATTAGTTGATATCTACAACAATCCCCGACATTTGGCAGACACGATTCTTAATCGCTTCGTGCATCAAAACGCAGTTAGTGACGATCCAAGGTCATTAAAAGAGTTGTACATAACAACCATCGAGTCTCTAGAATCATTAACGGGACTGGGCATCGATGTATGAAGTTGGGATACAGTACTGATTGCCATCATCACGCCAAAAATTGGATTTTGCTAGCAGAGCCCTATACAAGCAGTCGTTAGTTGGGTCCCGAGAGTTACAGGGTCTCGACACACTGCTCAGCTTTTTGTACCAGCGCATCCGAGTACTTGGAACAGGAAAAAAGGGACAACAATCAACCTAAAAGATACAGCATGGTCAAATCAATTTCCCACCGTGCAGCATCATCAAATAGCCGCGCATGCTGCTAGCAATATCAATAATATTGATCATTGCATACATTCTGCGAAGGCGATTCGTCATCTGGATCATATATGTATCGGGTCAAGCCGTCAGCAACCTTATCAATGACCTACTTATTGGCACAAGCTTATTCTGTTGAATTGTAACTGGGTTTGCTCCCAGTAGAGAATTTGCCAATAATGCATAATTTTTTTTCGATCCTTAAGCCCAAAAAAAGGCGACTAGTTCTTGTCCAAGGATATGAATTCGCGGTTTCTTGAGATTATTTTTAATAACGGGCAGAAGGTCGGTATCTAAGGCTTTGTTTTTGGTACTAAAAGCATGAAAGTTCCTTCTCTTGACCTGTGTTTTTTGTGCCTAGTTCAAAATATTTCTTGCCATTTATGATATCGAAGAAGAACAAAAAATAAAGAACTCTCGGTTCTTTTAAGGCAATTATCCATTAATTTAAGTGATTTTGTATTTTAAGCTAGAATTAAAAGGGCAATTCTGTTTGTTTGTCTCTAAAAAAAGGCAAAAAACATCGATGTATCAGTTAAACATCTATGTTTGAAAAATATCAAAAGTATCGATAATATCGATACTGAAATCGATAATTTTCAAGCTCTAATTTTTTGTACGTTTACAGCTGTTAACTGAAACAGCAGGACATTAACAGGGATTTAACAGGGCTTGTATTGTTAAATCAGCGGTCGGGACACACATACAATGACATTTTTTTTAATACTTGTGTGAATAAATTGCACGGGACAGATCGTCAGTGTGTATGTGCAGACCGCTGTTCTACAGTATACGTGAAAGGCAGAGGATTGGTAGAACAATTCCCTATGCTCACTTAATAGGACGCTGCTTTAAATATAAGTAAATCATAAAACTAATGTTTTCTTTTACATTTTTCTACCTCAAAAAAAATTTTAAAATTATTTTGATTATGGGGTTTGAAAGATAAAGATTGGCACTTTTAGAATGCTTTGACACAATAACAAACCATGAATCCTTTTGCCTGTAATACACCCGGAAATTTGGCCATTTTTAACATTTTTTTAAACTTTAAGGTCCTGTTTCTCAGAATCTTTGCGCCGGGATACTGTTTTGAGCACGCAGTTTAATTTGAGAATTCGTAACGGTGACGCACCCAGCGAGGTAAATTTAACAAGCAATACTTTTGTCATACAGTGTTATCTATCATATGCCGTTTACATCATTCAATTATCTCTATTGGTTCAAAAGATGTGTTTTATTACCAAATATGTCAAAAGGCGCCACTGTGCGTTGGCCCAACTATATGGCCCAACTATATAATTGTTTTCTTAAAAATATAAAAATAATGAAACAAACTTGGAAAATAACGATGACGACAACGACGCCGACCGCGACTTTAAGACATTACCACAACGGTCTTTTGAAGTCGAGGATGCACACTGGGGCGCCTAGAACTAAAGCCTGCCACAATGGTCTTTTTTTTTAGATTTTCCAAAATGTTGAAATGCAACTTTAAAAACAATTTAATTCTCCATACAAATCAAAAAAGTGGTGTGTGATAATTTTTTCTCCCACTGCAGGTTTTCAAAGTAAATTTTTCGAAATAAAGTTTTAGCAGCGGTTAAGTGCCTAAGTTGTAACATACAACTGCGGTCAAAATAGTAGTGTGTTGCCTGTGATACCTCCGGAAAGTTGACCTGCGCAGTTGCGCAGGTTATAGGCAGACTTGACATCACCGCCAGCAGGGTGAAGAGTACGACTTCAAGGAGCAGCGTGAAACAACGCCGCAGCTAGTCGCGCAGGAAGTCGACGAGGACAAGCATCCAAGGACCGCGCCAAGAGCCAAGCTTCAGGTACGATCGCAACAGCCAGGAGGGAAGACTAGGGTGGAACGTTCGTCTTTCTCTGGGCATTAGCTACAGGGACTGCTGACGTAATTTGGCCGTAGTAGCGGAGAGTCAAAGGAAACTAAGTGAGCGTCTAGCGGGACCGGACGGGACAGGGTAAGGGACAGGAAGCTACGGCTGGCAGGACGAAGGTCTTGCAAGCGTGGTGCCTGTTCACCCTAGTCTGAGATGACGCTTCCCTAGGCCCAACGGTCCAACTCCACGCCCTTGTCTACGAGTGGCAATGAGCGGCCAGGACCACCAGCAGCAAGGAATTACCGAGCGGCGTCGCAGGAGCCGCACCAGCACGAGACATACATAAGCATTGTAAACCAGAGACGTAAATTCAAGTCATGTTAAGGGGGTGCAAAAAGTGAAACTTCGTAAGGAACGTTTTGGAACGCGGCTACGGTCCTGATAAGTTCATGTAAAGTTTATGGAACGGTTTGTCAGACGTCATAGGCTTAGCCATTGGTGGTCTCAAAACTACATTGGAACTTTTAGTAGAACGCCACGTTAAACAGTTTGACACGAAGTTTCTGATTAGTGTTACCATCAGGGACTGCAAATAACAGTTATGAGGTTGAAAAAAATCATACAATGATCTACATAAAAGAGGTAGACATGGAAATATTTTTTTTTGGTTCTGCAACCCAAAATACGCATAAACTTTTATTTTTAATTTTTTCAAAAAAATTTTTGAATAACTGTTATTTTTGGATTTTTATTTATAAATAACAGTTATTCGATGACTTTGATTTAAAAGTCAAAGCATAACAGTTATTCTGTGATTTTTATTTTGACATAACAGTAATTCAATGATATTTATTCTAAAAATCAGAATTAAAAATCAAATATTAAATGTTATATTATAACCAGGGAATAAAACCAGAACCGGAACCGATAACCGAAATAAACCGATTCCTAATAGAGAACCGGAACTGGTACCGAGACCAAATAAAAATTTTATTTCGAACCGATTACCGAATTGCTGGTCCCGGTACGGTTTTGGTACTCATATACTCAATTCGTTAAAAATCATATAAAAAAAATACCCATATGTATCAGCTCCTACTTTCCTCTATATCGACTTCATCCCTTCGCTTTTCACCACATGTACTGCTTATGTAAAAAAAACATTCTACGCCATTCTACGTATTTTTTTTTAATAAGCTAATAACCCTATTTCTTCTTAGAAATAAAAAAGTTAAAAGTTTAATAAAAATTTTATATTCTCTATTTTATATCAAAAAATCTGATTAATTATCTTACATTCAAGTTTTTTCCCAAATAAAATTCAATTAAATCATTTTAAAGTATTAATTGAAATGTATTTAACTGTACCTGTACGTACCGCGAGGACAAGTGCCACATCTTGGCAGCGGAGCGGCACACAGGCGTGCCACATGCACCACAAGGACCGGCGGGATGGCAGCAACACGCAGAACTACAATGGCAGGCCGTGCATGAAGGACAAGTGGGTCAAACAGGAACCACGGACTTTGGACCTGGGTTGGAGAGATGCAGATCAGAGCACAAAAGGGAAATAACGGTTCCCGGAGGCCCTATATAAAGCCGCCGGGCGCTGGCAGCTGGATCAGTCGATCAAGAGCGTGGATCGGGATCAGTCGATCACGATCAGTCAATCTATAAAGATCAGTCAAGATATCAAAGTGAGCAAGTCAGCCAGTACAGTGAACTGCAAGTGAATAACAACAAGTCGAGTCGCCGGAAGCAACGCCGTGGGAGCCCACAAGGAGCAAGATCGCTATGGGAGGCCGTGCATAAAGGACTGGATCACCAGGAATCTCCGAATTGAGACACAGGTAGCTGAGGTCCATAGGGCGTCACACGGCTAGGTCAAGGCGATCTGTTTTCATTCCTGTCTCAACTAAATCCTCGCATCTCGCCTGGAGAGTCGATCAAAGTTTGAGCGGTGTAAGCCTGCGACAAGAAATCATGAACTCGGGGAGAAACCTATCTATACACAGTGTGCCTTGCCTAAGCAGGTCCTGGCGCGATCAGCCAGAAGGAGGATCGGTCAATCGTTTGTGGTCTCAAGTGGAGAACTCCAGAAGAGCCCTACGGTTTGAGTCGTGTAGTCCCGGAGCGGCGTGTGTCTGAACCCCGAGTGAAACGAGCCAGAAGGGAAATCGGTCGATCGTTTGCGGTATCGAGTGGAGAACTCCAGAAGAGCCCTACGGTTGAGTCGTGTAGTCCCGGATCGGTGTACGACCAAGACCCCGAGGACCAGAAGCCACGCTACGTCAAGCCACACACCACGGCGGATCGAGCTACGAGGAAACGTCACGGACGATAAGCCAAAGGGTGAAGCTAGCTTCCCTAAGCCCGCGCAGCTGGTCTCCTGGCGAGTCCAAGGCGCTACGAGTAGTGCTCGATTCCACGCAGCAGAGACGAGCAGCGCCGAGCATCTTCAGGGAGCTTCAAGGATCTTCAGGGAGCTTCAGCGTCTTAAGGGAGCTTCAAGGATCGCCGAGGGAGCTATAGAACCAGAACGCTAAATCGACGAGGAGAGCACCGAGTCATCCAGGCGACTAGGAGTCATCGACGGCCACCAAGGCCAGCCGAGCCTACAAGAACACTGTACTACCACCCCGCAATAAACCCACTAAGAACCCGTGAATTCAGTACTTTCCCACTGATCTACTGGGCGGTTACGTTTATATAAATTTGGTGGGACGAACACACATTCTTACTGAGCTAGCCGCACGAATCTCGTAGCGAGCAGACCTAAATAATCAGTTCGTTACACCATAAAGAAGATGATATTTTTAAAGTTAAATAAATAAATAAATTGTTTACCTTAAAAACATTTTATACTTCATTTATAATTACCCACCATTTTTATAGGTTTTAATTATTAATAAAATGAAATAAATATTAAAATATTTAAAAGTTTATATTTGTGATTTGGTCGAACTCTAGGTCATAGTTGGTTAAAAATAACACAACATTTTTTATCATTTCAACAGACTGGTACTCGCTAGTGTTTAATTTTTAATGTCGATTTGTGCAATTTTTTCTTGAGAGCGCACAAATTTGTAATTAATTTTTGGAATGGTTTTTAAAACGGATTTAAATGTACCACGCCTGATAAAAATCATTGATTTGTCTACAGAAATTTTGCCGAAAGGTATTATTTTTATACCCTTGCAGAGGGTATTATGATTTCAGTCAGAAGTTTGCAACGCAGTGAAGGAGACGTTTCCGACCCCGTAAAGTATATATATTCTTGATCAGCATGACAAGACGAGTCGATGTCCGTCTGTCCGTCGGTCCGTCTGTCCGTCGGTCCGTCTGTCTGTCTGATTCTACGCAAACTGGTCTCTCAGTTTTAAACCTATCGGGCTCAAACTTTCCCAAAAGTCTTCTTCCTATTGCAGGTAGTATATGTCGATGTTTCACTAGAATCGCACTCCGCTTCAGGCTGCTCTTCGTGGTCCAAACGGAAACGTTTTCTGGCGCGTGGCATGATCTTTGCAGTTCGGCTCTTCAAATAGGAATGTTCTCTAAAGCTGCTTGCGTCCCTTTTTCCAAGCGTCGCTCTCTCCTTTATTCCACTCTCGCTCTCACATTCCAATACACACACCATTGAGAACTTTCCGTTATTCCTTTTTGATGCGGACACCTGCATCCTTCTATCTCGTTCACACCAGTGCACAGACTAACGTTGACGACAGAATCTGTTGCGTCCATTTGGAGAGCCGAAGAAACAGCACAGAAGCACATGAAAACGAATGAGACGCGAAAGACAATTCAAAAATAACAGTCGTTATAATTTGAACTGTTCAACCAATCCACGACACGGCCATACTGACTTTCACACGTCCTCGTGTGTTTCCAACTTTAAAACATTACAAAATACTATCTCCAAATAATAAATAGGACTTGATGTACTTTGAAGTCAAAGCAAAAATAACAATATTTTTATTAATCAGAAGCCTTATGAGCTATTAATCTATGAACAGCACATTAAACTTAACATTTTTCATTTCTTAACATTTTTCTTTTAAATTCAAAAGTTATACAGAATTCTTAGTTCTTAATAAGCAGATCGAACTTACATTTCTTCATACTTAAACAAAGGGCAAAACTTTTATTATTTTAAGCCTTGAGATCCCGATTACCATCAATTCAAACAATATTCATTTTCCATTTTTATTTGCTTCTCCAATAAGCAATCACATTTTCACATCGTCAATCACTATCTCTAACAACTTTCATTTTACTTAACGATTTAAGTCTTGTCTCGACCAACCGGCCATCACATAGCACACAGTTGTCATTTACATTTTCTTATTTCATAAATCATCGCAGCCATCACCGGCTCGATCAACATCATCTTCATCCATGACCGTCTCGTCATGCTCTGTGGTAATCCCCTTCTCAGGCATTCTTCGTAAAAATTCGTGGGAATATTTGTAAGTTTGATTGCCTTTTAACGCTTTTAATTTATACCGATCACCTGGTAATAGCTCAACAACTAAAAATAGGCCTTTAAACTTGGGGTCTAGTTTTGTCTGATGTCGCTCCTCATTCTTGAGTAAGACATGATCCCCAACTTAATGCTTAACAATAGTGGCTTTATTCCGATCGAATCTTAATTTGTCATATTTGAAATTATGTTCCATATTGTGCTTAGCTATATTTCTGATTAGATTTACATCAGCTTCACTGTCGTTTTCAGCAACGGGTACAAAACCAAATGGTGTAGCTTCTTTTCCAATTAGTAACTCTATTGGACTAACTTTCGTTAGCCTATTGGGTGTGCAATTAAGAGCCAGTTGAATTTCATACAAAGCGTCTTGCCAAGATCCCTTGCCTGTTTCAACCGCAGTTAGCATAGATTTAAGAGTACTCATCACTCGTTCGACCTGGCCATTGGCCCGGCTGGCGCCAGTTGCGATCAAATGTAAATCTATCTTTTGTATGAGCAAAAGTCACGAAACACAGTACTAGCAAAGCTACGACCCTGATCAGCTATCAAACGGGAAGGTGTAGCGTTCAACTCGAATCCTACTGGTTCTCAAGCTGAGTTGCGGTATGCTGCCGTAGAGGTCGTGCACTTCTAGCGATGCTCTGCGCTATGCTCGTCGGACTGGCGTGGGTTCTTTCCATTTCAGACATACCTTAACATAAAAACAAGAAAATAAGAGCACTGTCTGAAACTACTAAAAAGTACCTAAATAAGTTGAATTCGACTATACCCACTACTGAGTTTACACTAAGAGGAACAGATCTCCAAACGATCTCGGATTTAGGGAGACTTGGACGTTGTTTGTCCCCTATTCTTCACCCACCCTTCCATGGTAACTTGTACATTATTCTGGGTTACCCCTTATCTGACATCAAATTGCAGATTAATACCCCTCGATCTTCATGTTGTTCCGGTGACGATCCATTTAGAAATTAAATTACTCGATCATTTCGTTGCGTAATACAGAGACTTTCATTTCATTTCATTTATTCCACAAGTAGTAGTTATTTCTAACCTACAGTTTGCTCTGGCTCAATTTAGGCACAGGCTGATATTCTATAATTAGGGTCTAAACTTCAAGGAAAATTCAAATCATTTAAGCGGTATCTAACCGAAGTTAACTATACGAATTATTTCTAATAAAGGTTTACGCAAGGGGGGTTCAAGCTATCGCGAGATTCGCATCGACGGTATATATATATATAACACAAACATACTCATATGGAAACAATTAAGGGTTTACTCACAAGCGTTACTTTCTTTAGGAAAAATCCATCGAAGCGTTCGTTGGGCCCAATGAAGCTGCTGTTGGTTCCTTTAAGGTGGATTAGAACATGTCTTATATATGTGTATGTGTGTTGCTTATAACCATATTCGACGCGCCTCCGGCTTACATAATAAGCTTCCCACCTATTTGAGCGTTTCTGTGTACCGAGCTATTACAAATATATGCATTTATGCAAAATTAACCAAAGAAAAATAGAAAATATATATATAAAGAAAAGAAAAAAACTACAAAAGATTACCGCCAACCAGGCGGTGTGACGGGCTTCGGTATTAACACTCCCTTCTCCGCTGAATCAGCAGCCGCCGAATCGCATCTGGCAACGCCGTGCGGCCGGTGTCTCCTGCTCTCTAGGCCGCATGCCCTAGCTAAGTTGAGGCAGCGGGGTATATTAGGCTACACGTATGTATAGTTGCTGACGAGTGGCGTTGAAAAGGGCTGAAGATGCACTCCGCTGTCGATATTAACTGTTGAAATGCGGCGCTTCCGCGTCCGGTCAGAACTCCACAGTCAACTCTATTAAAAATTCTCTTCTCGTTGGTTACGATATGCTCGCCTGAGAACTGTCGATCAAGCTTTTTAAAACCACCCCCGAATTGCGATCATTTCACGGTCTTAGAGCCTGCATACAGCGTGGGCCAAAAAGATGCACCACGTGTGCGGGCGTACCAACCAGTGGCTGGCAGCGAGGGTATGAAAACGCCGATGTCGTTGCGCCGGGTGAAAGATCGATCGGGGGGTTAGGTTCTGAAAAAACGTTCGGATATTAATCTATCAGCTCCCAAGAAACAATAACAAAATTCACCTCTGACTATGGATTCACACTGTTCACTTTTGCTAACACTTTATTGGCTGGCCTCGTCGCACTCTGGTACAGTTATGTTAAACAGTTTCGCACATAGACTTTTAAAATTGTACTTGTCTTTGAGTTTAAGCGCACGTCTGTTGGCTTTGGCGAGAGAAAATCAAGTGAACGAGCTGCGCACAGAAGTTTGCCTACGTGGCTGACTTCGCTTCCAGGAATTTAAGTAGGAAGCGCAGAGACGGAAAATAACGGCGTTGTGGCGTGATACTTTCGTCGTCGCATCGTTCACACTGATATTCGCTAGATTTTCGGTCGCCGCTGCGTAGATCGTGCAAGCGAGAGGGCAGATGTGCAGCAGAGAGAGGCTGGAAGGCAAATTCGGGAATTCTACCGCTGTTCGCGTTAAAGAGATGCGAACGAGAAACGACGTAAAATCAATGTCTTAACCCTTATGCGTGCGTCTGCTTATTGTACCCTACAACCACAGTTAACAGATGGAGAATCATATACCGAAAAGCTGTTAACTGAAATGACGTTCTGTCTATTTGCCAATTTGAATATCTTTAAGATGGTATATGCCTATTGATTTGCCTTTCTCGTTTGCTAGTTCGTAATATGCCGGGCTGACTTTCTTGATTACCTCTGATTTTATAAAAACTGGCGCTAATTTGCTACTGAATTTCTGAACAGCATTGCTCTGCGCAAAATTTCTGGCAATAACTGTGTCATCAACTTTCAGCTGTACTGTCCGACTTCGTAAGTTGTACTTTCGAGCATTGGTCTCATGGCTGTCTGCTATTCTTGCTTTGGCCTCTTGTCGAGCTAATTGAAGAAATTCAGGATATTTTATCGCTACATCGTCTCGCAATAAATCCAGCTTACGAAGAAGGTCGTGATCTTTGCCATTCAGTATCATGTTCTGACCGAAGCAAAGGTAGTAAGGTGAGTAACCGGTGCTACGATGGAAGTTTGCCCTTAATGACCCGCTAATCTCGCTAAGGTGTTTATCCCAATTGGTGTGATCTTGACCTACGTACGCGCGTACGGCTGCTAAGACGGAACGGTTAAGCCTCTCACTGGCGTTAGCCTGTGGGGAGTAGATTGCGGTACAGATATGAGAGATTCCAAAACGAGTCAGGAACGCCTTGAACTGTCCCGATTTAAATTGCGAACCGTTGTCGGTCAGAATTGCCTCTGGAACACCGAAAGTGTAAAAGACGTGTTTCAGTAAATAATCGCCGATTTTATCCGAAGTGAACTTCTTTAACGGTTGCAAGAAATGGAACTTAGACATGTGGTCAACTATAATCAATAACCCGATATTACCTTCTTTAGACCTCGGATAGGGCCCTAATAGGTCCATGTACAATTTCTGAAAAGGTCTGTCCGATGTCATTGGCCTGCCCATGGATTTACATGTGGGACAGTTTGATATGTATGAACGGATTTGTGTAATCATCCCTGGCTCAAAGAAAAATTGCTTAACCTTCTGTGCCATTCGTCATATGCC
>JAWNOE010000224.1:0-207495 GCA_035046095.1 Drosophila pseudotakahashii | reverse complement strand
ATGATAGTCTATTTATTTTCATCCTCCTACGCTTCCTCTTCTTCTTCTGTTTTTTCTTATTTCGCTTACGAACACCCATTCCAAAATGTTTCTTAGCTTTCACAATATTAGTTACAAAATATGCTGCTGCTCGCTCCTTAAGAGAACTATCCTTCGCCTTTACTCGCTCCCAAGCCTTGTTAATTAATTCAGAATCTGCCTTATGTCGATTGCTTAGATCCTTGTTTTGTGAATAGGCAATATCGTGAACCTTGCAAGCTTCATCCAACTGATTAATTCCGTGATCTCCACGCTGTAATCGCTCTGCAAGCTTTGTACCAGGTCCACAATAGTCATATCCAGGAATGTGAAACTCAATCGGAAGAGAATCTATTAACTGATTAATAAGACCACTTCCACGTTTATGGTGTAAATAATGACTGATGTGATTATAAAAACGTTTCCCCATTATATATTGTCTTTATTCATTGAAGATTGATCACGGAATAAACATATTTATAATAGGATGCGAATAATAAAGCAAAAAAATAACATTCTTGTTCGTAACATTGAGAACGTGAACAATGTTAAACAACCACCACGTCACAGTGAATTATTACCAAACACAATAAGAGCTCTTGTGGTTGGTCCATCCAACTGCGGGAAAACTAATGTAATGATCAGTCTAATTGAGAGTCCAAATGGTTTGAGATTTGAAAATATATACGTGTTTTCAAAGAGTCTATACCAACCGAAATATGATTACTTGGAAAAGCTAATAAAACCGATTAAGGGTATGGGTTATCATACATTCTCTCAGAACGAAACTGTTTTATCACCCACCGAAGCAAAAAATAATTCAATCATGATTTTCGACGATGTGGCTTGTGAGAAACAAGATAATATTCGATCATATTTCTGTATGGGTCGTCACAAAAATATTGATTCTTTTTATTTATGTCAAACATATACACGAATTCCAAAACATCTTATACGGGACAATGCAAATGTAATTATTATGTTTAAACAGGATGATTTAAATATGCGACACATATTTCGGGATCATATCATGCCTGACATAAATTATGAGTCATTTACGAAAATTTGTCAAAAATTTTGGGAGGATAAATATGGATTTTTATTTATAAGTAAGGATGACAATATTGATAAGGGACGATATAGAAAAGGATTTGACCAATTTATTGTTCTTTAATTCTAATATAAGTTTGGGGCGGGGTTGTATGACACACAGTTGAACAACAGATTTCAAAATGGTTAGATCATTGACTCTATCAGTGAATGGAAATAGTTCCGTTATAAACACAGTTTATTTTCCACCAATTGAATTAATCGGGGAATATGAGTGTGCGCTAGTTGAGTTTAACATGTACAACTCAATTCCCAACGTGGATGTAAATAACAATCTCTTTCATATTGGTGATAAAGTTATTTTTATTCCCACCGGCTCCTATGAACTCATCGATATTTCTCAATTTATTTATAACAAGTTAAAGGATTATAATCTGGAAAATACAGTGAAAATTGTAAACAATAACAATACACTTCAAGTGGAAATATTTAGCAGTAAAGAAGATGTATACTTTAATAAGGAGATGTCAATAGGTCAATTGTTTGGTTTCAACAAAAGAGTGTTAAAGGCAAACCATTATCACTTGTTTGATAATGCTGTCAACATTTTAAAAATTAATTCGATTCGTTTGGAATGTAATATTGCGAGTGGCTCTTACGTTGATAGTACACCAAATCACGTATTACATGAGTTTGCAATTTCGGTTCCACCGGGATATAAAATGACAGTGACACCACACAATCTCATCTATTTACCTATTAACTGCAGAGAAATAAGTACACTCTCATTACATATCGTTGATCAGAACGGAGATTTATTGAATTTAAGTGGTGAAAACGTATCAATTCGCATACATATTCGAGCAATAGAATGATAATTTACAATAAAAGCATCGGTATACTTCATCAACCGCGCACTAGCAGTTGTAAAGCTAAAGGAACAGGATTAAATCGAAAGGGTCTTACATTAAAAAACAAATTGTTTTTAAAATCACTGGGCTCCAAAATTCAAATCTGATAATAATAATAACAAGCATTTAAAAATGAATGACATTTTAAATGTTCGTGAGAGACCGTTTTCAGATGAAAGTATTTCGAAAAAGGAATATCATACATATTCCTCATATCATCAAACATTTAAAGCAAATGATGAAATACGTATTTGTATTCAAAATCAGGACTTGTATGTACTCCCTCACGAAAGCTATCTTAATTTTAAAAATTAAAATGTACGATATAATAAAGAGTGGCGTAAATTTACCGATAGCTTTCCGTAGTTGGGATACATACATTAACCCAAAACTGATACAGGGTACTCAACACGTCTGGAATTTAAAAATAGTAAGTAATAGAGAACGACCGAGATTTGCCATTATAGCCTTCATGTTGAATGGAGAACTAATTACAAATAATTTATCCAACCTGAAAGTCCACTTGAATTCAGAAACGTATCCATATGATGACCTAAATGTAAACTTTGAAAATGACAAATATGCTCACCTTTATGATATGTATGCAAGGTTTCAAAAGAGTTATTACAACCGCCCAGCAGAACCATTTTTATCACCGACAGAATTTAAAAATAAACCTATTATTGTAGTTGACCTTTCATATCAAAATGAAACAGTTAAATCGGGACCTATCGACGTGAGAATTTCAATCGATTTGAAACAAGCAAACCATGAAAACACCCAAGCATATTGTCTCCTTATTCACGATCGTTTAGTTGAGTATAGTCCTTTAAGTGGGTTAGTTCAAAGAATTGTCTAACAACATAACAACCACATAAAATGGAGAAAGATAAAGTTGCAATTGATGTACAAGGATTTTTTGATAACAACGACAAGTTCATTCTAAAGGAAATTGGAGTTGTATTTAGCAAAGAAAATAAGTTTAACAATAATTTCGTTATACAACCTCCATTTGATTTCACTCGTCTTAATAACAAGTCACGAAAAACTGCTCTCTGGCTCACCAAAAACCATCATAAAATTTTTTGGAATGAAGGAATAAACAACTTTAAGCAAACAAGAAAATATATTAAACAAATCACTTCGGGAAAGGAGGTTTTATGCAAGGAAATTGAAAAGAAACGTTTTCTAGAAATCTTTCTCAGATCACCGCACATAAGAGATGTTGAGGAATTGGGTTGCCCACCATTAAACACCGTAAACATAAACCAATTCCCTTTTTGCTCAATACATATTAAAAGCGGTATTTGTGGTCTGAATAATGCACACAATATTTTAAATTTTTGCGATGGAACTATGGTCTAACACTTACACATATACAATGGATAACAGACAAAGTGGATTAATAAACGGAATTAATAATTTCACATCCCAATTTGGTGAGGAAATTTTTAAAGAAGATTTAAAATATCTCATTGATATAAGGAATATGTTCATGGATAAAGGAGAAGACGATCTTAACAAAACGGTATATGGCGATCATTTTACGTTTTGTAATAATGGATTCGGGGAAGATGCATGTGCCTGCTTTTTCTATAAAAATCATCGAGACGGAGCCTTAAAACTAAAGTCATCATATTTAGCCTGTTACAAATTTCCAAATAAACATGAGCTAAATAAAAATTTACATATTCTTTTGTTTGGGAGGGTGTTTGCTTTCAGCTGTTTCTTTTGAGAATTCTTTTGCTATTGGGGTGGGTGTTTGCTTTCAGCTGTTTCTTTTCAGTTAAACTAAATATGATCTAGTGGTGTGACTGCTTATAAAAATCATCGAGACGGAGCCTTAAAACTAATGTCATCATATTTAGTGTATAAGAAAAGCCTGTTACAAATTTCATTGTTTTAGTAATTGTGTATATCTGCTGCTGCTGCTCTGTAAGTAACAGTTGACCTTATATTAAATAATTGCAACAAACACAGGTGAAATACGTTTTGTTGTTGTTGTTGTTGTTGTCAATTGTTGCTCTAGGGTCCCTTTATAAGGACATAGGACAATATTGGCAATATCCTTAGTAGTTATAAAATGAGAGTTCTGGATACAAAAGCTGGATACAAAAGTGGAAGGGGAGGTAATTAATTATGCTAATTAGGGTAATTAGGGTAATAAATGGGGGTAATTAAAGTTAATGGTGCGTGACGAGTGATCGTTAATTAGGGTGATAAATTGCGTATATCCAGGAATTATATCCAGAAATCCTATCCAGAAATCGGGGATTCTAATTAAGCGGGGAGAAGTTACTGGGGTGTGACGGGTGGGGTGACCTTTGCTTAGATTAAGAAAGTGTGGTGCTCACACGGTGTGACGGGTGATCGTTAATTAGGGTGAAGAATTGCGTATATCCACCCACCCCAATAGCAAAAGAATTCTCAAAAGAAACAGCTGAAAGCAAACACCCTCCCAAACAAAAGAATATGTAAATTTTTATTTAGCTCATGTTTGTTTGGAAATTTGTAACAGGCTAAATATGATGACTTTAGTTTTAAGGCTCCGTCTCGATGATTTTTATAGAAAAAGCAGGCACATGCATCTTCCCCGAATCCATTATTACAAAACGTAAAATGATCGCCATATACCGTTTTGTTAAGATCGTCTTCTCCTTTATCCATGAACATATTCCTTATATCAATGAGATATTTTAAATCTTCTTTAAAAATTTCCTCACCAAATTGGGATGTGAAATTATTAATTCCGTTTATTAATCCACTTTGTCTGTTATCCATTGTATATGTGTAAGTGTTAGACCATAGTTCCATCGCAAAAATTTAAAATATTGTGTGCATTATTCAGACCACAAATACCGCTTTTAATATGTATTGAGCAAAAAGGGAATTGGTTTATGTTTACGGTGTTTAATGGTGGGCAACCCAATTCCTCAACATCTCTTATGTGCGGTGATCTGAGAAAGATTTCTAGAAAACGTTTCTTTTCAATTTCCTTGCATAAAACCTCCTTTCCCGAAGTGATTTGTTTAATATATTTTCTTGTTTGCTTAAAGTTGTTTATTCCTTCATTCCAAAAAATTTTATGATGGTTTTTGGTGAGCCAGAGAGCAGTTTTTCGTGACTTGTTATTAAGACGAGTGAAATCAAATGGAGGTTGTATAACGAAATTATTGTTAAACTTATTTTCTTTGCTAAATACAACTCCAATTTCCTTTAGAATGAACTTGTCGTTGTTATCAAAAAATCCTTGTACATCAATTGCAACTTTATCTTTCTCCATTTTATGTGGTTGTTATGTTGTTAGACAATTCTTTGAACTAACCCACTTAAAGGACTATACTCAACTAAACGATCGTGAATAAGGAGACAATATGCTTGGGTGTTTTCATGGTTTGCTTGTTTCAAATCGATTGAAATTCTCACGTCGATAGGTCCCGATTTAACTGTTTCATTTTGATATGAAAGGTCAACTACAATAATAGGTTTATTTTTAAATTCTGTCGGTGATAAAAATGGTTCTGCTGGGCGGTTGTAATAACTCTTTTGAAACCTTGCATACATATCATAAAGGTGAGCTTATTTGTCATTTTCAAAGTTTACATTTAGGTCATCATATGGATACGTTTCTGAATTCAAGTGGACTTTCAGGTTGGATAAATTATTTGTAATTAGTTCTCCATTCAACATGAAGGCTATAATGGCAAATCTCGGTCGTTCTCTATTACTTACTATTTTTAAATTCCAGACGTGTTGAGTACCCTGTATCAGTTTTGGGTTAATGTATGTATCCCAACTACGGAAAGCTATCGGTAAATTTACGCCACTCTTTATTATATCGTACATTTTAATTTTTGCAGCATCACTGGGTGTTACATGAGGGATTTTCCAGCTAATATTAGTCATTTCCAAAACATATGTATGGTTTGCTTTGTTTTTAACATATACATCATCCAGATTTTTTGTCAGCAAAAGTACAAGTTCATGCTTACAATTCAGTAAAACTTTTCTATAATCCTCAGCAAACCCCATTACATTTTTTAAGGGTAGCGAGAAATTAAAATTAGCTTGTGTAATAATATCATTTCCACCACTCCATCCAGCATTTAAAAGTTTGCGACTGTCCTGACGACTTTCCGATAGATAATTTTTAAGTGTGCTGCTCATACCAACAAACCGTGTTCTATCAATTTCGTATCCATTTATTTCATATCTAATTTCATCAATAAAATTTGCCATACAATTATTGCTTGTACCATCGACTGCTACTCTCTTAACAACTCCTTGAAAATTAAGATAGCTTTCGTGAGGGAGTACATACAAGTCCTGATTTTGAATACAAATACGTATTTCATCATTTGCTTTAAATGTTTGATGATATGAGGAATATGTATGATATTCCTTTTTCGAAATACTTTCATCTGAAAACGGTCTCTCACGAACATTTAAAATGTCATTCATTTTTAAATGCTTGTTATTATTATTATCAGATTTGAATTTTGGAGCCCAGTGATTTTAAAAACAATTTGTTTTTTAATGTAAGACCCTTTCGATTTAATCCTGTTCCTTTAGCTTTACAGCTGCTAGTGCGCGGTTGATAAAGTATACCGATGCTTTTATTGTAAATTATCATTCTATTGCTCGAATATGTATGCGAATTGATACGTTTTCACCACGCAAATTCAATAAATCTCCGTTCTGATCAACGATATGTAATGAGAGTGTACTTATTTCTCTGCAGTTAATAGGTAAATAGATGAGATTGTGTGGTGTCACTGTCATTTTATATCCCGGTGGAACCGAAATTGCAAACTCATGTAATACGTGATTTGGTGTACTATCAACGTAAGAGCCACTCGCAATATTACATTCCAAACGAATCGAATTAATTTTTAAAATGTTGACAGCATTATCGGACAAGTGATAATGGTTTGCCTTTAACACTCTTTTGTTGAAACCAAACAATTGACCTATTGACCTCTCCTTATTAAAGTATACATCTTCTTTACTGCTAAATATTTCCACTTGAAGTGTATTGTTATTGTTTACAATTTTCACTGTATTTTCCAGATTATAATCCTTTAACTTGTTATAAATAAATTGAGTAATATCGATGAGTTCATAGGAGCCGGTGGGAATAAAAATAACTTTATCACCAATATGAAAGAGATTGTTATTTACATCCACGTTGGGAATTGAGTTGTACATGTTAAACTCAACTAGCGCACACTCATATTCCCCGATTAATTCAATTGGTGGAAAATAAACTGTGTTTATAACGGAACTATTTCCATTCACTGATAGAGTCAATGATCTAACCATTTTGAAATCTGTTGTTCAACTGTGTGTCATACAACCCCGCCCCAAACTTATATTAGAATTAAAGAACAATAAATTGGTCAAATCCTTTTCTATATCGTCCCTTATCAATATTGTCATCCTTACTTATAAATAAAAATCCATATTTATCCTCCCAAAATTTTTGACAAATTTTCGTAAATGACTCATAATTTATGTCAGGCATGATATGATCCCGAAATATGTGTCGCATATTTAAATCATCATGTTTAAACATAATAATTACATTTGCATTGTCCCGTATAAAATGTTTTGGAATTCGTGTATATGTTTGACATAAATAAAAAGAATCAATATTTTTGTGACGACCCATACAGAAATATGATCGAATATTATCTTGTTTCTCACAAGCCACATCGTCGAAAATCATGATTGAATTATTTTTTGCTTCGGTGGGTGATAAAACAGTTTCGTTCTGAGAGAATGTATGATAACCCATACCCTTAATCGGTTTTATTAGCTTTTCCAAGTAATCATATTTCGGTTGGTATAGACTCTTTGAAAACACGTATATATTTTCAAATCTCAAACCATTTGGACTCTCAATTAGACTGATCATTACATTAGTTTTCCCGCAGTTGGATGGACCAACCACAAGAGCTCTTATTGTGTTTGGTAATAATTCACTGTGACGTGGTGGTTGTTTAACATTGTTCACGTTCTCAATGTTACGAACAAGAATGTTATTTTTTTGCTTTATTATTCGCATCCTAT
Organism: Drosophila pseudotakahashii; assembly: GCA_035046095.1. Classification (NCBI taxonomy): domain Eukaryota; kingdom Metazoa; phylum Arthropoda; class Insecta; order Diptera; family Drosophilidae; genus Drosophila; species Drosophila pseudotakahashii. The sequence continues at coordinate 199,444 of JAWNOE010000224.1, read as the reverse complement.
TATAAATATGTTTATTCCGTGATCAATCTTCAATGAATAAAGACAATATATAATGGGGAAACGTTTTTATAATCACATCAGTCATTATTTACACCGTAAACGTGGAAGTGGTCTTATTAATAAGTTAATAGATTCTCTTCCGATTGAGTTTCACATTCCTGGATATAACTATTGTGGACCTGGTACAAAGCTTGCAGAGCGATTACAGCGTGGAGATCACGGAATTAATCAGTTGGATGAAGCTTGCAAGGTTCACGATATTGCCTATTCACAAAACAAGGATCTAAGCAATCGACATAAGGCAGATTCTGAATTAATTAACAAGGCTTGGGAGCGAGTAAAGGCGAAGGATAGTTCTCTTAAGGAGCGAGCAGCAGCATATTTTGTAACTAATATTGTGAAAGCTAAGAAACATTTTGGAATGGGTGTTCGTAAGCGAAATAAGAAAAAACAGAAGAAGAAGAGGAAGCGTAGGAGGATGAAAATAAATAGACTATCATCTGTTGTAAGAGAAGCGAGTCGGGAATTAAAAAAACGAAAACCTCTGGATGTGGTTAATGCAATTAAAATTGCACGTAAAGCAATACATAATTCAATCGTCCTTTATAAGGACATAGGACAATATTGGCAATATCCTTAAAGGATTAAAAGTTGTTGCTTGGTGAGTTTTATTTTGAGCGAAAAAAATAAAAATCACGAATAATCATTATTTTTGAGTTTTATTTATTTTGCTCAAAAATAATGATTGTTTGTGATTTTTATTTTTTTTGCTCTAAAATAATGATTATTTGTGATTTTTATTTTTTTTGCTCAAAAATAATTATTAGTTTTGATTTAAAAAATTAAAAATCGATAAGTAATCATTACAAAGTAATTTTTAAAATATTACTTATAATGATTACGGTCCCTGCTTTTTGCCAAGGCCACTTACCCTTTGGGATCAGCTAAATTCCAAGATGACTTCTACATGAACGACTGCCCCACTGGTTCCAATTTCATTGCTAAAGGCATTTAAAATCACGAAAAAATCCTAGTTCCGACTGGCTTCAAGCTCCGCAAATGGTGCTCAATCAACGAACCATTATTACAAGGTATTCCCAAGGAAGACCTTTTCACTGATGTCAAACTAGATGAATCGTGTTAAGATTACAGCGTAAAAACGCTAGATCTTATTTGGATGCCTAGAAAAGATTGCCAACAGCGAAGATACTCGCCGCGGAGATGCATCAAGCCAGAATAGTGATTCTACGTACCATCAAAAAAGTTGAGTTCGCTGCAGAGTTAACCCAGCTTGGAAATGATGGACTTATAAATGTCGGAGGCTTGAAACCTCGGCACTTCCCTACGAATCTAAGCATCAGATTCTATTGCCTTACAATGTAAGGCATGTAAAAATGTTACTACGAGAGATGAATGAGGGCAACATGCATTGCGGTGCTGAGGCATTACAAGCTATCGCTCGACTACAGTACTGGATTGTCAACGAAAAGACCATGTCCAAAAGCATTATTCACAACTGTGTGAGATCCACAAGAGCAAGGCCCAAGCTGATTCATACTGGGGCACCGAGGTATCTTCTTCTTGCTCGTGAGAGAGCTGGGCAATTGCAGATAAAATGTTCCAGGCTTTCAACAGTCCGCCGATTCATCGCATTTCCTGCAGGTGCGGCTGTTGAGTATTCCGAGTGTGAACGTTGACGACTGCATGGGTTTATATTTTGTGTCACTTCTACAGCTTTCCTTATGGCGAAGACTTCCGCCTGAAATATGCTGCAGTCACTGGGTAGCTTATAGGACAGCCTAATTACAGGGTCCGTACAGTATAAGCCCATTCGACCCGTATTTCAGTCATCTGGGCCCATGAACGCGGTTGATTTAGCCTCCGGACACGTTCTGGTACCTGATGCAACTAGACGTTGTGTTGCCTTTCCTGCAGTTAGTTAAGCGTGGATATCTAAGAGGTTGATTCCGAGGATCGCTTCTAGAGCTTTGTTTGGGGTTGAGCTCACAGCCCCCATTATGCAGACCAATGCCTGCCGCTGAGTTCTCTGCTTAAGTTCGGTGTAAGTCTTCTTTCCAGTGGATTGTCACCACACAACGGCTCCATACAGCAGAGTCGAACGCACCACCGTCAGGTCCCATGAGCTGCTAAGCATTTTCTTGGATGCATATAGCGCCATGGTGGTCTTTTTCACCCTTTCCACTACATTGGGTATCCATGCCAGCTTGCAGTTTTTTGGGGTCTGCCTGGTTGCGCCAATAATCTGTTCTAAGTACACACAATAAGAATAGCCAATCACCATCATTTTACAGGGACTAAACTTAATAATTTATACCTCTTTTATCATTTTTTTACGTATACTTTTTAAGGGGGAGTAGGGTCTTAAGGGAAAAAAAACACAATTTTTTTTTCTTGTAGATTAACATCTTAAGACTATACAAAAAAAGTTTTAAGTCAATCAGAAATCAACTTTAGAAGGTAGGCTAGACTTGGTAATAGTAACATTTTCCTACAAAATAAATAATTTTTTATTTTGAACGGGGTAAAAAAATATTTTAAGTAAAAAAATAAAAAAAAAAAAACTTGCCAGAGGCGGGTTTTTTCTATTCTTAAACAAAATGTAAAAGCAGAATGAAAATCCGTAAATTTTTGGCGGAGATACAAAGAACACCGTTTCGTAGGTCGTTTTTAAACTTGTCGCATATTTTTCTGCATAAAATTTCCGCCCCTGGGAAGAGTTCTTTTTAATTCTTTACCGAAATGTAAAAACAAAATGAAAATCCGATTATTTTTGGCGGAGATACAGTAAACACCACAAAACGACTTTTTTTTAATAGTCTTCCAGAAATCCCTTTCCACCGATATTAGCCTATAGTATCGGCTATAAAAATTAGTGGATGTTATTTAAAGGTCACCTAATATTATACAAAAGGTTTGGATTACATCCATCCAACCAGCTTTTATAGAAAAACTCGCAAAGTTAGTTTATTTTTTGATGGGAGGGAATGTGGCCGAAACACAGCCCGATCGACAGCTAAGCTTGTGGGCAGTGAAGACAGAAGACCGACGAACTTTACGTATTCTATCCACTTTCAGGCACGATAAATTTATTTTCATTATGTTGGAGAGGAAGTGGCTTCCAGCGTGCCTGCTCAGAACGAAGTCCTTCTCATGACTGGGGCACTTATATGGAACCCCTCATTGAGCTGTTTAAAAACTCCTGAAAGATTCAATAGGCCGTCTCGAGTCTGCTTTATAAAACTGCCCATGTCAACTACCATTTCCTTGCAGGACCCACATGCCCCCATGAGACCAGAATGCAGATTAATGAATTCTCAAACTCTGCCAGTAAATCCTTCACATTATAAGTGCATCATCGATTCTCTGAGCCAACAGTAAACAAGAGGGTCTTTAGATGTAGACGAAAAAGTACAATTTTTCTTAGAACAGAGAAGACTTATTATAAGAAACAAAAGTAAATTAAAGAAAATATGGTAAAGTATGAAAAATACCTCAAGTAAATTTGGCACTGGAATCAAATTCCAAAACCGCAAAAACACAAAACACGAAAATTATGAGAGCGCGACATCGCTAATTAAATCGAAAGCAAGAGAGCGCGAGAGAATAGTCTTTTATCGACCGAGCGTGGCTTGTGGGGCACCAACAACTTGACGCACAAACGGTTACAATAGCACAGAAAGGTCTATAAGAAGTTCAGAAGGTTCAGAAAGAGTGTAAATTACAGTTATAATATAGAGCGGGAGAGAAAGAGTGACTCGCTGCCAGAATGTCGCACAGAACAGTTTATAAGAAGCACACGAATATTAGTTAAATTGTAGTTATTAAGTCGAATGTAAATAAAAGTCAACTCTATCTCTTACAAAAGAGCAACCTGCAGCCAGCCAGAAGAGTGGCGGACGCAGAGCTGGAAAGGATTGCGGACCAGCGGTTTGTGGCTGGGAGCAGTTTCGAGGCAGCAGATCGTGGCTTGATATCTAGGAGAACCAGGATACACGGGCTGGAATTAATGGAGTTAGAGCGAGCAAGACCTCGGACCTGGTGTGGTCATCGGAGTGTGCGTGCGTGCGACGACATCCAGAAGGATCCAGTTGAGTTTGCAAATCATCATTGTATATGTGACGCGGTGCAAGCGTGAACAAAAAATACGACGAGAGACTGAACTTTTGGAGGAGAGTTGCCGGAAAGACCTCTGAGATCTCGGAAACTATAAAAGCTAGAGGATTGGCAGTTTGCATGCAGATTCTAGGAGCTCCTACGCAGCGCAAGTTTGTTTCAAAAAGGTGTCACGCCCCCTCTAACGCCCACAATCCCCCTAAACCATTTTTTGGTAGGTGTCTGGAGCCCACACCTGCAGTTTTATTCTGTTTATCATGTAGAATGTTGAAGAAATTTTTCAAATCGGACCATTCGTTAAAAAGTTATGCCCGATCAAAGTTTTTATCTCCCTCGCACTCCCTCTAGCTGAGTAACGGGTATCTGATAGTCGGGGCATCCGACTATAGCGTTCTCTCTTGTTTTAACTTTGGCGTCGAATTCCAAAGACATGGGCATTTGGCTGTGTACCTGTGCTTTTGATCGAAAATCATATTGATCGGACCCAATCCTGAACTGCTAAAGAATTAAAAGTCAAGAAAATATTAATTTATTATTTCACTGGACAACAAAATGGACTTATTCAATTGGTGGAACCTTACATTTTTTCAAACCGTTGCACAAATATCAAACGTTAAATTCGAAAACTAATTATGCAGATATGCTTTTATACGTCTATATTAAGGGGGTTAGGGACTTTGCCATCAAAAAATCAATAAACTTTGAAATTTTTATAGTCGATACTATCGGCTAATATATCGGTGGCAAAGAGATTGCTGGAACACTATAAGAACAAGAAACGAAGCTAGCTAGATCATTCCTATTAACTTGCAAAAACATTAAATTTAGATTTATTTGCAATCTAAGTTTTAGCTGCCATAATACGAATATACGTAGCAGCTATATAACATAGGCGTCCGAATTTTGTTAAATTTAATTTAAAATTTTGAAATGTTAAAGAAAAGCTATATCCCAGAGAAGAGAATGTAATAAACAACAGAGATATAATTTTTTTCCTATTAATTTCCATTTAATTTTCCGACCGTTCCTATGGCAGCTATATGATATAGTCACCCGATTTTTAACAATTTAATTCGAAATTCAGTAATATTTAAATAATAATATTCCCAAAAGTAGAAGGAAATATTTAAAAAAAAACATCGAAGCTAGACATTTTTTACGTTTTTTTTTCGATCCTTCCTATGAAAGCTTAAGATATAGTTGTCCGATCCGGCCGGTTCCGACTTATATACTACTGCAATAGAAAGAAGACTTTTCGGAATTTCATCCCGATAGCTCAAAAACTGAGAGACTAGTTTGCGTAGAAACAGACGGACAGACGGACATGGCTAGATCGACTCGTCTAGTGATGCTGAATATATATACTTTATTTGGTCGGAAACGCCTCCTTCACTGCGTTACAAACTTTTGACTGAAATTATAAGACCCTCTGCAAGGGTATAAAAATAGTCACGCAGAATCTGGAACCCGATAGAGTAAGCATTAAAATGTAGGTATATAGGAAGGCTAGCTTCCTTTCTTGTTAACAGTGCATTTACAACATCCGCATTTCCCGACTGTTTGAAAATCGCAAAAATTGTCCCAATTATGAAAGCTAACAATGATTATAGACCTATATCAACTCTACCGTTTTTATCGAAAGCCTTTGAGAACATTATGGCAGCCCAAATAAACGCCTATATAGGTAATAATGCTTTATTTAATAACAACCAATCGGGATTCAGAATCATACGTAGCTGCACCTCGGCAATCCTGAAAATTTCGGATGATATACGTAAGCATGCAGACAAATCCAACGTGACGCTTCTAGTACTTCTTGACTATAGTAAAGCTTTTGACTCTATTAATCATGTAGTCAGTTTAAATTCTCAACAACTACTGTCACTACTAGAATTTTTTTACGGTTTTTTTCGATCCTTCCTGTGGGAGCTATAAGATATAGTTGTCCGATCCGGTCGGTTCCGACTATACTACCTACAATAGAATGAATACTTTTAGGAAAGTGTGAGCCCGATACCTTTAAAACTGAGAGACTAGTTTGCGTAGAAACAGACGGACGGACAGACGGACATGGCTAGATCGACTCGTCTAGTGATGCTGATCAAGAATATATGGGGTCGGAAACGTCTCCTTCACTGCGTTACAAACTTCTGACTGAAATCATAATACCCTCTGATCACTGTATCTCCGCTCAAAATTATCGGATTTTCATTCTGCTTTTACATTTCGCTTAAGATTTAAAAAAAAACCCGCCCCTTGGGAATTTTTTACTTATTGTCTTAAAATTTGAAAATTGATAAGTAGAAAATAGTTTTGATATCAGTACGACTTTTTTAAATAGGTGGAACAATCTAAATTATTAAAGGAGTAACAATAAAAAATGTCCAGTAGCAAATTCCACCCAGAACGGATTGACATAAAAATCTAAAAAAATTACATTAATTCGGAGAATAATTAGGAGCCGCGTGTGAGGTATACATTAGAACCAAAAACCACCCCCAAAGGCCCCAAAATTCGATTTGTTTTTTTTTTAATTCTTTCTTTTGCCATTTTTCTGTTATAAATGTTGTTAAAATGATTTAAAAATGTGATGTTCATAATCTTATGGCATACCCGCAAATAACTGCGTTTAAATTTTATGGAAATTCAGCCTCCTTTACCAAGTCCCCAATATTTTCAAATTTTGTTTTGCATTCTGACGTCACGGCCTCCACATATGTATGTATGTATGTTCTGCTGGCGCACTTTGCATAAAGTCGTACATGTATGTGTGTGTTTAAGTGTGACCGCGCAAGGGGAATTTAAGTGTGACCGCGCAAGGGAAAAAAGATGAAAATTCCACAGTCACAGCAGATTTAAAATGCGCGGTTAAAATATCGATTATATCGAAAATCGATTCTTTTTGCGCAATTTTTTTTTAGCCAAACGTTTAATTTTAAAAAAGATTTTTCTGTATGCAAAATTATGCTGCTCCGATCAGCTTTAGAATTTGGAAACAGTTATACAGTCGAAGTTTTCCTTAAAGTTATTTTTATTTTTAAAATCCAAGAACCCGATCAGCTAAGACGATATGTTTCCAAACTATCTATTAGTTTTCAAACGTTGAGTTATTGACAAACTGTGGATTTGTAAAAAACAAAAAAAAACATTAATTCGCTCCGCTGCGTACACACACACGCACTAAATATGAATTAGCAAAAAAAATGCGTATTTAACACACATCCACTAGATATGTGCGTGTGTACGTGTGTGTGCGCATTGCAGCTGACTAAGGAAGTGAGATTTGCTTAGATTCAAATTCATGATAATACTGATATCATTTTGCTAAAAGAATATTTCATTTACATTCCCCAACAGATTTAAAACATTTTCTTACACTCTTCTTACGGCATCACCAATTATAGCGGACATCATAATGGAAGAAGTACTTGCCAGAGTTCAAAACACGAGGCTACTTAGCAAATATGTGGACGATTTATTTGCTATAGTGAAGAAAGAGGACGTCCAAAAAACATTGGACACATTAAACTCATATCACAAGGACATAAAATTCACAATGGAAATGGAAGTAGAGGATAAATTACCGTTTTTAGACTCATTGGTATGCAAAGTGAACAATACGATAAAATTAGATTGGTACCAAAAACCAACATCATCAGGCAGAATAATTAATTACCACTCCAAGCACCCCCGTAACATGATTATAAACACAGCAAAAAATCAAATTAGAAGAATTTTAGACACCAGCGACGAAGTATTCCACGAGAAAAACAGGATGCGAATTTGGACAATCCTTAAAAACAATGACTTTCCAAACGCAACAATACATAAAATGACACAAGCATATTACGAGGAAGAGAATAACAAAATAGATATAGACAAACCTAGAACTTACAAATCTGTGATATATGTACCTGGATTCTCCGACAGACTAAAATCGTCGAACATATATGAAAAAGAAAACATCAGAATAGCACACAAACCAGCCCAAACAACGAATATTTTCTTCTCTAACATGAAAAACAAAATAGACAAATTAGACAAAAATAATTTGATTTACAAGATTCCTTGTGCAGGAGACAAAAATACAAACTGTGATAAAGTATATGTTGGCACGACGAAATGTAAATTAAAAACGAGAATCTCTGGACATCGATCGGACATGAACAAAATACACGAAATAAATAGCCAAAAAACAGCACTCGCGACACACTGTAAAAGTACCGGTCACAGGCCAGACTTCAATGCAGTGAGCATATTACAACAAGAAGAGCATTACAACAAACGACTCACAATAGAAATGCTTCACATTATAAACACACCTACAAACATTAGGCTCAACTTTAAAACAGACACAGACAATTGCGGACATATATACAGACACTTGTTAGAAAAGAACAAAATCAGTTTAAAACTCCACGGCGGACAGAACGGACGTCGTGCGCTTTGATTTAAAAGCATTGTAGGTATAAACAAGGTTTAAAATGTTTTTCATGTCATTAAACGTAATTATTGTTAATATATGTAGCCCCTGAAGACGATCTCCGGAGGAGATCGAAATATATTGGGAAAAAACGCAAAAATAAAAGCACCAGCCAAACCAATTGTTTGATTTTCTTACATATTTTTGTGTTTTTAAATTCAAATCGCATTGAAAATATTAAAAGAACACCAAATATTCAAATCAATTCATTCTCTTGCTCTTTCTTACGCGCGCCTCATATTGTTTAAACAAGTGGAAATGTTTAAACAATTTGATTCCACCTGTTTTCCTGTTGTTATTAATATAATTATAATTAAGGTGAAAAATGAAGGATAACAGAAATAATAATTCTAAAATGCGGCTAATATCCAATTGATTTTTTTACATTGCTTCGCATACATATTTGTTTCCTTTATAAGAGTTGTCTACTGTGGTATCAAAATCGCCAAGAGTATTTGGTTATTATTTACATTTTCGTTACCTATGTGCATAAATTACCTTGGCTTCATTCTTAGGCAATTAATTAATTATCAAGAAGTAACAACTTTAAAAGAAGTAAACGGAACTCGGTTTAAATAGTTTTAAAATTTAGTCTTTGATAAACAAAAATACAGGGACAATTAACAAAGGCGAAAAGGTAGAAGGAGGTAGCAAGGCCAAGATCAACAGGATTTGTTTTGAAGGACCGATAAAATAAAATCCAGCCTAAAATTTTCATTCCTTTCAAAAATGTCCTTAGACTTATAATATGAGTGTCCGTCCACTTAAGGGCAATAGTATTGCTTTAATTTATTAAAATTAGAATTGGAGACAATAATTTTTTCAACTGCGAAAATCTTAAATCGTAAATCTTAACCAAAATTATCATATTTGTTGTTGGAGAGCTATGTATATCTTTAAGCAATTTGTTTTCATTTTTTTAAGGAAATTAAGTTTATTTATTCCTTAAGAAAGATTTAAAAAAAACACACATAATGTGTTTTTTCAAGTTTTTGTATTTTCCTTAAGTAGTTTGCATAGGACAAAATACTGTTCTTTTTACCGAAATTAAGGAAAAAAGTAATAATAAAATCTTTTCTCGGTTTATAGGCTGAAAATTAGTCATTTTTTAAATTTAAAATAAGTAGCTTCATTTTCAGTTTTAGTTTCCGCAGGCGAAGCTGCGGGCTACACACCCTGCTAGTATAATATAAAGATCCTGGTGTAATTCGTTAAAAAGTTATGACCGATCAAAGTTTTAATACATCCATCTCCCTCGCACTCCCTTAGCTGAGTAACGGGTATCTGATAGTTGGGGCACCCGACTATAGCGTTCTCTCTTGTTTATTTAAGATTTAATATTATGGTTATGAATCGTACGATTTCTGCTGTTTATAAAAACTTTATAAGAAAGATTTTTCTTAACTACTTGTTTTTTATATCTAGAACTAAGCTTATTTCTTTCCCCGTGTTTCTTTAAGTAAATTACTTCACCTACGTGATAGTGCTTTCCCTGTCTACCTAATTCTAACATTTCTACTGGGCTATATGCAAACTTTCAACTTCTCTTTGCGGAAGAGGTGCCTCACCGATAGGAATTTGCACAGGGTGTCAATAATATTTGTTTTGATTACATATGGTGCAATTTTTTATAAATTCCTGAAGCTTTTTGTATAAATTAGGCCAGTATAATAGTCTGCATATTTATACCCTTGCAAGGGTATTATAATTTCAGTCAGATGTTTGCAACGCAGTGAAGAAGACGTTTCCGACCACATAAAGTATATATATTCTTGATCGGCACCAATACCCAAGTCTAACCATGTCCGTCTAATTACTCCGTTTGAGTAATCTCAAAAAATACATAAAAATACATTGGTGGCCGAGCACAAAGATACTACCCAAAGAAACCCAAAGTTCAAGGGGAGATCAATGAAAAGGTGGAAAAACTTTTGCAAATGGGTTTCATTGAGCACTCGAAAATCCTGTACAGCTCACCCATGGTGATGTTAAAGAAAAAAACCCGCAAAAGGGAAATAACGGTTCCCGGGAAATAAAGCCGCCGGGCGCTGGCAGCTGGATCAGTCGATCAAGAGAGTGGATCAAGATCAATCGATCACGATCAGTCAATCTATCAAGATCAGTCAAGATATTAAAGTTAGCAAGTTAGCCAGTACAGTGAACTACAAGTGAACAACAACAAGTCGAGTCGCCGGAAGCAACGCCGTGGGAGCCTACGAGGAGCAAGATCGCTACGTCGAGACGTTCGGGAGTGGATCACCAGGAATCTCCAAATTGAGACACAGGTAGCTGAGGTCCAGACGGCATCACACGGCTAGGTCAAGGCGATCCGTTTCATTTCTGACTCAACTAAGACCTCGCATCTTGCCAGAAAAGTCGATCAGAGTTTGAGCCGTGTAAGCCTGCGACAAGAAATCGTGAGCTCAGGGAGAAACCTATCTAGACCCAGTGTGCCTTGCCTAAGCAGGTCCTGGCGCGATCAGCCAGTAGGGAGATCGGTCAATCGTTTGTGGTCTCAAGTGGAGAACTCCAGAAGAGCCCTACGGTTCGTGTAGTCCCGGAGCGGCGTGTGTCTGAACCCCGAGTGAAACCACGCGGAATACAAAAATTAGGAAAACGCACTTTTAGTTTTCGGATAAATCGTGTGAGGTATAAATTAGATCAATAAACGACCCCAAAGTGCCCCAAAATTCGATTCGTTTTTTTTTTTAATTATTTCTTTTGCCATTTCTCTGTTATAAATGTTGTTTAAATGGGTTAAAAATGTGATGTTCATAATCTTATGGCATACCCGCAAATAACTGCATTTACATTTTTTGGAAATTTAGCCTCCTTTACCAAGACCCCAATATTTTCAAATTTTGTTTTGCCTTCTGACGTCACGGCCTCCACATATGTATGTATGTTCTGCCGGCGCAGAATGTATGCCGGTATGTGTGTATGTCATCCAGTCGCACTTTAAGTGTGACCGCGCAAGGGGAATTTAAGTGTGACCGCGCAAGGGAAAAAAGATGAAAATTCCACAGTCACAGCAGATTTAAAATGCGCGGTTAAAATATCGATTATATCGAAAATCGATTCTTTTGCACCATTTTTTTTTAGCCAAACGTTAAATTTTAAAAAAGATATTCCTGTCTGCAAAATCATGCTGCTTCACACACAACCACTAGATGTGAGCGTGTGTACGTGTGTGTGCCCATTGCAGCTGACTAAGGAATTGAGATTCGTTTAGACTCAAATTCATGATAACACTGATATCCTTTTGCTAAAAGAATATTTCATTTACATTCCCCAACAGATTTAAAATATTTTCTTACAGATTTTTGTGTTTTAAAATTCAAATCGCATTGAAAATATTAAAAGAACACTAAATATTCAAATCAATTGATTCTCTTGCTCTTCCTTACACGTGCCTCAAATTGTTTAAACAAATGGAAATGTTTAAACAATTTGATTCACGGCACCCCTATCCACCTGCCTTCCTTATTTATTAATATAACTTATGCAAACAATCCATTAGAATTTTAGAAAGATTTAAAAAAACACATAATGGTTTTTCAAGTTTTTGTATTTTCCCTAAGTAGTTTGCATAGGACAAAATACCGTTCTTTTTACGGAAATTAAGGAAAAAAGTTCTGATCAAATCTTTTCTCGGCTTATAGGTTAAAAATTAGTCATTTTTTAAATTTAAAATAAGTAGCTTCATTTTCAATTTTAGTTTCCGCAGGCGAAGCTGCGGGCTACACACCCTGCTAGTAATTAATATAATAAGATTAATATTATATAAAAATATTATTATATAAAAATAAACACTTTCCATATATTTTTTTAAAAAAAATCATTGTTAACGAAAAATCATTCTTTATTCTCCCAAATCAATTTCATTTCCTTCAAAGTAACACTATCACATGCATGAACCTTTCAGAGTACTATGTTCTGACTATAATAGACTTTATCCTGTTATATCAAATTCTGACTCTGCCTCTCCTAAAACGATTAATATTAAATTTCCTAGCACAGAATTAGTCCTACTTTTTTTCTTCGAACTATATCTTTATTTTCTACATCGCGTCTATCATCTCGCGAATCGTGCCGTACGACACACGGCAGCGCCCCTCGGTCGGTTGGGCGGGAGGTGTGGCCGTGGGACTTCACGCGAAAAAAAAAAACAATTAACCGCACAAGCAGACAGTGAGCCATCTCACCAACCACAATCATTGGGACAGAGATGGAAGGCGTGTCTAAGTTAAATCATGCGTTTTGGACTCAATGGTCAACTGATTATCTGCAACAACTTCAGCATCGTAAAAATTGAGAAGATTCTCGGAAAACGTAAAGGAATGAGCATTAGTGCTGATAAAGGAAGATACTACTCCAGTTCTTCAATGGCCAATGGGGCGAATAATTAAGACAATTCATTGCAAGGATAATTTTGTCAGAGTTGTAAAAGTCAAAACAAGTAAAGGATTATTTAAAAGAAATATTCAACATATCGCCCCACTATTCTCAGAGGAGGAGCCTGTTCACAAGCAGCCAGCTGCTGAAGAGGAAGATGAGAACCCACCTGATGAGAGGCAGGCGAAAAGTTCGAAGGAATCAGCAATGCCTTCGCCGACAATGGCGTTAGGTGTAATGCTTCTTCTCTTATCTTTAGTAACAGCACAATCAATTAAAGTTACTCAATTTGCATCGAAACCAGGTTATGGTACATAGCACTTGCAACTCAACTAGCTTTACTAGCGTCTAGTTTGCAAAGCTTGTAAACCGAGATCGTAAACGTTTTAACAGATATCGGCATAACACAATAAGTCCGATGTTGCTGTCACCAAGGCAATCAAAGGATCAGTTAGAGCAGATACGAAACCATTTGAAGCCAGGGCAAAAGCTTCCTTCTCTCCTGCATGCGCGGGTCCACGGCGGGTGATATGGGGGATTGTCACCACCCACTCGGGTGAAAAATGAAAGGAATTTTAGTATTCAATCGAGGACGGAAGCTATCTTCGGCAAGCCGAAGTTTTAATACCCTTGCAGATTTCACGAATTAAAATTTGACTAGAATAGCAACATGAATTAATAAACAACAAAAATTTTATAATTGAAAAATTTAAATTGATTAATTTTTCACCCTATTGTTCCTTTGGCAGCTATAGGATATAGACGTCCGATTGTCACACGCTCTTACAATGATCAAGATATGCACAAAAAAATTCGATTAGGAAAGATTCATGCTAATAGCTTTAACACTGCGCGAAATATCTTCATTTATTGAAAGCTATAGCCGATTGTTCCTATGGAAGCTATATCGTGACTATTTTTGGTGGTTGGGGACTGATTGACAATTATAACAGTTGATTTTACCAAGTTTTTTTTTTGTGTGAATAAATTTTAGAGGTTCAGGATTAATGGTGGCAAAACCTTGATGCATCATTCGAAATTCTTTGATTGCAATTAAACAACAAGTCAAGACGTATTGAAAACTACATTACGAACATCGTATGCTCGCTTTGGAGAAGGAGAACTCACGGAGAATCTACGACCTGATTCAATAAGATCTACCTCTTCAAGTTCAATGGAAGACTCAAACCTGAAATACAAGAAGCTGTATCAACGTGAAACTCAATTACCACATAATATTGAGACTATTGAACATCATCATATTGCTATTTATATTACATTAGTAATATATCGATCGTTGCCGATAGCTACTTTGTCCTAAATAATTATGTAACTGATATCCTGGTCTGCGCACATCTGCATGTAATAAACGGGTTATAAACCATATGCATCCAGTCGACGGACGTGTCTTTACACCATTCACACCCTTGGGAAATTGTAACCCGACCATTTGGTAGATGTAAACTATTTTCCTGTAATCTGATAACACCAGTTTACAACAAAAAATCGATGAAATACTCACTTAATGAAACCTTTGTTTTCCGGTAAGGTACATCTTTCTGATTAAGAAAAGGGCACTTACAATTTTTTGTATGGTACCAGTTTATTTTATTTATTGGAAAAAAACTAAGCCAGGTTTTATTGGCTAGTGGAACCGCAGTGCCCAACCCATCGGAGAGGCTTATTCTCCACGCCGGATCAAAGGTCGTAAGCTGCACGTGGTCATGATTACTTAAACCGTGAGAGCAACCCCACCAACAAGAAGAAATAGTGCTCCAATGACCCCATAATTGTGAAGGGAGTGCGAGGGAAATATAAAACTTTGATCGGCATAACTTTTTAACGAATGGTCCGATTTGAAAAATTCCGTTTGTCTGTCTGTATGAACGCTGAGATCTCGGAAACTACAAAAGCAAGAAAGTTGGGATTACCCACACATATTCTTTGGCTTCCTACGTAGCGCAAGTTTGTTTTAGCCGAGGGCCACGCCCCCTCTAACGCCCACAATGGCCTTAAACGATACGCCCACACCTCTAAAAATTTCGAAAAAGTAAAACAGCAGTTTTATTGTGTTTATCAATACCTATTGAAATGTAGAAGAAATCGGACCATTCGTTAAATAGTTATGGGCGATCAAAGCTTTATATTTCCATTTCCCTTGTACTCCTTTGAGTAACGGGTATCTGATAGTTGGGGCACCCGACTATAGCGTTCTCTCTAGTTTCTTTATTTACTCGTCCCGAGTAGAGCAGCGTTAATATGAATTAAAACTAGAACTTTTATAAGGGTCATATTAATATTTAATATGATAAAGGAGGGAGGGTAAAGAAATGGGATAACTAACATCTAATTCCCAGTCTGAAGAACGAAACACTATTTGGCTATAGTCGGTAGCCTATTACAGTTATTTTATTTGCCAACCATACAACTTTTAGGGTTAATAGCCATAAACTCGCAGTCATACGTGTACCTAAAATATTATGCTAATGTGATCGATTGGCATATAGGAGAGTAGACAGACCCCACATTAATCCGGCGAGCTAGTTTAAGCACAGCTAGAGGTGCACTTCTCGAAATCCTGTCAATCGTCTGTGTCGTCCGAAATCAATAGCTTTTAGCTATTTCCCCTATAAGATCTTCACAGTGAAACCACCCACATTACACCATGTCCCACTATTGCTTAAAATTAGAATTGGAGACAGTAATTTTTTTCAACTGTCGAAGGATGAACATCCCATCACATTTTGGATCGGTTGTAACATTTCACAGCGAACTCACCTAAAAAGTATTCCCTCAAATTTTTTAAATATCTTTGATAATTTTTTTTTTTATTTTTTTAAAGAATTTAAGTTTACTGGGGGGAAAAATCCAAAAGTCTGCATTAAGTCAGCGGAGACCTATAGCGACCATCTTTTGATGGGATATTGTTCAAGGCATATTGTTATAGGGCTCCAAGTTTCCCAATATATTCTTTGAATTTTACTTGATTTTTGAAAAAAAAAATTGTATTCGGTCAACTATATCTTATAGCTGCCATATAAACGCTTATTACAAAGGGGAATATTTCGGTTCTATTTCAATTGTGAGGACGCTTAAGGAGCCTTTCATTTTCCCCACTTTAACCCAGCATCTCAGCCATTGAAGGCATTATTATGTTCAAGCCATTGAAGGTCTCACTGTATGATTAAGTTATCAAATATATATATTTAAGCGTAAAACCTAAGTTATCCAAGTTTCAAATATGTGCGCGCGAGCTGGCCAGTGTTGATCAGTCAGCTGGCCATTGATAGATAAGTTATCGGAATCTCCCGTGAACGAGCCGATTTGGGCTGTTAGGCGCAAAGCATGCTGTTAAGTACCAACTTCGTCCCTTTTCGTCTCCTGTATTTCTACAAATTTAACTGTAGAGGACCTTGGCCAAACTGAAGTCTATCCCAGCCTAAGAAAAGTCCTTACACAATAGTTGTTCATAAAAATCGGGTTTACCATTTTTCTTTAATCGGTTAATGATATCTTTTGGGTTTCATAGAATCGATCAAGGAAATATAGCATATTTAAAAAAAAATCTCCTAGAAATCGGTATTTATTTCATATAGATATATTTTTAGTAAAATAACAAAATTTTAATTTTAAAACCTAAATTTCTTTATTTGTTTATCATTATCTTCATAAACAC
The DNA here is from genome assembly GCA_035046095.1 of Drosophila pseudotakahashii. Taxonomy (NCBI): domain Eukaryota; kingdom Metazoa; phylum Arthropoda; class Insecta; order Diptera; family Drosophilidae; genus Drosophila; species Drosophila pseudotakahashii. The sequence goes on along the minus strand of JAWNOE010000224.1, from coordinate 182,756 downwards.
TTTCAGATAAGTCAAATATCTTCATGATGTAACGGCGCGCGGATGAACCAGGGCTGATAATTTTTTAAATTATTAACATTTCTTGCTTACTTAAACTGCGGTTTTCTCAGAAGAGGCACAAAAGCGAAGGCAAATTTTTTCGGAATTTGTAGTTAAATATCTAAACTTAAAAAAATATATATAAGATGGGGATCTGGGGTGTAAGAGTACTTTACGTCTAAGAATATCCCAAAAAAACAAAATTTGTTTGGGCCACGTGTAAAAAAGTAAACAAGAGAGAATGCTATAGTCGGGTACCCCGACTATCAGATTCCCGTTACTCAGCTAAAGGAAGTGCGAGGGAGATGGATATATAAAACTTGGATCGGGCATAACTTTTTAACTATTGGTCCGATTTGAAAAATTTCTTCTACATTTCTTTTGTTTGCATATAAGATAATGGTTCCAACTTTGTTACATTATTGCTTACGTAAACGCTCTGTGTATAATCTATCATTGCGTTCGAAAGTATGAATTCATCTGATTGTATTGAACAATTAAGGATTTTAACGAGGTTACTTCCAACTATAGAAATTTATTTATTAATGCAATTTTGAATTAATAATGTTTTAGGGATATTCCATGTCAATCAAATATTTGGTTCAACATAATTAATTTGGAAATTTTTATATGTTTTGGTGTACTTGCATTCAGTATTTTCGTGTTTGATTATTCCATTTATACATTCGTCAAATACTATTTTTTCTGTTTCTTTATCAAATACTTTATCTTCATATAGGAAATATTTGTCGAATATATTTTCTGTTAAAATATTATTATTTTCGTCGGGATAAGGAATAATTTCGAAAACGGGAGATTTAATTATCTCTGAAGGAATATGGGAAATAAATAAAATTTCATTTGTATCTGTTTTAAGCCAAGTGGAAGTTTTGATCTTCAACAATTTCTCAGGGTTCACGTTTTTTAAATAATCATGTTTTAATAGTTTTGGATTGAATAAACCTAATCTTGTCAGCTGCATTCCTAATTCAACGTCTTCTACATATTCTGTAAAGTGTTGTAAATTAAATATTAAAACGATGGCTTGTTGTTCCCTTTCTCCGTCTTTCTTTAATTTATTGATAACCGAAATTCCGTTATTTATTACATCGAAAATCATGTTTAAATCAGTATTCTGAACACTAGTATCCACTAAATTATTAATTTTTTGTTCCATCTCATCTTAGTCGTCTTGATTCAATGTTCCAAATAAATATTTGTAAACTGATCCTACAATATTGAATAACCCTCTCTTACTACGTTTTGCTAATGTAATTCCACTAATTTCTCTTTTAAGTTTTTCTACTAGATGTCGAATTTGGATTACGTCATTAAATTCATTAGCTTCTTTCAAAAGACTCTCAAAAGTTTGTTCAGTTTTTGTTATGCTTATACTTAGGTAATGATATTCATAATTAGTTGGGATATCTATCGATCCGGTTTTAAATACAAGATATCCATTCTATGACTTAATGGGATTTATTTCAATGCTCTGTCCAATTGTTAGTTGAATTACAAATGCTAATATTATGGAGAAAATTATTGTTTTCATTGAGTTGTTGTTGAGTCCGTTCATTTTCCTCTGTTTGCCTGGAATTATCATATTTGCTTTTATTAATTTTCTTCTTCTTTTTTAATTTTGACTTATAATGAATAATCTTCCTTCCCCTATTCGTTTCTTCAAAATGTTTTTCGTCTTTTTTCTTCAGGCTTCCTGTCTTCTTAAATGGATTTGTAGTTTTAGGTTTTACTAAAGGTGCTTGTCTATATTTTGTATCTATTTCATAGTCATGGCGTTATTCATTTTAATTTTTCGATTCTATTAATTTTATTTTCTTGTGTGTCATAGTTAGGAGTACCTGCATACATAAATATGTTAGCTGGTATTTGATTTGTAGCATTTTGTTTTGTTTTTGTACAGAATTAATTCAAATTTAGTATACCTGTTTTCAATGTCTGATTCACTTCCTAAAATTCTCAATTTTTCATAAACCGTTTTATGAAATCGTTCTACGCCTGATATTTCGTTTTTACTTGTTGTTACTTGGATTTGGACCCCTTCTGAGTTCATCCAATTATGTAAAGCTACACACATAAATGCTGAATCTTTATCTGCCTTAATTTCTTGTGGTTTTCCCATCTCGTTAAATACTTTCATAATGGCTCTTTTAGCTTTTAACCAATCCCTACTTGTGACTTCTACTAGAGTAGCAAATTTTGAATATACGTCGATACATGATAAAAATTACTGATTACCCACCATATAAAAATCCATGACAAATTTTTCTCTTATATTTTGAATTTGTGCAGTAAGTTCAAAGGTCAATTTGGTATTTCTATGTGCCGTTTTAGCAATGTTGCAAGTTTCACATTCATTTATAATATTCTGAATTAATTTTTGATAATCGGGGAAATGATATTTTTCTCTAAACCATTTAGTAGTCTTTTCGATTCCTGGATGTAAAAGTTCTTTATGTCGTTTCAATATTTTTTCCTTTAAGTCCGCATATGTCAGTATGTCTTCAAGTCTTATCGTACATCTTACTAATTTCGTCAAGTGGTTTGCATTTATAATTTCTACATAAGCTCTTTTAAATATCAGAAAATCTGAATCGTTTTGGAAATATACTGCGCTCTTTTTAGTACATAAGTATTCTTTAATTAATTCTTTTGCCAAGGTTTCTGTCATTTCTTTATAAATATTTTGAATTTTTAAATTGTGAAAATAATGTGTTACTTCGGTTTTGTCTTCATCTCCTTTAATTAATTCGATTTGTCGGGAAAAATAATTAAATGGTCTCTCAGTTATGGAAATATAGTTTTGGTTATCTTCTTGAGCACTGTGGGCTGTTGCGTTTGCACTAATAGCTGTTTCCTCTGGTATGTTTTCTTCAATATTATCCGTAAACATATTTTCTTCTATTTTGGTCCTGGATAATTTTCTTTTCCTGGCAAATATTTGATCTGATAATCATATTTGTTTAATTTTATTTTCCATCGTTGCAGTTTCATATTTGGTTCTTTTATGTTATTTAGCCAAACTAAAGGTTTATGATCGCTTAATATTTCAAAAGACCTACCGAATAAATATGATCTAAAATATTTGGTAGCCCATACAATTGCTAAAAGTTCTTTTTCAATGGTAGCATAATTTATTTCATGTTCGTTAAGAGTTCTACTAGCATAACAGATTGGTCTATGATTTTGTGACAGTACGGCTCCTATAGCCATGTTACTTGCGTCCGTTGTCAAAGAAAATGTTTTACTGAAGTCGGGATAAATTAAAATTGGGTCTGAGGTAATTAAAACTTTCATTTTTTCAAATACTTCTATGTAGGGTTTGTCTCTAATATTAATTGTAGCTCCTTTCTTTAATTTAATTGTCATTGGTTTTACAATATGTGCAAAGTCCGGTATGAATTTTCGATAAAATCCACACAATCCTAGAAATGATTTAATTTCTTTTGGTGTTTTTGGTATTGGAAAATTTATAATGGCACTTATCTTTTTTGGATTTGGTTTAATACCTGTAGTAGTAACTATGTGGCCTAAGAACTCTGTTTCCTTTTTCATGAATTTACATTTGTCTAGTTGTAGTTTTAAATTTGCGTCACGTAGTTTTTGAAATACCTTTTTCAATGATAAAATGTGTTCTTCCAATGAAGTGGAAAAAATTATAATATCATCTAGATAAACCAAACAATCTGTATAGATTAAATCTTCTAATAAATTGTTCATACATCTTTGAAAAGTAGCGGGGGCATTTTTTAGACCAAATGGCATGCGTGTGTATTCGTAATGACCGTGTTTAGTTGAGAATGCTGTTTTAGCTATTGATTCTTGTTCCATTTGAATTTGATGGAATCCCTTGGTTAGATCGATGGTAGTGAAATATTGGCATCTTCCCAATTTATCCAATATTTCATCCATTCTTGGTATTGGGAATTTGTCATTAATAGTGATCTCATTTAAATTTCTGTAATCTAAACTTCATTTTCTCTGATGCATCGCTCTTTTTGGAACTATCCAAATAGGTGAACAATAGGGAGATTTTGATTTACGAATTATTCCCTGTTCAATCATTTCATTTACTTGTTTATTAACTTCTTCATCAAAGGTTTGAGGATATTTGTATGGTTTCCTATATACTGGGTCTTCATGTTTTGTTTGTATTGAATGTTTAATAGTACTTGTAAAAGTCAAATTTTCACCTTCTTTGTACTGTATGTCATTATATTCAAATAAAACTTTCTTTAAATTTTCCTTTTCTTCTTTATTTAGATGTTCTAATCTGTACTCATTACATTCTTTTAATTCATTATTAATGGCAAAATTAAATGATTGGTCCTTTGACAAGGGTGGATTAAGGCATTGTAATGCGGTCTTATCCTCTTCAATCTTTTTTTCAACTGGCGATGGACTAAGGCATTTTACTGCGGTCTTGTCCTTTACCATATCGTTTTCACCATATTTTATATAAAGTAGTATATCTCCTAACGTCACTGTTTCTTCTTCATAGTTTATTTTCGCTTTACTTTCTTTCAAATAGTCTCTACCTATCAAAACATCATAATTTTCAGAAAATTTATGTAAATAAAACTTTTGTTCAACTGGGCAGATTTTACATGGATCCAGTGTTATACTTTTATTTAACTCCATTGATCCGTTTATTGTGTATACTTTTAAATTTTCATCTTGTTCTTCATTATTTCCAAAATTCTTCGTCATTAAATTGATAGATGACCCCGTATCTATCATGGCTCTAAGAAGTTTCCCTTTAATCATTACATAGGGGCAACACTTTCTGTATTCGAGGCAGTTTGCTGAAAATTTACGTTCATTCTATTCTGCACACTGTCACTCTCTCTTTGTCTTTTAACAGGTGTATTTGGGGAGTTATTTGAAGTTGATGCTGTCTGTTGGATCTGATTCTAACTCCAACTTATTGTGTACGATTAAATATTTGGTTTTTAGTTCGTTTACGAACTTACTGATGCTTCCTTGGTATGGGGTGTTACGAACATGTTGTATGATGTCCTCGTATGGCCTGTGATCCTTGAATGCTTTAATTGGGGCCACTTTTGCTGTTCCCCATGTATTGGACTTTTCCTCCTCGATGACTGCTTCAGCGGAATCGACAATGGTCCTCTCGATAGCTCCATAGATAATATGGATTTGGCGAACATCTTGAGTAGGGTAAAGTTGCAATAAGTACTCCACTCTGGCAATGTAGCGACTTAATTCCGATGGATTTCCGTCGAAATAAGGTAGCTCCTTGATTTGTCCAATAAGTTGATTCAGATGAATCTCAGACAACTGCGGTAGTACTGGTGGATTTGCCATGTTTAATTTTTATTTTCAATATTGACACTTTTTTTTTAAATTTTACCGACCGAATTGGATTATTTGATTTTCTGTGTGCGTAAATTACACATCGATTCTTTGGCGGATCTGATATTTGTCGTTTTGTATATATGTATACATGGACGTTGATGCACTACGAGCAGTACAAACAAGTGGCCCAACGACACCAAGCATGTGCTTGTTACGCGCGGGGCCCTTTTATCAATTTGCGCAAGAATGCGAGTTCGCGAGGAAGAATACATAAAACAAAAAAAAACGGGACCCATAATGAAAATAAAGAAGCAATTAGGAGTGAAGCAAGTGAGTTAAAATATTAGTTTTTAATACCGGGATAGAAGTTGAAATGCAAATTAAATGATAAAGGTTGTTATAATTATTACATAGAGCGCGAAAGGGCTCGTGCAGACTAAAATTTGATGTACATCGAGGCAAATTAAGAGGATAATAATTACGTGTTAGTCTAACGGGAATATTACGATTTTGGCGGCTTACAAGTTCTACAGAGTCAATATCACCTCTTATAAGATTGTGCATAAAAATAGTACCAAGCATTTTTCTACGATTTGCAAGTGTCGGTAAATTAAGCAATAATAATCTACTCTGGTAGGAAGGTAGCCTTACGTTTTGATCCCAGTTCAAACTACGAAGGGCTAAAAGAAGAAATTGTTTTTATACCGACTCTATACGGTCAATGTGCACTTGGTATTGTGGGCTCCAAACCGAAGAACAATTTTCCAATATATGGCGGACAAGGGAGGTGAATAATAATTTGGTTATATAAGGGTCGTCAAATTCTTTTGACCAACGCTTTATAAACCCAAGAACACTCATAGCTTTGTTGAGTGGGTCAAGTGGGAAGTTCTGAAGCAAATAACTTATAAACGTAGGAGTACCCCTATGGAAGGACATTACGTTACATTTCAGGCAGTTCAAATTCAAGAGGTTGTAACGAACTGATTATTTAGGTCTGCTCGCTACGAGATTCGTGCGGCTAGCTCAGAGAAGTTATGTGTTCGTCCCACCAAATTTATATAAACGTGACCGCCCAGTAGATCAGTGAGAAAGCACAGAATTCAAGGGTTCGAATTGGGTTTATTGCGGGTATGATTACAGTGGGCTTGATGGCTCGGTTGGCCTTGGTGTCGCCACTCGTGGTCCTCGGTGCCTCCTAGGGATGCTCGTCTCTCCACGACGGTGCGTCGCCTCGGTGATCGCCTTCCTCGTTGACTCCGTGCTCCGGTCTTGTAGCTCCCTGTAGCTCCCTGTGGACGCTCGGCGATGTTCTGCTCCGATGCGTTGACTCGCCGACCACAAGTAGCGCCTCGTATTCGCAAGGAGATCTCAGACTAGGGTGAACAGGAGCTGCGCTCTGACAGTCTAGGTGGACACCTGGAGGCTGCCTAGTGCTTCACCTTGCTTTACGCCTGGTGTAAACGAACGTTCCACCCTGGCCTCACCCGCTAGGTCGTTCGTGACGTTTCCGTGCAGCTTGATGTCCGATGCTCTGCTCCGGGATGCGCTGGCTGTGAGGTTGGACGTAGCGTGGCTTTTGGTACTTGGGGTTACGGACACGCCGGTCATGGCTCGTAAAACCGTAAAACTCGTAATGGCAAAATTAAATGATTGGTCCTTTGACAAGGGTGGATTAAGGCATTGTAATGCGGTCTTATCCTCTTCAATCTTTTTTTCAACTGGCGATGGACTAAGGCATTTTACTGCGGTCTTGTCCTTTACCATATCGTTTTCACCATATTTTATATAAAGTAGTATATCTCCTAACGTCACTGTTTCTTCTTCATAGTTTATTTTCGCTTTACTTTCTTTCAAATAGTCTCTACCTATCAAAACATCATAATTTTCAGAAAATTTATGTAAATAAAACTTTTGTTCAACTGGGCAGATTTTACATGGATCCAGTGTTATACTTTTATTTAACTCCATTGATCCGTTTATTGTGTATACTTTTAAATTTTCATCTTGTTCTTCATTATTTCCAAAATTCTTCGTCATTAAATTGATAGATGACCCCGTATCTATCATGGCTCTAAGAAGTTTCCCTTTAATCATTACATAGGGGCAACACTTTCTGTATTCGAGGCAGTTTGCTGAAAATTTACGTTCATTCTATTCTGCACACTGTCACTCTCTCTTTGTCTTTTAACAGGTGTATTTGGGGAGTTATTTGAAGTTGATGCTGTCTGTTGGATCTGATTCTAACTCCAACTTATTGTGTACGATTAAATATTTGGTTTTTAGTTCGTTTACGAACTTACTGATGCTTCCTTGGTATGGGGTGTTACGAACATGTTGTATGATGTCCTCGTATGGCCTGTGATCCTTGAATGCTTTAATTGGGGCCACTTTTGCTGTTCCCCATGTATTGGACTTTTCCTCCTCGATGACTGCTTCAGCGGAATCGACAATGGTCCTCTCGATAGCTCCATAGATAATATGGATTTGGCGAACATCTTGAGTAGGGTAAAGTTGCAATAAGTACTCCACTCTGGCAATGTAGCGACTTAATTCCGATGGATTTCCGTCGAAATAAGGTAGCTCCTTGATTTGTCCAATAAGTTGATTCAGATGAATCTCAGACAACTGCGGTAGTACTGGTGGATTTGCCATGTTTAATTTTTATTTTCAATATTGACACTTTTTTTTTAAATTTTACCGACCGAATTGGATTATTTGATTTTCTGTGTGCGTAAATTACACATCGATTCTTTGGCGGATCTCGATATTTGTCGTTTTGTATATATGTATATATGGACGTTGATGCACTACGAGCAGTACAAACAAGTGGCCCAACGACACCAAGCATGTGCTTGTTACGCGCGGGGCCCTTTTATCAATTTGCGCAAGAATGCGAGTTCGCGAGGAAGAATACATAAAACAAAAAAAAACGGGACCCATAATGAAAATAAAGAAGCAATTAGGAGTGAAGCAAGTGAGTTAAAATATTAGTTTTTAATACCGGGATAGAAGTTGAAATGCAAATTAAATGATAAAGGTTGTTATAATTATTACATAGAGCGCGAAAGGGCTCGTGCAGACTAAAATTTGATGTACATCGAGGCAAATTAAGAGGATAATAATTACGTGTTAGTCTAACGGGAATATTACGATTTTGGCGGCTTACAAGTTCTACAGAGTCAATATCACCTCTTATTAGATTGTGCATAAAAATAGTACCAAGCATTTTTCTACGATTTGCAAGTGTCGGTAAATTAAGCAATAATAATCTACTCTGGTAGGAAGGTAGCCTTACGTTTTGATCCCAGTTCAAACTACGAAGGGCTAAAAGAAGAAATTGTTTTTATACCGACTCTATACGGTCAATGTGCACTTGGTATTGTGGGCTCCAAACCGAAGAACAATTTTCCAATATATGGCGGACAAGGGAGGTGAATAATAATTTGGTTATATAAGGGTCGTCAAATTCTTTTGACCAACGCTTTATAAACCCAAGAACACTCATAGCTTTGTTGAGTGGGTCAAGTGGGAAGTTCTGAAGCAAATAACTTATAAACGTAGGAGTACCCCTATGGAAGGACATTACGTTACATTTCAGGCAGTTCAAATTCAAGAGGTTGTAACGAACTGATTATTTAGGTCTGCTCGCTACGAGATTCGTGCGGCTAGCTCAGAGAAGTTATGTGTTCGTCCCACCAAATTTATATAAACGTGACCGCCCAGTAGATCAGTGAGAAAGCACAGAATTCAAGGGTTCGAATTGGGTTTATTGCGGGTATGATTACAGTGGGCTTGATGGCTCGGTTGGCCTTGGTGTCGCCACTCGTGGTCCTCGGTGCCTCCTAGGGATGCTCGTCTCTCCACGACGGTGCGTCGCCTCGGTGATCGCCTTCCTCGTTGACTCCGTGCTCCGGTCTTGTAGCTCCCTGTAGCTCCCTGTGGACGCTCGGCGATGTTCTGCTCCGATGCGTTGACTCGCCGACCACAAGTAGCGCCTCGTATTCGCAAGGAGATCTCAGACTAGGGTGAACAGGAGCTGCGCTCTGACAGTCTAGGTGGACACCTGGAGGCTGCCTAGTGCTTCACCTTGCTTTACGCCTGGTGTAAACGAACGTTCCACCCTGGCCTCACCCGCTAGGTCGTTCGTGACGTTTCCGTGCAGCTTGATGTCCGATGCTCTGCTCCGGGATGCGCTGGCTGTGAGGTTGGACGTAGCGTGGCTTTTGGTACTTGGGGTTACGGACACGCCGGTCATGGCTCGTAAAACCGTGGGTCTTTCTAGGCCAGCGCCTTGAACTGACAAACGGTCTGTTCTCTCTAGGACAGCGCCTTGAAATCACGACGGGCCTAGTCGCTCTAGGACAGCGCCTTGAAATGACCAACGGCCTGTTCTCTCTAGGACAGCGCCTTGAGATGACAATTGGCCTAGTCGCTCTAGGACAGCGCCTTGAAATGACCAACGGCCTGTTCTCTCTAGGACAGCGCCTTGAGATGACAATTGGCCTAGTCGCTCTAGGACAACGCCTTGAGATGACAATTTGCCTGTTCACTCTGAGGGACACGCCAGACGCAATGCGAGGCTTTAGTAGTACAGGAGTATGAACAGTTCGCCTTGACTCCGCTGCCGAGATGTGGCACTTGTCCTCCTGGTCCAAAGTTCACGGCAGAGTCCAAAGTCCGGTGCAGATCCGTTATTTCCCTTTTTGCACACGGCACTCTGGCTCTGCCTGCGAAGTCTCCACTCTCTCACTCTCCGCTCCTTGCTCTCCAAACTCCCTTTGGCAGAGTTCTTTCTCCTAACCTCGAAGTCTCCAACCTCTCACTCTCCGCTCCTTGATCTCAAAACTCTCTTTGGCAGAGCCGCTACTACGCTAATTCGCGTAACTGGTAAGCGGCCGGCCATCAGTTATTTTAGCTGCTGCTATTTGTGATGAGTTATTCAACTCCTCACAAGGTTATACTCACACCATACTTGAAAATTATCAATGTCTGATTGTAAGCGGAACCCAGACTCTATATTGTTGTATGTCAAACAAAGCTTAACATCATCAGCATACATTAGTACACGAGAATTTGTTATGATAGAGGGAAGATCGTTAATAAACAAAGAAAACAGCAAAGGGCCCAAATGACTACCCTGGGGCACTCCAGATGTCACGTGGATCATTTTAGAAGCAGCGTTCTTAAATATAACCCTCTGAGTCCTCCCATTCAAATAACTTGAAATCCATGCTAAAAGATTACATGGAAACCCAAGCAAGTCTAGTTTGAATAAAAGAAGAGAATGGTTAACAGAGTCAAAGGCTTTACTAAAATCTGTATATATAACGTCGGTCTGCATTTTATTGTTAAATCCATTTATTACAATAGATGACAATTCAAGTAGGTTAGTGGTAATCGATCTTCGCTTAACAAAACCATGCTGACACGGTGATATTAGCGAGGAACATAAATGTTGCAAATGAGAAGTGATAATACGTTCAAAGGCTTTTGGAATTGCCGACAATTTAGAAATACCTCTATAATTCTGGGCATCCGCCTTCGCACCCTTTTTTTGAAGTGGAATAATAAAAGAGTCCTTCGAGATAGTTGGAAAAACTGATGATGAAATAGACAAATGAAAAAGTTTAAGAATAGGTTTGCAAATGGTTTGTGCACAAAACTTTAGCACACATCCAGGAAGTCCATCAGGACCGGGAGAATAAGTAGGAGTTGTTGTTGTTAAATCTCTTAAGAGAGAACTTTCGGTAATTATAGGGGAATACAATTTGCCCTATTTAAGGGATTAGGGTAGATTGATTTTGACTATGAAGAGGAGCTGTAAGTGGCTTGGAAAAAGTCGGCAAATAAATCAGCAATTTCAGAATCAGTCGATGCCTCCATTGAGTTAAAACGAACCGATGAAGGCAAAGCCGATGACTTACGTTTAGCGTTATCAAAGTTATAAAATTGTTTCGGATCATTTGAAAATTCAAATTTACAACGATTTAAATACATAGAATAGCAATGACTCTTAAGAACATTAAAATCAGATCGAGCCACCACATATTTCCAAAAATCGAATGGCTTACCCGATTTTTTATACTTTTTATAAGTGTTTGTTTTAAGATTTTTAAGTCTTTGAAGCGCATTTGTAAACCAGGGGGCCTGTTCGGCCTTGGAGGAAGCCTATCAGGAACGCATTCATTAAAAAAAGTGTTTATAACGCTATAGAAAACTTCGGTGGCATTTTCGATGTCCATACAGTTATAAAGATCTGTCCAATTATATTGCGAAATCATTAAGTTAAGTTTATTATAGTCACATTTACGAAAGCATCTCATTTTAGTTGGAGAATCTAAAGGAGAGAGGGTATCAAGGTAAGGGAGGCAAATTGTCAATTCCATTGTTGGATGGTATCGGTCTTCTGGTACCACAAGAGCGTCAATTCTAGATACCGTGACTTCAGACGGATCTGAAACAAACACAAGATCTAACTGTCTATTTAATGAATTTCGTATAAAGCTAACTTGCTGTAACGATAATTCAGAAAGGCCATCAACAAAAACATGGGCGGACAAGGGAATAGCGGCAAGTGAGTCAATAGAAGGGGACCAAGAAATATCAGGGAGATTAAAGTCACCCAAAACAATTAAAAGGTCTCTGTTGGAAAGAGAGGATAGAATAGATTTAATAGCAGATAGATGTTGCTCATAAACTATTAAGTCAGAGCCAGGTGGAATATAAGAACATGTAACAAAAATAGACAAGAATTCCAGGGAAACTTTTACACTAACAAATTCTATGTCATTGGGGACATGAGAGTGAATTCTCTCCGAATTGAGGGTAGAGGTAACGGCGATCATAACACCCCCTCCCCTACGGGAAAGGCGATCGGTTCTGTAGGTATTAAAGCTGTTTGACAAAACTTCAGAGTCGGTTATCTCTGGTTTTAGCCAAGTTTCTGTAAATGCCAGGATATCGTCCGTAAATGCCGAGGAGTCAGCATAAAGCTTGGGTAGCTTCATGTTAAGTCCTCTAACATTTTGGTAAGCCAAAAATAAACTTTTCAGTTTATTGGCACCATGGGAGGCCTGTTATTTGTTCTCGGTTTATTTGGAACAAATTCTTTTATAACCAAATCATCATTAAGCCAAAAGCTTTCAGAAAGAAGTTCTTTAAACACATCAGGCGGAGCAAATATTTTAAAAGATGATATCCTACTAGCGTAAGAAAAACCGAAATTGTTCAACAGCAATGTCCTCGGATGGGAATTTTTCACGAATAAATTCCAAAACATCCTCGGATGTTGTATCTGGGGTAAATCTAGATACGAATAGTTGCTTCCTCTGTGGAACAACCGACAGTCTCTTTCGACCCCTCTGAACCTCGCTCGTCTGGGACGCAGAAGCGGTTCCTACTGTGCCTCAGGTTGGCTTCCAGAAACAGGGTCACCTCCGGAACTGGCTGTTTCCATAGGCACAGTTGGCTCGGTTACCCCTGTGCTGACAGAAACTGCTGCAGCTACCGTGTGCAGTATTTTGTTCTGCTTCCCGGTCTTATTAACCGCCCCTGAGCTGGCTTTTTTGCGTTTAGGCGACTCGGTTAATAATAATTTCTTATTATTAAATTGTTCACAAACAGAATTGAACCCGTCATTGAGCTGTTTAAAAACTCGTGAAAGGTTCAATAGACCGTCTCGAGTCTGCCTCATAAAGCTGCTCATCTCGACCGTCATATCCTTGCAGGACTCACATGCCCACATGAGACCGGTATGCATTTCAATGAAGTCTTTAACTCTGCCAGTAAATCCTGCACATTTGAGGTGCATGACCAATTCGCAGATCCAGCAGATAATAAAAGAATCTTTAGTTGACATCGGAAGAGAACAACTTTTCTTGGTACAGATAAGAGCCATTATAAAGGAAAAAAAGGTTATTCAAAGAAATAGGAATAAAATGTTGAAAAAAAACCTCAAGTAAATTTGGCACTGGGATCAAATTCCAAAACCGCAAAGACACAAAACAACAAAAAGTATAAGAGCGCGAGATCGCGATTTTAATTATAAGCAAGAGAGCGCGAGAGAAAAAATCTTCTATCGACTGAGCGTGGCTTGTGGGGCACCAACAACTATACGCACGAACAGTTACAAATGTAAAGCAAGCAAGAGAGAGAGAAATTAGAAGTACAGCAAGCTCTCAGAGAGTGAGAGCGGGAGAGTGGGAAAGAGATTACAAGAGTTTTAGCAAGTTTAGAGCGTGTAATTTACACTAACAAAGACAAGCGATTAAACAAATCCAATAGAAATGTTAAAATAACTATAACCATGTACCCGTTTATTGGGAGATTTATTTAAAAACACTAACACAATTGTTAGGCTAAGCTTTGTTTATAAACAAACGCAAGACACTCGCAAAAAACACTGAAAAACACAAAAAACTTAGAGCACAAAGGTAAACACAACCGTTCACAAGCGACGCTAAATCGACAATTGATTATTCACGGATTATATTATATTATATTATATTCACGGATTTTACGCTGTCAAGGAAATACTAGTCGTATAGTAATATCCTTTAGTTGATCAGTACCGATGACTTTTTAAAAAGGACTTCAAGATCCTACCGGCTGCGCCAATTAAAAGTTTGAACCATAAGTTTAAAATTGTGGAAGAACACTGACTGTCTTTTGACAAGTCTCAAACTGAACTCGCTTCTTAATTTAAACTTCTTTTACGATTATACCTCGGTTTTGAGCTTTACAGCTTTCTATGAGTGGAGTTAATTTTAATTGAGTGAGTTTTCTGATTGCCCTTTGGATTGTTGATTGATAATGCTCCGGCGTCTCAATCCGATTGCTTAGTCTAGATATTTGAGGATTTATTCGCATGGTAATTTTCCATTGAGCGTCCGAAAGTGTGGGAACGAACTGATGATGTAATTTGATTCGTTCTGGATGTTTAGTCTAAAGTTTGGGTGCATTTGCAATTGGATATTGACTGGTTGGCTGAGGTTATCTGAAGGGTAGATTTCCGACTCTATAAAGTATATATATTCTTGATCAGGACCACTAGCCGAGTCGATCTAGCCATGTCTGTCTGTCTGTCTGTATGAACGCTGAGATCTCGGAAACTACAAAAGCTAGAAAGTTGGGATTACCCACACATATTCTTGGGCCCCGTCGAACAATTAAGGTTTTAGATACCACAAATAAAACTCTTCCAATTCCACCCAAAAACAATAGTATTTTGCAAATAAGTCATGCAAAACTGAGTCTGTCCCTTTTAAGTTATGGCTGATATTAACGGATATGCGGAGTTTAATTCAAAATTGAAGTAACCGACCTAAATTAATTCAGAATATAAGTGGATACAAACTCAGTAAGGCTGACAAAGTAGACATAAATATTTAGGTCATCTGTTCGGAGTATCAGGATAGGGCGTCCAAACTATAAACCATATATTACCAAAGTTTGTGAAAGGAAATTAATTCAAGGCAGTTGGATATTTAATTTGCTAGATTCATTATAATGAGATTAACCACTACCAGATTAGTTTCTATAAAAGCAAAAATGTATATTACATTTCAAAAGGAAGTGTTTCGTACTAAGCTAGTAGTTTTATATTTTACTGACTAAAACATGCTCAAAAGGGACGAATTTTTGTATCTAAATTTTTAAACGAACATTCTAGAGTTTATAGGAAGGCTAGTTCAGAACAATTAATTTCTAAATGCAACAAATTTTTCTAAATTTAAAATGCCGGTACAACGCACACAGAAGGTGGGGCAGTAGGCGGCGATCTGGGGGAACCTGACCCCGAATTTAGCGGCATCTGTAAAAAGACATTAACTACAACGCAGTTAAATGGTACCACACCATGTGGAGAGCGCTTTCACGATAGCTTCCAGAACCAATCACTGGCTTTGCCTTAGAACAACAGATGCAGGTTATCGCCGAGTAATCCATTGCCGTTATTTAAAGTTGATTTTTGAAAACGAGCCGAATATGCACTTTTTGCAAAATCGAATTTAATCCGGCTATGATCACCTTTGAAAAAAAAACACTCTAGCAGCTGAACTACCAGATAATATGAATTTTCCTCCAGCCCAACAAAATTTTGAATTTATATCTCCCGAGCAAAGACCTAGAGGTCGAGGAAGGGGACGAAGGGCTAAGTCGCGACAAAACCGGACAGATTTCGATCGCAGGGCGATGAGAACCAGATCACAGACTCGAAACGAAAGAGATAACTCAGTTGAACCTTACTCTCAAGAAGGAGATCAGAGCGAGAATACTTCAAACGTTATCCATGCTATAATAAAAACCCAGCAAAAAGACATAATGACAGAACTTAGTTCATTCGTAAAAAGGACTATAAAATAGAGTCTTAGAGCACAACTAGGAAGACTTATATTAGGGATGGACTTGGCTCCGACACAAACGCAACAACCGGATCCTCAAAGTGAAGTACAAAGGAATCAACCTTCACAAAGAAATGCAGAAGGATTAGGAAATCAATTTAATAGCATCTAATAGATCAGTGGCACCACAGAAAGCTGCAAATATTCTGGCCAGTTGGCGTTTAAAGTTCGATGGATCAAAAGACTCCATGTACGTTGACGAACTTCTGTACAGGTCTTTAACATCTTCAACTTTAAATAACGGCAATGGATTACTCGGCGATAACCTGCATCTGTTGTTCTAAGGCAAAGCCAGTGATTGGTTCTGGAACTTTCATCGGAAGAATCCGCTCTTTTCGTGGGAAACCTTTTCTGTAGCATTTAGACAAAGATTCGATGATACGGAAGATGACTTTGACTTGTGGGAGTTGATAAAGAGAAGGCGACAAGGAGAAGGTGAATCATTTGACGATTGACCTAGTTTCTCGTCTTTCCAGTGAAGTAGCAGAAGATAAAATAGATATTTTAAAGCGCAATGCTTAAGTCTACCTTAGATACGAGCTTCTTCACTTAAAAACTAAAAACCTCTCGGAACTGCGTGAATATGTTAAGAAGCATGACAATTTTTGTAGAGAAACTAACAATGCCATACTTAGAAATAGGTTCGGAAAACAACATGTATCCGAGATCCTAACCGGTACTGAAGAGGAAGAAGAATCCTTGGCACAGATAGTAAAAAGGGATTGGACAAAAGTGACTTGCTTTAACTGTGATCAGATCGGCCACGGTTATAAGAAGTGTTTGGCGGAAAAGCGTTTGCATTGTTACGGATGTGGTGCTAAAGATATATACAAGCCTCGGTGTCCAAAATGCAATCCGTCGGGAAACCGGAAGCAGGGTGCGCAGAACCAGCATCGATCAGCGCATCCGACAAAGTAGAACCATTTAGAATGTTCGATATTAACGTCGCGAAAGTAGAACAAATTTCTAAATTACACTCTTATCCATTAAAATTAGTCAGTCATGCCGCAACTCAATCTTTAGACGAACTATTAGATAAAAACGGAAAAAAACTGTATAATATTCCATTACTCAAAATACGGATCAAACCCAAACGATCTACATTAAGAAGTCGGGAGTTCTGGAAAAAAGTAAGAGCAGATCGGATCAGAATAGTATCAGCAGACATTTTGAGCTCAGACAACCGTTTATACACTGACATTATAATAGAAGGTACAACTTTTAAAGCTCTTTAGGGTTCGGGGGCAACTGTAAGTTGTTTAGGGGGAGCCGCAGCCAAAACCTTAGCACATAATCAGAAAACCATCCAATGTTCAGGGAAAATACGAACAGCTAGCATAAATCTTGTTCAGTTATCGCAAAACTTTAAGTCCCAATTAGGTTTCAAGATAAAGTTAAGGAAATATATATTTTTTTGATTCCGGAATTAAAGAGTTTTGGTCTTTTAGCTAGGTTACTTAATAAAGAAGAAATATGATTATTTTGTTGTTCAAATGAAATATAATTATTTTGTAGTTCATTTCAGTTTTATTTTGTTTTAGTCGGAGCAGCAATGGTGCCGCTCCAACGATCGAAGTATCTCTGTCTTTTTACAATATTCTTTAAGTTTGATTAAGGCTAAGTCTCGTAGCTGCGCTGCTCGTAGGCGGCGGCAGAGAGACGGCTATGTACCTATAAACTTATGTATAAAGGAATGTACTTATATACGTTGCCATGCGCTCTCAAGTGGAGGCGCGAGGGGTATGCATATGCTGTCCGTTTGTTGCAATTATGCCGACGTTAGCACTTTCTGTGTGCGGGCTAAGCCATAGCGATCGGTTCATATTTCGGACACTTAGGGTTTATGATTGGGACTTGAAATATGTAAACACGGCAACAAAGTGTTACAGTGCGTACCCTTTAAGTACTTTCGGTACAGTGGGTATTCAATATATGTGCATACTACATCTCCCTCCTTTTGAAAAATAACGTAATATAATGAAGTTATTTGTATAATAAAATGTTTAATTATTACTTCCTTTTTTTGTTTTGTATTGTTTTTTTTTTTTTTTTTTTTTGTATTATGTTATTAGAATCAAAGAAAATGAAATTATTAAAAGAATTTGTGTATTTATTTATCTATGTATGTGTGTCTTTGTATGGCCATACTAAGTGCAATTTATGAAATACAAATTTTTAATCTATCCTTATGAACTGTTTGTTTCTTATGTTTGTTATTTGTTATTACTATGTTATCTCTATCTCCTATTTCCGTTACTATATACGGACCTGTATATTTAGGATCTAACTTATGACCTGTCTCGTTTTTAATAAAACTTGGTCTCCCACTGACATATCTATATCCCTTACTTTATGGTCGTATAGTAGTTTATTTCTATTCTTATTTGCTTCTAACATAACTCTAGCTCTTTGATAGGCTACTTCTAATCTATACTTACTCTCCTTAGCATAGTCATCTATATTATATAGTGCTTCTACACTATCTATGCTATTAAAATGTTTCGGTAAATTACTTGTTTTACCGAATACTAGCTCATATGGACAATAAGTATGTGCCATAGAGGGGGCCGTGTTGAAACAAAAGACAAAATATTGAAGCCATACGTCCCAATCAGTTTTATCAGCTGATATGTAAGATCGTATGTACTCATTGAAAGTTCTATGACTTCTTTCTATTGTTCCAACTGTCTGGTGGTGGTGTGCTGTGGATGTAATGTTTTTAATATTTAAATATTTGCACAAATCGTCTATAATTGAATTCTTATATTCTGTTCCCATGTCCGTAATGAACGTCTTCATTGGACCGTACTTCAGGATAAAAGATTCAAATATTGCTTTAGCGACAGTATTAGCATTTTTATTCGGAACAGGTATGGCAACTAAATACTTAGTTAAATCACATATTAAAGTGACTGCATACTCATTGCCATTTTCTGATTTTGGTAATGGACCAATAGTGTCCACTATCACTCTGTCGAAAGCATTTATTGGTGTGTCTGAAATTGTTAAAGGGGTCTTTGTGTGTTTAGTTATTTTAGCTTTCTGGCATTTTTGACATTTTCTTACGTACTCAGTTATATCTTTAGACATACTTTTCCAGTTATAGTGTCTTTTTACTTTGGCCAGAGTTTTTGATATGCCAGTATGACCTCCTTGAATTGGATCATCATGAAATGTAGACAAAATTGCTTCTTTTTCTTTTAAATTTGTAATTTGGGTCACCGGGTTGAGTAGCGCTACTCTTAATGTTTTCAAGATTTTATTGCCCATTAATTTGAAGTTATCTATTGAAGTATGTTCAAAGATATTTTCCCACGGTGCCACTTTGAGTTGGCTGATTTTATGTATACCGGCTTGCATTTCAAGCCTTTGGAAAAATTGATCTAAGTCAATAACTCCATTAGTAAATAAATCGCTAACATCATATCTTGCAGTAATTTTTCTGCCTTGTTTAAATAAACATAACGTATTTTTTATCAGCAGGGTCACTACTTTACGTACTTCATCATTGCTTATGACGTCGTATACGTTGGGCTTAGAAGCTTTATTTAAAGATTGCATAGGCAATTCTTGTTCTTGATTTTCCGCGCGGAATTTTTGTCTACTTTGATATCTAGTAGTGACTTTCAATATATTTCCAGTTATATTTTGTAGATCTTTGATGGTTATCCTTGATAACGCATCAGCTACATAATTATCTTTTCCCTTTAAATATTCGACTGTTAAGTCGTTTTCTTCTAGCTCGAGCCTCATACGTGTCAGTTTAGAACTGGGATTGATCATTGAGAAAAGGTATGTTAAAGGTCTATGGTCTGTTTTTATTAAGAAATGTTTTCCATATATATATGGTCTGAAATGTAATATCGCCCAATGAATTGCAGCTAATTCCTGCTCAATAGTACATTTGTTACTTTCACCTTTTGTAAATGCTCTTGATGCGTATGCAATGGGAAGTTGGAGACCATTATGGTTTTGAGTTTAAGCCGCTCCACATGCTTGCTTACTTGCATCTGTTATTATACAGAATTCTTTAGTGAAATCTGGGTATTGTAGCAAGGTAAGTTCCATAAGTTTTGTTTTTAAGTATTGAAATGCATTTTCACACTCATCCGTCCATTTAAAAGGAACATTCTTTTTACATAATCTCGTTATGTGCCGTGAATATTCGGCGAAATTTTGTATAAAACGTCTATAATAGTTACAGAATGCTACGAAACGTCTAGCACTGTCCGCGTCGTGCGGAACTGGGTAGTTCATAATGACATCGTATTTCTTGTCATCTGGAAGTATTCCTTTATCAGTGCATTTATGACCTAGAAAAGTCACTTCATGCATAAAAAATGAACATTTTTCTGGATGTAACTTTAGGTTGTATTTCCTACATTTCTCAAAAACATCTGTTAAGTTCTTAAGCATATGTTTTTCCGAACAACCAATTACTATTAAGTCATCCATATAAAGGAATGCTTGAGAAGGTTCTAGACCAGAGAACGCAATAGTCATCATTCTCTGAAACGAATTAGGGGCTATTTTTAATCCGAATGGTAATCGCGTGAAGCGATATGAGCCGTTGCTCGTTGAAAAAGACGTTATATCTCTTGAACCTTTTTCTAGTTCAATTTGATGGAATCCTGACATTAAGTCAAGACATGAAAAGTATTTTGCTCGACCTAGTTGATCTAAAATATCATCAATTCTAGGTAATGGAAATTTATCAGATAGTAATTTTTTATTAATCTGACGGTAGTCAATTACTAATCTCCATTTCTTTACATTTGACCCTGGGGATGATTTCTTAGGAACAAGTAACAATGGGCTATTATATTCGGATACTGACGGTTCGACAATCCCGTCAGAGATTAATTTTCCTACTTGCTTTTGTATTTCATTCACCTGACTATGTGGGTGATAGTTCTTTATATAGACTGGTTTACATCTTTTAATCTCAGTTTCTGTTTATAAAAATTATTTGTGGTTATTGATTCGGTTTCCAATCCGAATATATCGCTATACTGGGTGCATAAGCTAGAAAGCTGTGACTTGAACTGTGGAGGGAAGTTTTTTGAAAGTTGTGATAGTACAGATTTTTTTCTATTGTCTGGATTTGTGTTGACTACATCGTAGTTCGAAAGTGATTCATATGTTAGGTTATCTGCACTGACTACTTGGTCGGTATTTGTTGTATTTATTAGTCTTATGAAGGCATTATTGGATCTTGCTATGGTATTTGCAACGTAAATACCATGCTGAATTTCCTGATTTGGAATTAACACACTGTCTTCTTTTGAATTAAGTTCAATTTTCCGAATAACTTGGGATCTTGCTGGCAGAAGTATTGAATTATTGCCAGAACTATGAGCTATTGGTACATTAATTGGAAACTTTAAATTATTGGGTCTAATTATAAGCCAATCTTCAGATGGCTTGAAGTCTAGTTGACAGTTGTATTTTTTAATAAAGTCGATGCCTAATATTCCATCGCATGGAATAGGGAAATGTGAATTTACGATATGAAAATCGTGTGGAATTATGTATTTAGTTGTCTGTATCTCCATAGAAACTAAACCTTGAGATTTGGTTATTTCTTGACTTATGCCTTTTATGTCTATGATGTAATCATCTTGGATGTTTTGGAAGTTATCCGAATTTTCTTTTAAAATGGAAATGTCTGCACCTGTGTCTATTAAAAAGATAAGTTCTTTTCCAGTAGCTACATTGAAAAATGAAACGAATATATTTTGGCTGAGATTAATGGTGTGAACTCTGACTTATTTTATTGTTGAGTATTTAAAGGGCTTTGGGAGTTTTCCGATGTGTTTTGGTTAGTATTTTGGGTAATTCTGACGTTGCTTTGGTTATTGCCATTGTGGCCTCGGTTCGAGTTACCACCGCCTCTATAGTTTCGTCCACCATTGTTATTTTGGTAATTGTTGTTATAGTTATTATTGTTATAGTTATTGTTGTTGTAATTATTGTGATTACCACGAGAATTACCTCTATAATTTCCACGTCCGCGATTTGAGCCGCGCTGTGGATAGTTCTTGAAATATAGGACGATGTTTGATTGTCCAGTTGCTTCAGTGCAACTATTGACAAATTTGGAAACAGCATCGTTCATGGTACTAAAGGTGCCAGCTTGCATGATAAGTTTTACCTTATCGATTGTGCAATTTTTAGTCATTGCCTTGACTGCATGCTGCGTGGAATAACTTCTGGCTAGCTCTAAAGGTAAACCATCTGTTATATATGCACCTTTTAAGGCTTTCGTCATCTGCTCAATTTCTTGTGTATATTGGTTAGCAGTTTTATTGCGCTGCTGTAGGTTCATCAGCTTCGCTGATAAAACTTCTACAGTTTCGCCTTTGACATTGCCTCTTAGTCTGGAAATCACTTCAGTAATTGTTGTTTCATTACCGATTAGATTCCTGGCGACACCTTTTTACTTTGTTTTAATTATGGAAACAGCTAATTCTTCGTGCTCGCCTTTTATTGATTCTATTATTTGCAAAGCATCAATGAAACTTGTTAAATTTTCAGGCTTACCATCAAAAACTGGTATAAGCTTGGATGCTGTATTAATAAAATCAATATTTGTTTGTGCCATTGTGATAGACTTACTTATTTTGTTTTCTATTACACTCGAAGTATCTGAATCTGTTGAATTGTCAAGCTCAGTGTATACCGCCGGAATAGTAAGATTATTTATATCTTCATCTTCTATTTTGAGGTTTACTTCGGGAAGCTCTTCTGACTCTGATTCGTTTGTTTCTGTTGATTCCGGGGCAGGTGCAGTGTCAACTGCTATTGGAGTGTTTAAAACGGTTGGTACCGATATTTCTAAACTGAACTTTTGTTTAACAGATATTAAATTAGATCGTAGTCGTATCAAAAGTTTCGATACCTGTGACCAATGATCTTGATTTAATCTTTCCCTGTGATTATGTAATAGCATTCGCGCTTCATTAAAGCACTCTACAAATATTTCAATATGCTTCCTAACTGTGTTCTTTTGGATAGGTCTATTCTGGGTTAATGACTTGTATGATCTGTCAAAATTAGTTTTAATGTTTGATAATTCCCCGTACAATTTGTTCCATTCCATGCCTTTAGTTTAGCCATACTTTGTAAAAGGAATATATTGAAATATTTTTATATTTATTATTATTTTTTTTATTTCATTTTCTTAGATTTTAGGTGTTAACATTTTTGTGTAATCACTGTTGTTTGTGCTGTTTTTTTTTTTTACATTCTTATATCCTTTTTTTTTTTTATTTATTTTTGCTTTTTATATTTTATTCAGGTCATTTCCCCGGCTCATATACTTCTTTTTCAGACAATTACTATGCAGCTTGTAAATTTTGGAAAATAAATTGGCGCACATGATAACAACAATGATTATCAGAAGTATATGTACCCAATATAGATTGATGTTGCTAGATTCTACCTTGTTGATGACATTGGCAGTGGAATCCACTGTTTTTATGTCCAAAGTCATTTTGGTGGGTTTTTCATATACTTTTATCTTATGTGTAAAAAGTGTTCTATTAAAATTGTTATGATCTTCTCTTGAAAATTTACTTATCGCATTACTGCGCATTTAAATTAAAAAACTTCCTTCCTAGTTTTTTTTGCATAGCTTTACGGGCTACACGTCTAATCGGGCAGAAAAAGTTCCGCTCAATTTTACAAAATATTTTGTTATATAAAAAAATATGCATCGTAGTGCAATCAAAAAAATTATGCAACGCAGTGCATGGGTAAAAAAAAATATTGTTTCAATCTTGGTTGGTTTCTCTTTCTTCCTTCTACGTCAGCTGGTCGTCGTCGGTTTGGCTATGCTGACGCTCCATCGAAGGTGTAGGTGGCGGTCGTGCCTCCCACGCTTAATTACTGCTGCTGCTGTCCTGGGCCTATTGGCTCAGGCGGTACCGGCGCTGGTCTTCGCACTGGTCTTCGGCTTCATGCATGCGGAATTGCGTGCCGCAGAGTTGAGAGGTCCGGGGCAGTCGGTCGGGCAGACTGGTGGTCGTTTCGGCAGTGGCTTGGGAATATTTGGGTTTGTTGTTAATTTTTGATTTATAACTTTTATTTGATTTGCTGAGTGAGTTGTGACTTGTGGTACTCTATTTTGGAGGGTTTCTTTTAAAAATTCCAGCTCATTATACAGTTTTTGCGCCGTTGTCCATGCGGGCGGTGTTGATTGAGCAAATAGCAGCCACTTTATGCGGGCTATTCTTTTGTTGATTTTATTCTTCTGACCTCCACGTACCATCACGCACACTCTACTCACTCAGACGTGTTTATATTTTTGCATATCCTCCTTGAAATTATCCTCCTTGTATTACTGTATTACAATCCACCCGATCCTCTGCTCCTTGTGACTCTAGTCACGGTCGCCATGAAATATGATTATTTTGTTGTTCAAATGAAATATAATTATTTTGTAGTTCATTTCAGTTTTATTTTGTTTTAGTCGGAGCAGCAATGGTGCCGCTCCAACGATCGAAGTATCTCTGTCTTTTTACAATATTCTTTAAGTTTGATTAAGGCTAAGTCTCGTAGCTGCGCTGCTCGTAGGCGGCGGCAGAGAGACGGCTATGTACCTATAAACTTATGTATAAAGGAATGTACTTATATACGTTGCCATGCGCTCTCAAGTGGAGGCGCGAGGGGTATGCATATGCTGTCCGTTTGTTGCAATTATGCCGACGTTAGCACTTTCTGTGTGCGGGCTAAGCCATAGCGATCGGTTCATATTTCGGACACTTAGGGTTTATGATTGGGACTTGAAATATGTAAACACGGCAACAAAGTGTTACAGTGCGTACCCTTTAAGTACTTTCGGTACAGTGGGTATTCAATATATGTGCATACTACAGTTGGTGAGTTAGATACAGGAAAAGATTCCTCGAGAAAAGAGGATCCAAAAATGCATTTATTAACGGAAGATCAGAAAGTTAAACTTGGAGCACTCATAAAAAGATTTCCAACAGAAGTCGGTGCTGACTGTAGATACAGTGGGAACCGCTTCTGGGTCCCAGCCGAGTGAGGTTCAGACTGCTGCTGGGGGGCGTAAGAAACTTTCAGTTGTTCCACATAGGAAGCAATTGTTTGTTTCTAGATTTACCCCGGATACCAAATCTGAGGATGTTATGGAATTCATACGTGAAAAATTCCCATCCGAGGACATTGAAGTTGAACAATTTCGATTTTCGTACGCCCGTAGGATATCTTCTTTTAAAATATTTGCTCCGCCTGATGTGTTTAATGTACTACTTTCTGAAAGCTTTTGGCTTAATGATGATTTGGTAATAAAAGAATTTGTTCCCAATAAACCGAGAACAAATAACAGGCCTCCCACTGTGCCTAATAATCGGCTTTCCACTGTGCCTAATAATAGGCCTTCCGCTGTGCCAAAAAACTAACAGGTTTATTTTTGGCTTATCAAAATGTTAGAGGACTAAATATGAAGCTACCAATGCTTTATGCTGACTCCTCTGCATTTACTGAAGATATTTTGGCTTTTACGGAAACTTGACTGAAACCAGAGATATCTGACTCTGAAGTTTTGTCAATGAACTTTAACTCCTACAGGACCGATCGCTTCCCGCGTAGGGGGGGTGGTGTACTGATTGCCGTTACCTCTAGTTTAACATCGGAGAGACTTAACATTCATATCCCTAACGATATTGAATTTGTTAGTGTCAAAGTTTCCATTCAATCCTTATCTATTTTTGTAACCTGCTCTTATATTCCTCCTGGCTCTGATTTAATAATTTATGAGCACCATCTGTCTGCTATAAAATCTGTTCTATCCTTTCTTTCCAACAGAGACCTTTTGATTGTTTTGGGTGACTTTAATCTCCCTAATATCTCTTGGTCTCTTCCCACTGACTCACTTGTCGCTACTCCTTTATCCGCCCATGATTTTGTGGATGGCCTTTTAGAATTATCGTTACAGCAAGTAAGCTTTATACGAAATTCATTAAATAGACAATTAGATCTAGTATTTGTTTTAGATCCGCATGAAGTCACTGTAGCTAGAATTGACGCACTTGTTGTACCTGAAGACTTATATCATCCAACTTTGGAATTGACAATTGGCCTCCCCTGTACTGATATCCTTTCTCCTTTAGTTCCTCAAACTAAAAGGAGATGCTTTCGTAAATGTGACTATAATAAACTAAACTACATGATTTCGCAATATAATTGGACTGATTTGTACAATTGCATGGATATTGACAGTGCAATTGAACTTTTCTATAGCGTTTTAAACACTTTTTTTGACGAATGCGTTCCTAACAGTCTTCCTCCGAAGCTAAACAGGCCTCCTTGGTTTAACAATGCGCTTCAAAGACTTAAAAATCTTAAGTCCAACACTTATAAAAAGTATAAAAAAACGGGTAAGCCATCTGATTTTGCGAAATTTGTTGTGGCTCGTTCAGATTTTAATGTTCTCAACAGTCATTGCTATTCCATGTATTTAAATCGATGTAAATTCGAGTTTTCAAATGATCCAAAGCAGTTTTATAACTTCGTTAATGCCAAGCGTAAGTCTTCGGCATTGCCTTCATCGGTACGTTTAAACTCAAAAGAGGCATCGTCGGATTCTGAAATTGCGGATTTATTTGCCGAGTTTTTCCAAACTACTTATAGTTCGGCTGCTTGGTCAAACCCTATCTACCCTAACCCCTTAAATAGGGCTAATTGTATTTTTACCCCTGTAATTACCGAAAGTTCTCTTTTAAAGGATTTAGCAACAACAACGCCAACGTATTCTCCCGGTCCTGATGGACTCCCTGGGAGTGTGCTTAAGTTTTGTGCTTCAACCATTTGTAAACCGATTCTTAAACTTTTTCATTTGTCTATTTCATCATCAGTTTTTCCAACTATCTGGAAGGACTCTTTCATTATTCCACTCCACAAAAAGGGTGCGAAGGCGGATGCCCAGAATTATAGAGGCATTTCTAAATTGTCGGCAATTCCTAAAGCATTTGAATGTATTATTACTTCTCATTTGCAACATTTATGTTCCTCGCTAATATCACCGTGTCAGCATGGTTTTGTTAAGCGAAGATCGACCACCACCAACCTTCTTGAACTGTCATCTATTGTAATAAATGGATATAAGAATAACATGCAGACTGACGTTATATATATAGATTTTAGTAAGGCCTTTGACTCTGTTAACCACTCTCTCCTTTTATTCAAATTAGATCAGCTTGGGTTTCCATGTAATCTATTAACTTGGATTTCAAGTTACTTGAATGGTAGGACTCAGAGGGTTATATTTAAGAGCGCTGTTTCTAAAATGATCAACGTGACATCTGGAGTTCCTCAAGGTAGTCATTTAGGCCCTTTGCTGTTTACTTTGTTTATTAACGATCTTCCCTCTATCGTCGTAGCTCATTCTCGTGTACTAATGTACGCTGACGATGTTAAGCTTTGTTTATCATATAAAGATGTAGGGTCCGGTTTCAACTTACAGTCAGATATTGATTGTTTTCAGGGATGGTGTGAGTACAATCTTTTAAATCTGAACTGCCTTAAATGCAACGTTATGACTTTTTATAGGGGTACTCCTACGTTTATTAGTTATTCTCTTCAAAATACACCACTCGACGGTATATATTCAATTAACGATTTAGGTGTTCTTCTCGACCCAAAACTTAAATTTGATTGCCACATAATGGCCACTGTCAATAAAGCTATGAGTGTTTTTGGGTTTATAAAGCGTTGGTCAAAGGAATTTGATGACCCTTATACAACCAGATTATTATATACCTCCCTTGTCCGTCCTATTTTGGAATATTGCTCTTCAGTTTGGAGTCCACAATATCAAGTGCACATCGACCGTATTGAGTCGGTGCAAAAAAAATTTCTCCTTTTTGCCCTTCGTAGTTTGAACTGGGATCAAAACGTAAGGCTACCTTCCTACCAGAGTAGATTACTATTGCTTAATTTACCTACACTTGAAAACCGTAGAATAATGCTTGGTACTATTTATATGCAAAATCTTATAAAAGGTGATATTGACTCCGTAGAACTGGTAAACCGTTTAACTTTTAATGTTCCCGTTAGACTAACACGAAATTATTACCCTCTTAATTTGCCTCGATGTACATCAAATTTTATTCTGCATGAGCCCTTTCGTGTTCTATGGAAAAATTATAACAATCTTTATCATTTAATTTGCACTTCAACATCTATCCCCGTATTAAAAACTAAAATTTTATCTCATTTGCTTCAATCTTAGTTGTAGTATTTGTAGTATTTGTTTCATATATTTTCCTCGCGAACTCGCATTTTTGCCCTAATTGATAAAGGGTCCCGCGCGTAACAAGCACGTGCTTGGTATCGTTGGGCCACTTGTTTGTACTGCTCGTAGTGCATCAACGTCCATAATATATTTGAACGCGAAGGACTTGGTCCTATATCTCTTATTAAACACTCGATGAGTATAAATACAGAGACTCCAGTTAAGCAGGCATTGGCCAATCTCACCGGCCAAAGAGAAATGGATGTTTGAGGAAGTTGAAAAGAAGATAGCCTTAGATGTCATAGAACCTTCAAATAGTCCGTGGAGCATTAATTGCGTATTGGTTAAAAAAGGAAATAAAAGCAGGTTATGCTTAGCCTCTCGCGAAATTAACAAATACACACGAAAAGACGCATATCCCTTGCCCCGTATAGATTGGGTAAAGCAATTGAAGATTTTCCAATACCGAGTTCAGTAAAGCAATTGAGGCGTTTTCTGGGTCTTGCCGGATGATATCGTTGTTTTGTTGATAATTATGCCACAGTCAGTTGTCCGCTTACCGAGCTTCTAAAGAACTCAAAACACTATGCGTGGAATTCTACAGCAGACGAAGCCACCCCAAATTTAACGAAACCTTTTCTGCTTTTGTACGACGCAAGTACTTTTGCAGTGGCTTATGAGTCAAAAGGAATTGTCTGGTCGTCTGGCTTGTTGGGCAATACAATTACAAGGGTTCTTCTTCCGAATAACCCATAGAAAAGGAGCCCAAAACGTTGTAGCAGACGCGCTTTCGCGAAAGGATGAACCTGTCGTATCCGAAGTAGAAAAACAGGGACCAATAGTCGATCTTAATTCCGAGGAGTTCAAATCAGAGGAATATTTTAATCTTATAAAAAATATTCGTACTAATCAACCAAAGTTACCCGATTTAAAGATCGTATATGGGATAATTTATAAAAGAACTGAACCAGTTCGGGGCAATGACATTAAAGACCAATTAGTTTGGAAATTATGGGTACTGGCTGGACTAACATTATATGTTATTATCAGAGCCCATGACCCGCCTAACGCAACTCATAGTGGAGTAGGAAAAACTATTGAAAAAATCAGAAGATATTTATTTTGGCCGAAGATGGTAAATCGGATACGGGAAATCATAACTAGCTGCGATGTTTTTCGTCAGACTAAGCATCCTAACGCAGCACAGTGGTGCCTTTTGACTATTTTTGGTAATAAATCATAACTTTTGAACTAACAGAGATAATCGAATGATGTAAACGGCATATAATAGATAATTGTTCTACATTTAAAATGAGTCTTTAAGACAGGTAGTGGCAGAGGCAAACTTACAAACCGGCAAAGTCAAAATCTATTAACAAATCCATTTTTTTCGACAAAAAAATAAAACATTTTTTTTTGTTTTCTTTTTTTACGCTTTAGTTTTTAAAAATTATATTAAAACTAGAGAGAACGCTATAGTCGGGTGCCCCGACTATTAGATACCCGTTACTCAGCTAGAGGGAGTGCGAGGGAGATGGGAGATATAAAACTTTGATCGCGCTTAACTTTTTAACGAATAGTCCGATTTGAAAAATGTCTTCTACATATCGATAGGTATTGATAAACACAATAAAAACATTTTTACTTTTCCGAAATTATTAAAGGTGTGGGCGCCAGACAACTTTTAAAGTAGTTTATTGTGGGCGTTGGGTGATTGTGGGCGTTAAAGGGGGCTTGGCCCCCGGCTGAAACTGCGTAGGAAGCCCAAGAATATGTGTGGGAAATCCCAACTCTCTAGCTTTTGTAGTTTTCGAGATCTCAGCGTTCATACGGACGGACAGACGGACATGGCCATATCGACTCGGCTAGTGACCCTTATCAAGAATATATATACTTTATAGGATCGGAAACGCTTCTTTCTACCTGTTACATACTTTTGCACAAATACAATATACCGTTTTACTCTACGATTAACGGGTATAAAATGAAATAAAACTTATATTTACAACACCTGACACTACGCATTTTTAACCTTTTTTTCCTCAAACAGATAAAATCGCAAACAGACGCAGCTGGAACTTTCCAAAAATCAAGAAGAATGTTCACAAAACGTGGTGAACACACAAATTAGGGAAACCAAACATCAACCCGATCGGTACTTAATTTTAAAGATATTCCACCTAGAAGTGGCCTAAATTGGCTAAAAATTGCGTTTTTTTTAAAGCGAAAACTTGGTCAACTTTAAAGAGGCGTATCTTTAAAAAAATCTGATATTCATGAGTGTTACATATTTTAAAAGAGAAATCAATTATCTGGGTTACAACCTTCCAGGCCAACATCGAGATTTTGATTTATTGCACGTTTTTTTGGCCCAAGGCGTCACTGTGCGTAGTCTTAAAATCGCCAATGGGTAAATCCATGATATCCGATCGACCTTTCCAGAAGCTTTACATGGATCTTCTAGGACCTTACCCAAAATCACGAAATGGAAACATTGGAGTCCTTATAATAGTCGATTAACAAGATTCCATTTCCTGCACCTGCTTCGAAAGTTTACCTAAAACCGAATCTGTGAATTTTTGGAAAAGAGTCTGTTTTGTACTTTTGGCGACCTGAAACTATATTGACCGATAATGGGTCACTCTTTGTGTCTCACTACTTTAAAGCATTCACTACCCGTTTTGGAGTTAAGCATACTTATACCGCGATTAACTCGCCTCAGGCTAATGAAAGGGAGCGGCTAAACAGATCAGTTTTGGCCTAAATTCTGGCCTATATAAATCAGGATCACACCACTTGGGATGTTAAGTTACCAGAAATTAGGGCAGCATTAAGATCCAGCGTTTACCAAAGTACGGGATATTTCCCATACCTGTTAGCATTTGGGCAAAATATGTTATGAAAAAGGAAAGATTATGAGATAATACGTGGACTTCAATTACTTTCGGGGGATACTAAAACATGATATCCAGATGCGCTTTAAACCATGCGGATAGCCGCACGTCAAAACGTTTCCGAGGCACATGATCGAAATGCAGCTAGATACAATTTGCGTAGTAGAAATATAAGTTTTAAGGAAGGTGATAAGGTATTAGCGCGAAATTTTTTCCAAAGTAGTGCAATCAAAAGTTTAGTGCAAAATTGGCACCAGTCTTTGTACCACCCATTGTTGAACGTAAGGTAGGATCGTCTTACTATCAGTTATCAAATAAACAAGGTAAAAAGTTAGGAATTTTTCATCTAAAAGATATCCAAGTAAGAACGTAAGAAACTGTCTCATTTCCAGTTATAACTAGCACTCGCAAACTGTTTGTCGTGGCCAGTTTAAATATTTATAATTTGCATTGAGTGAAACTTCTGAAGTATAAGATATTTTATGGTTCATATGCAGAAAGTTTCGCCTTGCAAGAGTGCATCGGGAAAAAACGCTCATATATGATAGATAAGCAATATTCGGGTAACATACAGGTAGAAATCGAATGATTCCTCCGGTATCGCCTCGGCTTGAGTAATTCGGTGTCGGCAGCTCTGCACGAACTCTCAAAAGCTCGGTTGCGAGCCCAAAACTTCTTTAAGGGACTAATTTCATTACCGTCGATCGAGTCATTGTGAACACAAGTGCGAATACAAGTTGTTCAAAATCTATTATATAAAGCAACCTCGTGTTACCCGGAATCTATTATTTAAAACTCCAATCCAAATAATCGTTCACATCACCTAACCGGTTAAAACCAAAGGTAAAGATTAATAAATTCTTCGTGAGTGGAAATTAAGATCAAAACCGTTCGAAGATTTTGTCTACTCGGGAGTTGCGGGTAAGGCCGTGCACTCCCTGGCCCCATTGAGGGCCTGATATTTTTCGACGAGGGACTTTTAATTGGAAAAAACTAAGCCAGGTTTTATTTCAGAAGTGGATCGCCGAAAAACTAAAAGAAATCTTCGAAATTGTCCGACGAAATTTAGAAAAGGCAGCGCAGGATCAAGCCACTACAACCTCAGAAGGAGACAGTGGAATCCACGGATCGGCGATATTTTCTGAACCAAGGAGCACCATTTGTCTAAATCGGCAGGAAGTTTCGCGGCGAAACTAGCGCCGAGATATGATGGTCCATATCAGGTGGTCGATTTTGTATCACCCGTGATCTCCAGAATTCGAAACAAATGAGGCAAAAAGGAACGCACCGTGTACTCGAAACTTCTGAAGTATAAAACATTTTATGGTTCATATGCAGAAAGTTTCGCCTTGCAAGAGTGCATCGGGAAAAAACGCTCATATATGATAGATAAGCAATATTCGGGTAACATACAGGTAGAAATCGAATGATTCCTCCGGTATCACCTCGGCTTGAGTAATTCGGTGTCGGCTGAACGCTGAGATCTCGGAAACTACAAAAGCTAGAAAGTTGGGATTACCCACACATATTCTTTGGCTTCCTACGTAGCGCAAGTTTGTTTTAGCCGAGGGCCACGCCCCCTCTAACGCCCACAATGGCCTTAAACGATTTTAAGAGGTGTCTAACGCCCACACCTCTAAAAATTTCGAAAAAGTAAAACAGCAGTTTTATTGTGTTTATCAATACCTATTGAAATGTATAAGAAATTTTTCAAATCGGACCATTCGTTAAATAGTTATGGGCGATCAAAGTTTTAAATTTCCATCTCCCTCGTACTCCTTTGAGTAACGGGTATCTGATAGTTGGGGCACCCGACTATAGCGTTCTCTCTAGTTTCTTTATTTACTCGTCCCGAGTAGAGCAGCGTTAATATGAATTAGAACTAGAACTTTTATAAGGGTCATATTAATATTTAATATGATAAAGGAGGGAGGGTAAAGAAATGGGATAACTAACATCTAATTCCCAATATGAAGAACGATACACAATTTGGCTATAGTCGGTAGGCTATTACAGTTATTTTATTTGCCAACCATACAACTTTTAATAGCCATAAACTCGCAGTCATACGTGTACCTAAAATATTATGCTAATGTGATCGATTGGCATATAGGAGAGTAGACAGACCCCACGGCAATCCGGCGAGCTAGTTTAAGCACAGCTAGAGGTGCATTTCTCGAAATCCTGTCAATCGTCTGTGTCGTCCGAAATCAATAGCTTTTAGCTATTTCCCCTATAAGATCTTCACAGTGAAACCACCCACATTACACCATGTCCCACTATTGCTTAAAATTAGAATTGGAGACAGTAATTTTTTTCAACTGTCAAAGGATGAACATCCCATCACATTTTGGATCGGTTGTAACATTTCACAGCGAACTCACCTAAAAAGTATTCCCTCAAATTTTTTAAATATCTTTGATAATTTTTTTTTTCATTTTTTTTAAGAAATTAAGTTTACTGGGGGGAAAATCCAAAAGTCTGCATTAAGTCAGCGGAGACCTATAGCGACCATCTTTTGATGGGATATTGTTCAAGGCATATTGTTATAGGGCTCCAAGTTTCCCAATATATTCTTTAAATTTTACTTGATTTTTGAAAAAAAAATTGAAATTGGTCAACTATATCTTATAGCTGCCATATAAACGCTTATTACAAAGGGGAATATTTCGGTTCTATTTCAATTGTGAGGACGCTTAAGGAGCCTTTCATTTTCCCCACTTTAACCCAGCATCTCAGCCATTGAAGGCATTATTATGTTCAAGCCATTGAAGGTCTCACTGTATGATTAAGTTATCAAATATATGTCGGGGAATTGAAGTCATCCCCGTGCAAGTCGTCGTTGTTGGTCGCGTTATCATACGATTTCTTATTTTCCATACTCGGTCCTAGCGGATGCAGCGAGTCTTCGTTGCCTTTGTTGCTCATCGTTGTCTTTCAGATCTTACAGCTCGGAACTCTTAGACTTACGCGTGACCCTTTCACGCCGGAAACCAGAAAAGGAAGGGGAGAGACCAGATCTAGCAACGCAAACGAAGCCACACACAGCCCCAGTTCGCAAAACTGAGTCTCCATTCTGCCAGGACTAGTATTTACCAACACCACCCAACCACCCATGGTCATACCTTAAAGTCTCGTGCCTATCGATATGCTACAGTACTTCCTCTCCGACACGGCCATTCTGACATATACACGTCCTCGTGTCTACAGTAAACATCTCAGTTTCATTCCAACTTTATAATTTTATTGAAAACTTAGCCACATAGTCTCAAGTTCATATATTATTCCACAACCTAACTTTACTTCTATATTTAACATGTCTTAGGTTATATAATCATATCTCGTGTGACATTCTCTTATAAACCATTTCTTTCAAATACATTTCCAAACAAAATATCATTTAAACATTTTCAAGTTATACATTATATAGTTTAAATCATAACTTCGTGATTCAAAATACATAACCAGACTTTTATTAGCCATCTTTTAAAACCACCGTCAAACACATTGACTGTGCGCATTTCGTTCGTCCATCGCCGAACACATGGCTTCACGAATTCATCAACAACATTGCTCGTCCATCGCCCAACACATGACTTCACGAATTCATTAACAACATTGCTCGTCCATCGCCCAACACATGGCTTCACGATTTCATCAACAACATTGCTCGTCCATCGCCCAACACATGGCTTCACGAATTCATCAAACACATTTCTAAAGCAACCCTCGTCCATCACCAATTACATGACTTCACGAATACTCTTCTGTTTCAACAAACTTTTGTTATTCATAATTTGCATCGAGCTCTTCAGGAATTTGCACATCCGGTAACTTTCGCAAACTTTCGTGTGGATACTTATAACGTCTATTGTTCTGTGTAGACTTCAAAACGTATCGGTCTCCGTCCAATACCTCGACCACCAAAAAAGGTCCTCTGAACTTTGGGTCTAATTTCGTTTGCTGCCTCTCACTGTTTTTAAGCAACACAAAGTCACCCACACAGAACCGAATTACTTTAGCCATATTTTTATCAAATTTTGTTTTCTCATATCTAGCAACCTCTTCCATGTTCCTAGCGGCCAACTCCCTTAATTTAATCTTGTCAATTTCAGTTTCAGTATCGCTAATGGGAATCAACCCCAGTGGTCGTCCAACTTTACCAATCAAAAGCTCTAAAGGACTACACTTAGTGCTACGATTAACTGTACAATTAAGGGCTAACTGTACATCCCCAAATGCATCTTGCCATGATCTAGAACTAGTCTCAACAGCCGTCAACAAATTCTTTAGTGTACTCATAACCCTTTCAACTCGACTTGCACCTGTTCCGATTAGATGTAATTGTATCTTTTGGTTAGAACAAAATTGAGCAAACTTTGTGCCCGTGAAGCTGCGTCTCTGATCGGCAATTAAACGTGTTGGTACGCCAAAAATAACAATAGAAGATTTCAATGCGCCTATACAAGTATTAGCGTCCAAGGAAAAGGTGTGAAACAGATAAACGAATTTAGTAAAAGCGTCAATTTGTACAATGATATATTCTTTACGATCACTTTTTCCGCTCAATTTTCCCGATATATCTATGTGAACGGTATGCCAAGGAATGCTAATTTTTGGAATTGGATGTAATTCAATTTGAGGTTTTCCTGACGTCCCCTTAGAAACTGTGCATGTTCTCCACAAATCTTCGAACATATTTTGCCATACAAAACTATTCTTTTCAGATGTGAGAAAATATAAAGGCTTCATCAATTGAGAAAACCCCGGAATTAATTGACGAATATATGAAGCTAACCCAATGAATTGTCTTAGAGTAGCAACTGACTTAGGTGGAGGTAACGCAACTAGCGATTCTATTTTGTTTAAATTTGGACGTATCTCCCCCGCTTTTATCTCATAACCAAGGTAGCTTTAATAATGATATTAAAATTTCTTTTTCATTTCCTTCCATTTCAGTTTTAATGCTATCAAAATAAGTATGTTTGACGGTTTCACAAACGTTCACAGCTTTAGTTTGAACAATCTTAAAATTATCGTAGGAAACTTCCACTAAAAACCCTTGAGCCAATATTTCCCTTCCAATTACAATATTATTTTTCATACATTCGTCTGGTACTATATGGAACAAAATAACCAACGAATTTCCATCAATCATGATGTTTGATTCAACTTGTGCGGTACTGTAAGTACTGGCATTACCTATTCCCTTTAAAGAGATAACGCTATGAATCCTCTTACCAACTAACGCTTTTCTTAATTAATGAGCACTCAGCCCCCGAATCAAATGTAATTGGGAATCTCTCACCATTGACCAGCATACTCGATTGGGGTTCCACTATAGCGCAGAACTCCACTCTTTTTTCAGATCTTACTCCCACTCCGGTACTCTGCACTTTTTTGGACAATTAGTGGCGATGTGTCCCGGCTCCTGACATCTGTAGCAAGTTACATTTGCCCTTCCATGACGAGGAACGCCTTCCTGAACGCCACTCCTTTCCAGTTGCCGAAACCTGGGATCCCATTCCGGATCTGCAGTCTTGCTTTTTATGTCCTGGTTTTCCACACTGATAACATTTGAGTTCCACAGTTCTAGCACGCTTGGTGTCCGGTTCCCAGTTTGATGTAACAGGGCGCTCCTTCAGCACTGAGAAAACTGGCAGCTCCGCTTTCAGTTCACGTCGATTGTTTACAGGCGTTGTGTGTATCAATCGTTGCAAACGCAGATCGAAATTAGCCATGTGCCCAAGAACCATCGCTATGCAAATTTGTTCAGAATTCAAATTACGCAATTTTGTGCACAATGACGTCACGATGCGACTCGCAAAAACAGGCAAACTTTCACCGTTGCTTGGACGACTATTAAGAAGATTCAAAATGACGGCGGCTGGCGTTTCTGATGTCTCGTATCGCTGCTCAAACAATTGCCGGAACTGTTGCCAAAATTATTCCTGGGTAGCATATTTGTGATAACTACTGAGCCGCTGCGCCTTCCAAAGCTTTACTCAACGCCAATATAAGAGCGCTGTCACTTAATGGTCTAGCTCGCAAAATGATGTCGACCGTAGCGCACCACTGCGTGGCATCCACCCCAGCAATGTCCGGATTGTATTTCGGCAAGCAAATCTCGCTAGTCTGTTGTAACTTGTTCACCGGCGTCTGTAGCTTCTTAACCAGTTCCAGAAAATTCCGGTTTTGTTGCTCTAACAACGCGAAGACATCCCTTGAAGAAGTTTGGTTAGGGCCGAATCCCACTTCTGATGTCGGGGAATTGAAGTCATCCCCGTGCAAGTCGTCGTTGTTGGTCGCGTTATCATACGATTTCTTATTTTCCATACTCGGTCCTAGCGGATGCAGCGAGTCTTCCTTGCCTTTGTTGCTCATCGTTGTCTTTCAGATCTTACAGCTCGGAACTCTTAGACTTACGCGTGACCCTTTCACGCCGGAAACCAGAAAAGGAAGGGGAGAGACCAGATCTAGCAACGCAAACGAAGCCACACACAGCCCCAGTTCGCAAAACTGAGTCTCCAATCTGCCAGGACTAGTATTTACCAACACCACCCAACCACCCATGGTCATACCTTAAAGTCTCGTGCCTATCGATATGCTACAGTACTTCCTCTCCGACATATAAATATTTAAGCGTAAAACCTAAGTTATCCAAGTTTCAAATATGTGCGCGCGAGCTGGCCAGTGTTGATCAGTCAGCTGGCCATTGATAGATAAGTTATCGGAATCACCCGTGAACGAGCCGATTTGGGCTGTTAGGCGCAAGCGTGTTGTTAGGCGCAAAGCATGTTGTTAAGTACCAACTTCGTCCCTTTTCGTCTCCTGTATTTCTATAAATTTAACTGTAGAGGACCTTGGCCAAACTGAAGTCTATCCCAGCCTAAGAAAAGTCCTTACACAATAGTTGTTCATAAAAATCGGGTTTACCATTTTTCTTTAATCGGTTAATGATATCTTTTGGGTTTCATAGAATCGATCAAGGAAATATAGCATATTTTAAAAAAAAATCTCCTAGAAATCGGTATTTATTTCATATAGATATATTTTTAGTAAAATAACAAAATTTTAAATTTAAAACCTAAATTTCTTTATTTGTTTATCATTATCTTCATAAACACTTTCAGATAAGTCAAATATCTTCATGATGTAACGGCGGGCGGATGAACCAGGGCTGATAATTTTTTAAACTGCGGTTTTCTCAAAAGAGGCACAAAAGCGAAGGCAAATTTTTTCGGAATTTGTAGTTAAATATCTAAACTTAAAAAAATATATATAAGAGATGGGGATCTGGGGTGTAACAGTACTTTACGTCTAAGAATATCCCAAAAAAACAAAATTTGTTTGGGCCACGTGTAAAAAAGTAAGGTAGGTAGGTAGGTAGGTAGGTAGGTAGAGGTGGTGAGGTCCTCTCTGAGAGCCTCCAAGTAGAGCTGAGCTCCATTTTGATCCACACCCTCGTAAATTGTTGTCTCCGCGTTCTCTTCAGTACCAGCCTGCATCATTTAGAAAACCTAGGATTGCAGTTATCCTCTGCTTTCCTATTTCTCCCAATGATTCCAGCTGATACGCCCCGAAGTATCTCGCCCTGATATGGTTTAGTGCTGGGCAATGACACATCATGTGCTCAGGTGTCTCCTGTGTGTCTGTTTCTTTGCAGCTCCTGCAATTAGCATTGTACGGAAGCCCCATCTTCATGGCTTGCGTGCCAATGGCCCAATGGCCTGTGATGAGTGCCGTGATCCTTCTAATATCCCTTTTGCTTTTGGATATTAGTTCTCGAGTTCTCTTGCTATTGATGGTTGGCCAGCAGAGCTTTGATCTCCTGAGACCCTGCTTTTCTGACCAACTTTTACTAGCTAGTGTTTTGTAGTGTTCGTGAATCCTTGCTTGGACTGTATTAAGGGATTCAGGTAGACTAGTTGTATAGGAGTCGTCTGTCGACCCCTTTCGTGCAAGTTCATCCGCCTTTTCGTTTCCTGGTATATCATTGTGCCCTGGCACCCATGTTATCTGTACATGGTTGTTTGTTGCTAGTATGTTGAGAGCCGACTTGCAATCGGCTACTAGTGTCGAGTTGGTTCTTGCTGCTGCGAGAGATTTGATAGCCGCTTGGCTATCCGAGTATATCCGTACCTTGGTATTCCTGAGGCATTGCTGAATCGAAAGCTTGGCTGCTTCCAAAATAGCGAGTACCTCAGCCTGAAAAACTGTCGCTGATTCTGGGAGGTGGAATTTCGATTCTATCCCCCAGCTTTCAGCGAAAATTCCAGCCCCTACACCACAGTCCATCTTGGAGCCGTCAGTGTAGAGTGATACCTCATCTTGTCCGGTTACTCTGTCATTCTCCCAGTCTTCCCTCGTTGGAAAGGTAGTCGTGAATCCGTTTCCAAATCTTATCTCCGCTGTCATATAATCCGTCTTGTTCTTTGCCAGATAGTTGTTGTCCTCTAAGATACGGCAGTGCCCTGTGTGGTAGCCTTTCCAGCAATTACTTGCCTTCAGTCTGGCCGCACTCTGCGCTGCCGTATCCTTTATGAAAAGTTCTATCGGCATTATATCCAGAATAGTGTTCAACGCGGCAGCCGGGCATGATCTTAATGCCCCTGTAGCTCCTGCGCAAGCTGATCTTTGTATTCTTGTCAGCTTGGCAATATTGTATGCTCTTGTCAGGGCTAGCCACCAGACTAGTGCCCCGTATGTGAGAATTGGCCTTACCACTGCTGTATAAAGCCATAATATTATCTTAGGGTGTATACCCCAGTTTTTGCCAAACATTTTCCTGCACGAGTAGAATGCTATGCTGGCCTTTCTTACTCGTTCCGTGATGTTCAGTTTCCACGAGAGCTTCGGGTCTAGTATCACTCCTAGATACTTAGCCTTATCCGATAGCTCGAGTTCGATTCCATCTATTTTTGGTTTGCTGTATGTTGGGATCTTTGTTCTTCGCGTGAAGAGCATCAGTTCGGTTTTACTCGGGTTTATACCTAGTCCGCAGGTTTTTGCCCATTCATTTAGTCGGTTAAGGGCCCCCGTCATTATATTACTAATGACATCTGGGAATGGTCCTGATACTAGCAACACTACGTCGTCTGCGTAGGCTACTACTTTTACTCCTCCGCTATTGAGTTCTCTCAATATGTCGTTCATGTTGATGAGCCAGAGCAGTGGCGATAGAACCCCGCCCTGAGGTGTGCCTCTCTTCACAAAGCGTGTGAGGTAAGTGCCACTCAGTTCGGCTGTTATCGTCCTGCTCGTGAGCATAACTCCGATCCAAGCTCTGATGTCTCCTTCAACGCCGATCGAGTTGAGGGAGCTCAGTATGGATTCGGCGTTCACATTATTGAACGCACCTTCTATATCTAAGAAGGTGGCCATTGTATATTGGTTAAAATGTAGCGATTTTTCTATGTGGCAAACTACTTCGTGTAGTGCCGTTTCTGTCGATCTGCCCTTTCGGTACGCATGCTGAGCGTCCGATAGATGCTGCTTCTCGGTGTTTTCCCGGATATGAATATCGATCATTCGTTCCAGCGTTTTCATTAGGAATGAGGTAAGGCTGATCGGCCTGTAATCCTTTGCTAGGATATGTCCTCTTCTTCCTGGTTTTGGTATAAATACAACTTTGGCTTCCTTCCATAGAAGCGGTATGTGTGTTAGTCTGATGCAAGCCGTGTAAATGGCTTGCAGCCACCTACTGATGCTGACCTGTGTTGCTTGAAGCATTGCCGGGAAAATGCCGTCTGGCCCCGGACTCTTATATTTGTCGAAGGAGTTTATCGCCCAGTTGATTCTTTCAATGGTTATGATATCCCTTGTGTGTGTTGGTTGATGAGCCCTCTGACCTTCAGTAGGTGCTGGCTTTTCTCGAAGGTTGCCTGGAAAGTGTGTATCCACTAGTGTCTCTAGGGATTCTTCCACCGTTGTAGTCGCTGATCCGTCTTGTTTGTGTAGTAGAGTTGGGCTGTTATACCCTTTAGCAAGGACCTTGCTTAGTCTAGCCGAGTCTTTTATACCTTCTAGCGATTCGCAGTAAGTCCTCCAAGAGTCTTTCTTGGCTGCGTATATCGCTTTTTTGTATGCTTTTTGTGCTTCTTTGTATGGCTCCCATTCCTTGGTAGCATAGCTGGAGTTATAGGCTTTTCTTGCCCTCTTTCTTAGAGTGCCTAGCTCTTTGGTCCACCATAAAGGGTGTTGTTTCTTAGAGTATGAAACCTTGCATGTTTCCTTATATGCATTGTTTAGAATGTTTGTTAGGTCCTCTACTTCCTTGTCCAGGGTCGTCGTAGAGGTTTGTACCCGTATTCTTCTGTTGCTAACTTTCGAGTAGACAATCTTACCGAATTTGTCCCAGTTTGTTCTACGGGGGTTACGTTTCGGTTCCGGTTTGCTAATCGGAATCGAAATTTCGAAGAAAATGTACCTGTGATCTGAAAAGGAATTTTGTTTCGACACTATCCACTTTTCAACCTTATATCTACTAAATTCTGTCTGTAAAGTGAGGTCTAACACCTCTTCCCATCCCTGAAATTCCCTTGTGCTTGGGAATATAAAGGTGGGTGTGTTACCTCTGTTACATATGGTGATGTTGCGGCAGATAATATTATCAAAAAGAGACTCACCCCTTTCGTTGGTTTCCGAGCTTCCCCATAGTGCGTGCCTCGCGTTAGCGTCGCATCCGAGCACCAGGGTCGTCTTAGTATCTTCCGCCCATTGCAGCAGCTTGATGACTGGCTCAGGTGGAGCCGGTTCATCATGGGCCATGTAGGATGAGGCTATCACCATCGATGTCCCATCCGCCGCCACGAATCTGGCAACTGCTAGATCCGGTGTGCTAAGATTGGGGCATAGAAGTGCGTTATAGTTATTCTTTATAATAATACCTGCTCTCGGCCTACCTGTCGAGTTAGTATAAAAGAGTTTATATCCTTGTTGTGTTAGACCCGAGATTTGTCTGTCTCGCGTCCATGGTTCTTGAACGATGCCTATGTCAATGTTCCTCTCACTGAGAAGAACTGCAAGATTGGCTGAAGCATGCATGCTGCGCTTCAGGTTAATCTGCACGACTTTAGGCATCGGTGTTGGGTGTTATGTCTGGGGTCTTGTCGTCGATGACCAGGTCATCCAACAGCTTGTTGGTGTCATCGACCTCCTCGAGAACATCATCCGGCTCTGTCAGGAAGACCTTGATCTTGGCCTTCCGTAGGCCGTACCGGATGGTGTAGTCGGCCTTCTCAAGCTGCGGCAGGCAGCGCTGGTTGATGAGGAAGAGGAACGGCTGGCTCGTCTTCATCTCCTTCTCTACTTTGAGTATTGCCCAGTCCTCAGTATGCACTTCTGGGTTCTGAGCCCTCAGCAGCGACAGCACCTTTCCTTGGTCAGTCTGCCCCTTTGGCAACCAAATGCGAGCCCGCGGCCTCCTTGGAATCTCCCTGGCGTGGACGAGCCTAATGCTAAGGCCGTCCCATGCATTTCCAATCTTGGATATGCATTCCGCCAGGAAGGTCCTCGAGAACGAGTCATCGCACTTGATCACCCGGTGCCCTCTGACCATGTCCGACGAGTCGAAGGAGGGGATCGGACCGTCTGGCACGGCTGATAGCCTTTCAGCTACCATGTCGGCCACCTTGATCTCGATCTCCTCCCACTTCTCCGACAGCAGGCGTCCGTCGTCGTGCAGGTCGTCCACCAGTGCCATCGCGAGGCTGTCTCTGGCTACGTCGCTGAATTTCTTGGCCTTCTTCACAAAGGAGGTCGGTCTTGGCCTCCCCTGTGCGTCCTTTGCCCGTTTCGGTGCGCTCACGCTTGCCTCATGCGAGCGATCCCTTTTTGTGTTTGTTACAGTGGCCTCCGGGCGCGTCCTCATGTATTCTTCGAATTCTGCGATCTCCGCAAGGCATCGAGTCTTGTCCTCCGCATCGCGCTGGTCAGTCTTGCCCTCTGCCTCATTCTTGGCTATCTTGCCGAGAATAAAACGGGCCCGACTGACCTTGGCCTTACGCTGCTGATGCGTAACGGTGGCTGCCTTGCTGGTACCCGGCTGGGTTCCGCTGCTGTGTGGGTTGTTGTTCTTGTTGTCTAGTGGGGTGCTGGTCTTAGCAGCCCCTTCCGT
The DNA here is from genome assembly GCA_035046095.1 of Drosophila pseudotakahashii. Lineage (NCBI taxonomy): Eukaryota > Metazoa > Arthropoda > Insecta > Diptera > Drosophilidae > Drosophila > Drosophila pseudotakahashii. Next base: position 139,709 of record JAWNOE010000224.1, on the reverse strand, counting down.
TCCCATCGGAGCCGGAGCACCCTGACTGGGTGTTCGCGGCCCTACCTCGACGGTAGCGGAATCGGTTTGGGGTTTAACCTCCCCCGTGAGGTCCGAAGCTACGGTGTTGGGTTTCATTGTCAGTACATGATCGCCCGCGTTGCTCGACCAGGCAAGCGCGGCGGGCCTGAGGGTTGTTGGGGCTCTATGAAAAAGTCGACCGTGACTCCGCCCCAAAGCCACGGCAAGGCCACTTCCGACCCAGGGTTGCCCGGCCCTGGGAAGGCTCCGTTAAAACACAGCTGGATTAACCCCTCAGCTGCGAACCTGAAAGTCAGCGGGCACGGGTCGCTTGACACGCCTGACTTGAGGGGAGGCACTTTAAAGACCTGCCCAGGTCCGCCCGACTACGATTCGTCAGCATCCATAGTCATAGCTAGACTATGGACCTGCTTCCAGCCGCCCTCACGGGGAGAGTATAGTCGCACTACCATCGGTGCACACAGTTACGGCAGGGGACGAGTCCCCCGTTGATCCCCCTGCGTACCCGACGGCTGACGGCCGTAAAAAAGTAAACAAGAGAGAATGCTATAGTCGGGTGCCCCGACTATCAGATACCCGTTACTCAGCTAAAGGAAGTGCGAGGGAGATGGATATATAAAACTTGGATCGGGCATAACTTTTTAACTATTAGTCCGATTTGAAAAATTTCTTCTACATTTCGATAGGTATTGATAAACACAATAAAACTGCTTACCTACTTTTCCAAAATCTTTAAAGATGTGCGCGCCAGACACAGACACACGCACACATAAAATTTTTTAAATAGCTCGTTCTATGAAAGCTATAAGACGCAGTGGTTAGAATTAAATTAAATTCTGCTAGTATACATCCCTATATTAAAAAAATAAGTTAATCTTAGAATTATGTTGCACGTATAAAGTATTTTAATAAAGTTGAAAAGGCTGTTTTTTATGGATGCATGGTGCGTTTTGGAATCTGTTTAACACTTTTCCACCTTATCTTCTAGTGTTTCGATAGGTATTGATAAACACAATAAAACTGCCTACTTACTTTTCCAAAATCTTTAAAGATGTGCGCGCCAGACACAGACACACACACACATAAAATCGTTTAAGGCGATTGTGGGCGTTAGAGGGGGCGTGGCGCTCGTCTGAAATAAACTTGCGCTGCGTAGGAAGCCCAAGAATTTGTGTTCTTAATCCCAAATTTCTAGCTTTTATAGTTTCCGAGATCTCAGCGTTCATACGGACGGACAGACGGACTCGGCTTGTGGTCCTGATCAAGAATATATATACTTTATAGGGTCGGAAACGCTTCCTTCTCCCTGTTACATACTTTTGTACGAATACAATATACCCTTTTACTCTACGAGTAACGGGTATAAAAATAGTAACTATGAACTTTAATTTTTTTTTTTTAACCCGGTAAGAATTGTTTGGACTTAAATAGCTGATTCAATTTACAGTTAAATATAAATCCAAATCCAAATAAATATGAATTCCAGAGCGATTTATTTTCAAACTCTAAAGTGTGTGTGCTAGCGTTTTCGCAGTCAGTTGAGTTGTTATAGAAAAATTTATTTTGCTATGGCGTCTTTATCAACACAATTTATGAAGTTCCCGCTTATTGAAGATCTTCAAGAAAATGTTGTTGATTTTTATAAAATAGCCAAGTTTCCGATATTCATAGGAGCCATAGATTGCACGCATGTAGGAATTCAATCTCCCGGAGGCGAGACTAGGTTGCCACCTAGTAAGCCTTTTATTTGGAGTTTTAAATGACGGACGAGAAAACGAAAGCCGATTTACCGCCTGGATAAATTTATCCTTTCATTAGTTAAATTCTAATTTTTTTATATAGCTCGTTCTATGAAAGCTATAAGACGCAGTGGTTAGGATTTAATTAAATTCTGCTAGTAAACGCAGGAATTTAATCAAAACATAACTGTTCAAGAATACATCCCTATATTAAAAAAATTAGTTAATCTTAGAATTATGTTGCACGTATAAAGTATTTTAATAAAGTTGAAAAGGCTGTTTTTTATGGATGCATGGTGCGTTTTGGAATCTGTTTAACACTTTTCCACCTTATCTTGTAGTGGTAATACAAATTCCTCCCCTTTTTTGGCAGCAATGTACAGAAGCTGTACTCATTCATTTACATTTTCTTGAGCACATTGAAACAAGCCTAAGGGACTGGATAAGTGTTTTCTCTTCTATATGAAAATTGTTTGTGAATAGTACAAATATTAATAAATAAAGTATATGACAAGGAAAAGTAAGGCCTTCGACGTTTTTCATAGCTGCAAAGAAAACAATAAGCTTCACCAAAACATTATGATCAATTGTTTTCTAATAACTATAAATTTAAATTACGGAAACGACAGAAAAATATTTATACGGTAATTTTTATTGTCGTTTATATGTGTCGCGAATAGGACAAGTGAAAAGAAAAAATTAGGTTTTTTGTTTACGGACGCGACATTTGCCTTAACCTAGTTTTTAGAATTGGTTGCTTGATCTTAAGACTTCCACAGAAGGTATAGCAATATTACGAAAACACAACAAAATGTTGCTGAGATAAACAGTATGTGTTGCTCGTGCTTGAAAGCTGCATATCTTCGTGTAAAAAATGTATTTTTGAAGGAATAGATACCAATGCTATTTTTAAACCAAAAAAGAAAATTTTCCGCCAACTTTTCATTTTTGGTGTTTGCTTGACTTCTTCCTGGAAATATACAACTTGGCCCTTAGCCGCTTTCAGAACAATTTTAAAGTTGTATAAAAATACTCTTTTTTCTTATTGGCTAAAATAATCAGGGTATTCCCTAAACTGTTGAATTTCTGAATTGTTGAATTTTGGTCAGCTGTTAATCAGCTGTTCCATACAAAGTCAACTTTCAGAAATTTCAGCAATTCAACAGCCTCGAGGCTGTTGAAAATTTTGATGAATCGTTGAAAACCAGAGTTGTCATCTTATTTTACTAAAAGTCATGGCAACTCTGCAACATTTTAGTATTATCAGTTCGCATTATTTACTTTAAAATCAAATTATAAAGCCTATTAGTAGTTCTTATTACCGTGGTAACAATTTTAGACAGTAACAAACAATACTAATCTAATTTTACATGTTTTAAGTTCCGTTAAACTTTTTAACATATAACAGCTGTTTGAAAATTCAACAAAAACCATTTTGGGTCGTTCCCTTAATTGCTGAAATTTTCTGCTGAATTTTCAACAATTCAGCAATTTAACAGTTTAGGGAATACCCTGTATATTTCGAAAAATCAACTTTAAAAATCTGCGGTGGGAGAACAAATCATCACAGGCCTTCTTTTTTTTTTATTTGATGTCAATGCTATTTTCAAACCAAAAAAGAAAATTTTCCGCCAACTTTTAATTTTTTCAGATTTCATCCATCAACGACTTAATTTACTGGTAATAGACTGCCCTCTAACTTTATTATACACAACATTGAGTTCCATTGATTAGTTTTACACTTCGCCAAAGATGAAAAAGTTGGAAAAAGTGCAAAAATGCTGGCATAAATGGCTTGGTTAAAAATACACGCCTAAAACCCGAAATACTTTTATAACTTATACTTAAAGATACATCTTTAAGCCGACTAATAGACCATCAATTTAAAAATCAACCAAGGGTTCGATTTTATATCGATATTTTAAGTTGGGAAAAACGGGTGTTACAGCCCTGTTAGATCCCTGTTGTGTCAGTTAACAGCTGTAAACGGCCAAAAAATCAACGTTGTCGCAAGCTTCAAAAATACATATCAAATTAATTTGCGGGTGGATTGTAATGATCAATAGCTTGTTTTCTTTGTCAAAGTACCTTCTACCAGTAGAAGTTACAAAACTAATTTCGGTTTTTAGGCTTTTTAGGTTTAGGTTTTTTCTCAATAAATTTTTGTTCAGAATAACGTTTCTATCCCTGAAAAGCAATGGATTAAGAATTTAATTACATGATCAACGCACTATGACATTATATATTTAAACAATATGTTTTGGACATGGTACTAATGTTTTGAAGAAAATAACTGTACAGATTTGTGTCGAAAAAGGAATTTGTTTGTTTCTGTTCTTTCCAGCTGATAACTTACGTAAACAATCCATAAGAATTTTAGGAAGATTTAAAAAAATACCTAAAGGTGTTTTTGCAAGTTTTTGTATTTTTCTTACGTAGTTTCGACATCTTTCCATTGAACTTGGGAGCAGAAAGTGATGAACAGGGTAAACGATTCCATCAGGATATGGCATCGTTTTAAAGTCGCGAAAAACTTCAAACAATAAAGTCTTCTTCCGAGTCTGAATATTTGTATGTTTTTAAGGGGGGCTGGGTGTTAACCAAATACCATATTTTTGTCGAAAAAATTCAAAAATTTTCCTTCTCGATTTTTTGAAAAAAATAAATTAAATGTCTTTGAATCAAGTGTACATACATTACTTGACACTATTTTGATCGTTTCTCGAAATTGGAAATCGCGAAAAGAGGCGACTTCCGTTGAAAAAGATTTTTGGTACCACTGCTGACCTGTGATGACTTTGAGTGATTTTACTAAACTATGCATATCTCCTAGAATGTACATCCGATTTGCAAATATTCGGCCTCAACTTTTAGGGACTAACGGCCCTTTAGATCTGCATACTCAAAATAATTAAAAAATATTTTTTAATATTATTAAAAATTTAATAAAAACTAGCTATGAAAAAAAAACGCCAAAAATGAAACTTTTTTGGAACTTTCAGAAGCTATAAATCCATAAATTTCGGTCCGATCACAAAGCGCCATACCTTTTCGAAAAGGTGCATCTATTTCCTTTCGAAGGGTGCCAGTTAAATTTGTTGGACCATCGGTTTTTTAGAGCTGTTACATTGAATAAAACAAGTGGTCAAACATCTAGCTATTTCAAATATCTCCAAAACGATTCTTTGGAAAATTTTTTTTTTTTTTCATCGTGATCAGTGACCCAACAGTAAACGAAAAAAATGGGTCCCAGCGTTTATATATAAAAAAAATTAAAAATTGTAAACTAGTGTTATAGGCTAAAAATTAGGATTTTTTAAATTAAAAATAAGAAGCATAGATAAAGGTATCTCATATAGTTGATCCAAAGATATTATAAACACTAAGATGTGTAACGAGGAGCAAGAAAATGTACGGAGGCAGCGTAATTTTTGTCAAATGCGACTCACACGTATTCAGTCTATTTTTAGAATGCCGTTTCTTGACTTCTCTCTCTCACGCTCACTTGCTCTCTCGCTCTCAAAACTCCGCGCTGCAGAAAAGTCGAAATTCAATTTTTGTCTCATTTGTTGATTCTTGAATTATGTTCCCGAAAAGGAATCGGCCTAAAAGGCACATTGCGCACAACATTTCAAAAAGGGCTGTGGCGCATTGCGTTAGTTGGTGGCCCGCGAATAATGCGATTGAGGTTCGAGTCCACTCTGAGGCGAAGTGGTTTTATTTTTATCTTCATTTTTTTTTTATTTATTTTACTTTGTTTTTTTTATTTTTTGTTTTGTTTTTTAATTTTTTGTTGTAGTTTTTTGTTTGTTTTTATTTTTTTTTGTAGTTTTTTGTTTGTTTTGAATTTTTTTTTGTAGTTTTTTGTTTGTTTTTAAGTTTTTTTGTAGTTTTTTGTTTGTTTTGAATTTGTTTTAAATTTTTTGGTTTGTTTTTTAATTTTTTTGTAAATATTTTAAATTCATTACTTTTGAATTAAAAGTTTATGAAATACGCATCCGAGTTAACTTTTATAATTTTATTTAATTTTTAATTTTTATTTAAATGCAATTCAGGGACTAAAAATAACAATAATTTTATTTTTTAAACAAAAAAGCAAGCACACAATCCCTAGAAAGAAATGATTTACACCAAAATCATTCAATCCATTAATGGTCTTTACCTTTCTTTCAATTTAAAAAAAAAAAATATTTATTCAATAAACAATGTTTAAAAAAAAAAAATACTTAAAAAAAGAAGGCTGCGTTCAGTCGGAGTTGAACTCGGTCCGACCAAAGAGAATATAAACACTAAGAGGTGTAACGCCCATACAACTGAATGTACGGCAAAATTTGTTTATATTCTCTTTGGTCCGACACGATCCGCAGTCGAGCGACTACACCCCTAGCCCACAGTGCCTTGTTTCGAAACGTCAGACAGATGCGACATTGAGCCCATTTCGCAGTAGAGCAAACGAAATTGCACACTAACACAACCAAAGAATCTAACACGGACAACGCACACTAAGAAGATTATAAATCCACTTTCTGAATCCACACCAAAAATTTTGCCGTACATTCAGTTGTATGGGCGTTACACCTCTTAGTGTTTATATTCTCTTTGGTTGATCTACATCAGGGGTGCTCAGTTCTATGGCACACGAGCACAATTGTTTTTGTAATAGCACTAAGCATACGGCAGTGCACTCGCAATGCTTGCCTATGCACGAACCGAGTCCTCTTTGTGTCGCTGTCCGTAAGAGATAAGAGCGAGCCAAGCCAACAACAAATTCCATTGAACTTTTTTTTCTCCTCAACTCACAATGTAAAGTGTTGTTGTCTTGTTCTCGGCTCTACACTGCCACTTTTTTTTCTGCGTTTTTGATAGAATTTGATTTAAGTTTGATTTTAGTTTATTGTGGACCAGCGACGCGTGCATTTCATTGGATTTCCCCGCGGGAAAGTTCCTCTGGAAAATATGTAATTTTCATTAGGTTTCTCCATACAAGCGGAAGGGAAAAAACCTTCTTACCCCCTTACATTTCTTCCATCTCTCGTTTCAAAATACACGGGGGTGACACAAAAAAGTGAGGGGTAAATGAGGTTTCTATGTGGACCTCTGGCAGTAGAATGCAGGGCAAAAACCATTGGTTTTTCTCCTTCCCGAAAATTAGGTTTTCCACATGTACTCAGTTTTGGTTTTCCTCTACCTGCAATATTTGGTTTTCCACACGCTTGCAGTTTTGGTTTTCCACTGCTTTGCAGTATCTGATTTCCCACAATAAAAATCCATATTTTCATGTAATATTTGTACGTGTATTTATTAATAATATATGCAGTAGAAGCATTTGAATTAAAAATTATTAATGTCTGAAGCATTCCCGGTTTTCGCTTGGCCGAATGGAGGTATTAGGTATCCATGTCTTGTAAGGCTGTCTTCTGAAAATATCAAAAATAATTGAGATATGAATGTAAGACTGGGAATGATAATAAGAGTAATTACCATTATTACATCTCCGTACAATATTAAGGGATCTCTCCAGAAATTATGACATGGTCGATCATTTACCCTCTGATCAGCTGTTTTATGTCGGGTATCTACAACAAAAACTATGAGAAGAAAAAATCAAATATGGCAAATGCAGGCGCAACAGTTCTGGTCCCAAGATGTCTCAATCGGCCTGGCTGAAATAAATGTAATATTTTGATTACATATGTTAAATAACTAAGTTTATACAACCATTTAATGTACACCGCACACCATTTACCACTGGTGAAGATTAAAAACATTTCAAGTGCCACTGAAATGCAGAATTTGTGTTGAAAATAGCATCTGGAGGTGAATTTATTTATTAATGGCGAAAACTATCTTTGGTACTATCCTCTGTAACGCTGAAATAAAGATTATTAAACGACAACATTTATTTTATCACTCACCTTTTTCTTGTTTTTTAGAATTAACTGAAATTTTTTCACTTTTTTCACGAAATTTTATACTGATGTGACCGCACATCGTATATTTGATAATACCAACATTCCGAGGAAAGATAAGAGTTGGTCATAATTTCGTTGCATCTTTAGGTCACACTTTGCCCGCGAATAAATATTTCGTTTTAATAATATTTTTCAGGGACCGTAATCATTAAAGGTTACGTATATTAAAGGTATATTAGGTATATTTCGCCCATTCAGTGTACTACCAAACGAAGTTTTATTATTTAACAACACTTAGCAAATGGCGTAGGCCACGATCTGACGATCAAATTATTTTATTTCATAAAAACTTTTAAAAATGTTAAAAATCAATAATTGATTTCAATGTAAGTTAATGGCAATCCTTTATAAATTTGATCGTCTGACCGTGGCTTTACTCTACAATTTTTTTTAATTTCATTATCCTAATTATTATTATGTGTATTATTTCTTGAATATTTATGAATATTTTACGAAATCCAGTTTGTAGCTTTGGGGTCGCGTATCATGGATTTGAAATCAAATTGGCACACAATCTCATTCAAGCCGTGTGATATCTGAGTTTTATTTTTGAGTAAAATAAATGAAAATCATCAATAATTATTATGGTTACAATAATTATTATTATTAAATTTCATTTATTTGATAACAACAATAATTATCTTTTTTACGTTTTTAAAAATTATAAACAAATAAATATAAATGTGAGAACAATATTATAAGTAGCTGATTTTTTTGTTAAAAATATTACAATCGGGATGACACAGAAATCACACAGCGCATAAGTTGCCTGAAATTGATGCTATTAAGAAACCCACCCTATTTAGCGCTCCGAATTTAACTATCCCCTCACCACTGCCTGCTAGAAAAAATAGGATTTCCATTACACTAAAAACCAACTTCTCACTTTCCCGCTGGGTTTTTTGGCATGTCGTTAAAATGAGTGATGCATTGGCAAATGATTACTTTGAAATTAATTTTAGATGTGAAAGACAGTGCTTAATTTGCCACAAAGTTTTGTTGGCTGGAAGAATTTTCAGAATTTAACTTTTTTTCCCCCAGTGTTCATTTTGTATCAATAAAACGGCGTCGATACATGTGTGCGTGTGTTTTCTTTTGTTTGTGTTGGTAAGTGCACTGCCGTTTTGAGCACCCCTGATCTACATACATATTTGCGTAGTTTCCCTGCAGTTCCCGAATATAGCCCAAGCGCTGAAATGCACTGAGTCGACTGCGACGCCGGCAGAGCGTCTGCAGAATCGACTCTCTCACCAACCCCCTCTCTCTCAATCACGCTCTCCCAAATTTCTCTCTCTTAGAAAACGAGACAAAATGTCGAACTTCGCCTGTCTCGCTCTGCAAGCTGGGCAAGCGCGATCGTGGCAAAGGGAAGACAACAACAAGAGAGATTGCGATTGATGTTGTTTTTCTCGCTCAGTATTCTTTTTCTATTTCTCGAGGGCAGGCGCCGTTTTTCCGCGGTTTTCAACTGCGTTTTAACTTTTAAACTTTTTAACTTTAGTTATTTTAGAGTTTAAACAAAAGTACTTTAATTAAGAATACATTTTTAGGTAAGTAATTGTCAAGTGTATTGTCTTATCTTAATTAAAGTAGCTTTTAATTTTTATATTATCCTTTTATTTTTAGGTCAAGCTGATGGTACACAGTTCTTATAAAATATCTTTTCAGATGAAATCATTTTGTCCTACAGCCCAGAAGAATGTTATTCTTGTACTGCTAAGTAAGTTTTTATCATTCTTGCTCCGTTATATAATATAAAAACAAATATTTTCCAAATTCAGATGCAATTGGTCAGGTGGAGCCTACAGAGAGTCCGAAGAGAGTGCGAAAATGCGTGAATAATCTCCAGCTCACCAAGACTCCGGAAGCTGAGAACCTGCCGAAGACCCCTAGAAGTCACCGTAGTTTGTAAAAATGTATTAATTTAATGTAATAATAAACCCATTGATAAAAGCAATGAAATTCAACATATTTTCAATAAAAATGGGAGATGAATTTAAGTGATAATTAGGCGCTGAAAATATAGGTGATGAATTTGGTGATGAATTAGGCGATGAAAATGAACAGTGATGAACAGGTGTTAAATCAGCGTTAAAACAGGTGTTAAACCAGTTTCTAGCAGTGATGAGCCCCTAGGACATGCCTATGTTAAAATCATCGCTATTTTTCATACAAATTCACTAGTGATTGAGCGCTTAGTGCTCAATTTTTGGCAGTGATTCACTGCTAAAAAGGTGATGAATGGAACTGCAGGGTTTAAATCAGCGGTCGGCACACACATACAATGACATTTTGTTTTATATTAGTGTGAGTAAATTGCACGGGGCAGCTGAACAGTGTGCGTGTGCAGACCGCTATTTTACAGTATAAGTGTGGGCATAGGGCGAGCAGAACAAAACCCTATGCTAACTTAATAGGACGCTGCCGACCGCTGTTTTAAATCAAGTCAAAGAATAAAGTTTTTAATATTATGTCTGAAAAGTGTTCCGAATTAGTTTTAAAAGGGACTCAGTCCCCACAGCTGCAAATTAAAATAAATAAAAACTCTTCCTAGGGGGCGGGTTTCTTTATGCAGAAAAATATGAGATAAGTTTGAAAACGATCGCTTGAGCCATTCAGAAATGTCGATGATCACGGACATACAAAACGTGGTTTCGAGAAAAACATGTAACACACTTAAACATGTAACATGTAAAATACACATTGAACAAAAAAAAAATCAGTTTTTCTGATTTCTATTCTGCTTTTACATTTCGTTTTAGCATAGACTATCAGATACCCGTTACTCAGCTAAAGGGAGTGCGAGGGAGATGGATATATAAAACTTTGATCGCGCTTAACTTTTTAACGAATGGTCCGATTTTAAAAATTTCTTCTACATTTCGATAGGTATTGATAAACACAATAAAACACAATACTTTTCCAAAATCTTTAAATGCACACGCATAAAATCAATTAAGCTATTGTGGGCGTTAGAGGGGGCGTGGCCTTCGGCTGAAACAAACTTGCGCTGCGTAAGAAGCCAAAGAATATGTGTGGGTTATCCAAACTTTCTAGCTTTTGTAGTTTCCGAGATCTCAGCGTTCATACGGACGGACAGACGGATAGACAGACATGGCTAGATCGACTGATCAAGAATATATATAAACTGTATAGCGTCGGAAATGCTTCCTTCTAGCTGTTACATACTTTTGTTTTTACCCTTTCCAAATAAATAATAATTTTTTTTTAGGAAAGTTTTACTATCACTAAATTTAAGTTCTGCATGTTTGTAAGCCGTACCAGGACACGGAATTTTTACTTCAATTAGTTAAGCTACAGTCTGTGGGTAAAATATCCCACTAAATGATCCGGGGAAATATTTTTAGATACCCTCTATATCCACGACAATCTAGGCTGAAATGTCCGTCACACAAACGAATTTATTTTAGCATGTCCTTAAACTAAATTGAACATATACACATTCACTTTATACCAATCATTTACCAGCTTTTTAAGGAATTTAAGTCTAACCATCCATCCAGGGCCCAAAGTTAATCGGTTCCAAATAAGATAGAGGCAAAATACTTTTGGTTGCGACGTGGTGTCCAGCACTAGGGTGAGCATTTCGAGTAAAGTGGCCAAGCTTGGCCGCTTCGTGTTGAGTATTTTGAATCTCAATTGCAGCAGCATGTGCTGCAGCATAAGCCACCGCTGCCTTCGATGCTGCGAGTCGTTGTTGAATAGCATCAGAACGCTGAATTGCAGCAGCTGCATGAGATTTTTGCTTTAATATCACAGCGTGGGTTTTCTTTTCCGTGGCAATTCTCTGTTGATTTAACAAATTTTCCTTTGCAGCATGTAATTGCTGCTGCGCAATAACAACGTTGGCTGAGGCCTGCTTAGACTCTGATAAGGCGTTTGAAACTTCTTTGGGCGTGGGCCCAAATTCCAGCGAATGTCTATTACTTAAGCTGGGAAAATCTTCGCTCCAAAAGTTGAACAATCTTGAATCGCTTACGCGTTTCAATGGAACATGGGTTTCCAGAATGATACTTCTCTTTGGCACCGTTTTTAAACTGTCATGACAGGAGGCATTCACAGTTAGCGCTATCAATAGCATGAATTGTAAATTGGCCGTCGGAATACTTGATTTCAGCTGCATTTTACTTAAGCGAACCAATCTGTTGAACTCTCTAGCTGATGCCATTACTATTTATACCAATCAGACAGGCCTCGCAAAAACATTTGGTCACGTAAAAGCTTTAAGACTTAAAAAAAAAAATTATTTTATAATTGGTTGCAAGTGCATAGCTGCTAGCGGATCCACATAGTGACGAATCGAACGGACAGGGTAGATAAGAATTTATAGTCTAATTCTAAAAATTGATCAGAGAAAATCAAATAATAGATAAACGGTAGATGTAGGCTCTAGTGACACATTCCATTTTTTGCATCAATTAGTTGTGCGGTGAACAAGGCGAATTTTGAGTACAGTAACGCTGAGATCTCGGAAACTACAAAAGCTATAAATTGAATTAACCACACATATTCTTGGGCTTTCTACGCAGCGCAAGTTTGTTTCAGCCGAGGGCCACGCGCAATCTAACGCCCTCAATCGCCAAAAGCCCCCACACCTTGTGTTTATCAATATCTATCGAAATGTAGAATTTTTCAAATCGGACTATTCGTTAAAAAGTTATGCGCGATCAAAGTTGTAAATATCCATCTCCCTCGCACTCCCTTTGGCTGAGTAACGGGAATCTGATAGTCGGGGCACCCGACTATAGCGCTCTCTCTGGTTTTGTTTAGTATTTATTCATTTTTTAAGCATTTAAACACATAAGGTATTACAATACCAACACAAACTGGATCTCCAAACTGTTGATTTGCTGCCTTCTTGAGTTTTGTTCAAAGTATACTTTAAGAAATTTCACTCGCTGAAAACCAGAGCTATCACCTATTTTTGCTAAAAGTCATGGAAGACAGACAATAGGCATAAATTAAATTAGAATGTATATTTGTAGTTCTTCTTAACTTGCTAAAAAATTGTACTTTTGTACTTTTGTTTTTTTTTTATTTTTTAACTTTATTTTCTTTGTAAGCCCAAAGTCAAGTTTTTTTAGATGGAAAACGTATTTTTGACTTTGGTAGGGGCGGGCTTCCCAAGGGGCGGGTTTTTTTTATTCTTAAGCGAAATTTAAAAACAAAATGGAATCCGATCATTTTAGGCGGAGGTACAGAGAACACAGCAAAACGCCATTTTCTTAATAGTGTTCCAGTAATCGCTTTGCCACCGAAGTATTAGCCTATAGTATCGGCTATAAAAATTAGTGGATGTAAATAACAAATGGCACTTAATAATCTACAAAAGGATTGAATTAAATCCATCCAAACAGTTTTAATAGAAATAATTGCAAATTTAGTTGATTTTTTGATGCCAAAAACCCTAACTATTTATTTAAATACATTAATTTAGAATTCATATATTATATTTTTAATAAATATTTTGTATGCACCTTAAATTTAATCTGATTCTAACAGATCTTTAGAGATTTCTTGAAAGAGCCGGGCTTCGCCAATTTCATATTTTACTGAAAATGTCTATAAATTTTCAAATGTGCAAAAATAGAGGTGCTGTTTTGACCTTTTTTTGAGAAAAGTTAATAGCAGTAACCTAACCTCAAAAAATATAAATTTTCCAGAAACGGTTTTATTAGTATGTTTGCCTTTCTTGGGCATATTTAAATACACTTAATACACATAGCAAAATACACTTTTAGTAAACTTTTGGTAGCAGGGTTGGAATCTTTTGTTCCTTTACCTCTATCGTTTTTAGCTATGGAGATATTTTCACATTTGTAAGCCCAAAAGGTGCACTTACTTTTTTAGCTTTTGCTGGTGAATTATATGACCAATCCAAATCAAATTTGGCTCTAAATGCACACAAAACAATGGGATAAACGAAAAAAGGACAAAAAAGTTAAGTTAAGTTCAGTCAGTCCCTAGACTTTGGCTGAAGCCTTCATATGTCGATGCAAATGACTCAGACTCAATCGAAAAATGTTGGACAACATAAGAAATGTTTTTATTTAATATTTAAGATATTAACAATTACCTTAAATAATAATATAAACCAAATTTGCTGCAAATGCATTGAAAGACAAAATTAACAGAACAACATCATTTTCGTTAAAAATTAACTTAAAATACTTTAAAAAATATGATTATAGTAAATCCGGTTTTTTTTCGTAAGTGATTTAAGGGGTTATATACCCTTTTGAGCGAAAAAATTGAGGGAACTTTGGATTTTTTTTTAGGTGTGTAGCAATTATTTTATGAAACTGAAGTTATTATTTATTGATAGTACATGTTTTTATCGAAACAACAAGCGTTTGATCTTGAAAATATATGAATAATTTACAAAGTTATGGCAATTCTCTCGGAACCCTTTTTTTTTTAGCCGCTTGCGGTGGCCACGATTGCACAAGAACTATTTGATCGATCTTCTTCATTTTTTTTTTTAAATTTTTCGTAGTGATTGTGCCGAGTTCGTGATTTGAAACTTAAAACTTAACTATTTGTCATTAAAAATTGTTGAAAGACTGGTAAACGGTAAGAAAACAAGAATTCCAAAAACGAATGGTCCGATTTGAAAAATTTCTTCTACATTTCGATAGGTATTGATAAACACAATAAAACTGCAAATTTCAAAAATAATTTTTTCAGCCAAATCCGGATACACGTGTTTACTTATTTTCCGAATAGTACACGTAAAGAAAGATTCAGGTAAATCAAAAATGTGAAAAAATTTTTTTGGCCAAATAGTTCGGTTTGTAAAAGAACCGCCCATATCGGACATATCGGTACCATATGCCAAATATGTTTTTAAAAATATATATTTATCCTAACGAGTATATTTTATTAAAAAAATGTTGTCCCAAGGTTGAAGGTGAGGTCGACACTATTTTCTTGTATCGTTTAGAGGTGCTTGTGTTTTATTCCCAGAAACAAAAATTAAAGTAGTTCTCCGTGCTCCCTGGGGCGGTAGACAACATTCACTTTCTGAGGAACTCAACTAAAATTAATAATATCTTTATACCCGTTACTCGTAGAGTAAAAGGGTATATTGTATTCGTGCAAAAGTATGTAACAGGTAGAAGTAAGCGTTTTCACGCCGCGTGTAACGCCCACAATTAAACTATTTTAAAAGGTGTCTGGCGCCCACACATTTAAAGATTTCGGAATACCTATACCAATACCTATCGAAATGTAGAAGAAATTTGTAAAATCGGACCATTCGTTAAAAAGTTACGCGCGATCAAAGTCTCATATATCTCCATCTCCCTCGCACTATCTTTATTTATGTAACGGGTATCTGATAGCCTATAGCGTTCTCTGTTGTTTTAAACACGGTTGTATAACGTCAAAAGGAAAAAAAAAATGGAAACAAACCCATTTGTGGGGAATTACATTTCTAATTAAGAGGAAATGATAAAGTCGAGTGACTCGACTGTCAAATACCCGTTACTCTGCTAAATGAGTGTGAAAAGGATGGAGATGTGAAAGCAGACATTCGTTTGATGTCGCACCATCTTGCAGACAATTAAATATTTTCTCATAATGAGTGGTTCGATTTAAAAAATTTGTTCTACATTGGTGAAGGTATTCCTGAACCATAAAAAAGGGCACAGGAATCCCAAGATTTTGCATGCTTATTCCCAACCTTCTAGCTTGAACAGTTTTCAAGTTCCCAGCGTTCATCCGGACGAACAGACAGACAGACGGATATGGCAAAACCGACGCACAGTGGCGCCTTTTGACTTTTTTTTGGTAATAAATCATAACTTTTGAACCAGTGAAGATAATTTAATGATGTAAACGGCAAATGATAGATAATTGATCCACCTTTCAAATTATTGCTTGACACAGGGAGTGGGCGTGGCAGAGGCGTTCTTACAAATCGGCAAAGTCAGAATTTAAAAACAAATCCATTTTTTTCCGACAAAAAAAAACTTTTTTTTAAAAAGTTTTTGTTTTTTTTTGTTTCTTTTTTTATGTTGTAATTTTTAAAAATTATAAAAAAAAAAAAAAATTGGGGCTTAAAAAAAAAATTTTTTTTTTTAATGTTGTTTTGTTTAGTTTATTTTTTTATGTTTTAATTTTTAAAAACTAAAAAAACAAAAAAAAAAAGTTGAAGTTTTTTTTTAAAAATAAAAATTTTTATATTTCATATTTTTTGAAATAATGGTCACAATTTGGTAAACTTGGTAAATCCAATAGACTTAACATTTCTGGACTATAATTACTAGATTCTAACTCTTTTCCTGACTTAACATACCGCAATGAGGAAATTAGGGGATCAGAAGATGCAGCCAATATATTGAACAGATCCTCATTTTCCCTCTTTCTTGATGTCTTAAATGTATTCAGCAATCTGTATTTTTTATAAAATTTGTTTAGCGATTCCTGCGCTTCTTCGGAAAGCTCTCCAATTGGCAAACACTGGTATTCGATTATTTCTTTTCCATGCGCCAATATCTTATGGACTGTCGGGGTCAATTTCTTTTGTGGATACAATTCCTCTAAAAGTGATGCCGTTTTGAGCCATATTCTCCGTATTTTGTAGAGTTAACCTTTTCCTTGCAGTTTAAAATATTTAAGATGGTTCCCAACCTTTTAACTATTTCATTGTTAATTCCAGTGATTCGAGTAACAACTTCATGTTGTTCAAAAAATCTCCTCGAAGTATTTCCATCATTTGAGTTTCCGTATCCGTATTTAGGGAAATCTACTTTTAATCCAACTTCCTTGAAAAAATCGTTCTGTATTCTCTTCTTTCTGATGCTTTCCTTATCCTTATTTGATGTGTTTTCTTCAAAGTGTTCATTTTCGTTTGGAATAATATACGCTAGTTGTTGACCTAAACAGTTCATATAATTTTGAGTTGTTTAAAGCCATTTTTAACTAAAAAAATAAGGAGAAAACAAAGAACGTGTCTCGTCAACTTTCAGTCATAGACTAATCCAGGGATTAAGCCTCCAATGCAATATATAGTGTGAGGTATTACCTGATAGGTACAAACAGGTAAAGAGTTTATCAAACGCCTTAAAAAGTGAAACCCCAGCCTTAGGTAGAATTACGCAATTTAAGTATTTTGCAGGTGTTCAAATTAAATTCCAGCCTACCTGTAGGAGACTGCAAGCTTATATTTTTCTGTCAATGAATGCCTACCTGTATGCACCTGATAAATTAGAGGACAGTTATATGTTGTTTTGATTCTACATACTACATACTAACACATACTAGCGGATCCACATAGTGACGAATCGAACGGACAGGGTAGATAAGAATTTATAGTCTAATTCTAAAAATTGATCAGAGAAAATCAAATAATAGATAAACGGTAGATGTAGGCTCTAGTGACACATTCAATTTTTTGCATCAATTAGTTGTGCGGTGAACAAGGCGAATTTTGAGTACAGTAACGCTGAGATCTCGGAAACTACAAAAGCTATAAATTGAATTAACCACACATATTCTTGGGCTTTCTACGC
This sequence comes from Drosophila pseudotakahashii, assembly GCA_035046095.1. Taxonomy (NCBI): domain Eukaryota; kingdom Metazoa; phylum Arthropoda; class Insecta; order Diptera; family Drosophilidae; genus Drosophila; species Drosophila pseudotakahashii. Next base: position 122,441 of record JAWNOE010000224.1, on the reverse strand, counting down.
AGCGCAAGTTTGTTTCAGCCGAGGGCCACGCGCAATCTAACGCCCTCAATCGCCAAAAGCCCCCACACCTTGTGTTTATCAATATCTATCGAAATGTAGAATTTTTCAAATCGGACTATTCGTTAAAAAGTTATGCGCGATCAAAGTTGTAAATATCCATCTCCCTCGCACTCCCTTTGGCTGAGTAACGGGAATCTGATAGTCGGGGCACCCGACTATAGCGCTCTCTCTGGTTTTGTTTAGTATTTATTCATTTTTTAAGCATTTAAACACATAAGGTATTACAATACCAACACAAACTGGATCTCCAAACTGTTGATTTGCTGCCTTCTTGAGTTTTGTTCAAAGTATACTTTAAGAAATTTCACTCGCTGAAAACCAGAGCTATCACCTATTTTTGCTAAAAGTCATGGAAGACAGACAATAGGCATAAATTAAATTAGAATGTATATTTGTAGTTCTTCTTAACTTGCTAAAAAATTGTACTTTTGTACTTTTGTTTTTTTTTTATTTTTTAACTTTATTTTCTTTGTAAGCCCAAAGTCAAGTTTTTTTAGATGGAAAACGTATTTTTGACTTTGGTAGGGGCGGGCTTCCCAAGGGGCGGGTTTTTTTTATTTTTATTCTATAAAAATTAGTGGATGTAAATAACAAATGGCACTTAATAATCTACAAAAGGATTGAATTAAATCCATCCAAACAGTTTTAATAGAAATAATTGCAAATTTAGTTGATTTTTTGATGCCAAAAACCCTAACTATTTATTTAAATACATTAATTTAGAATTCATATATTATATTTTTAATAAATATTTTGTATGCACCTTAAATTTAATCTGATTCTAACAGATCTTTAGGGATTTCTTGAAAGAGCCGGGCTTCGCCAATTTCATATTTTACTGAAAATGTCTATAAATTTTCAAATGTGCAAAAATAGAGGTGCTGTTTTGACCTTTTTTTGAGAAAAGTTAATAGCAGTAACCTAACCTCAAAAAATATAAATTTTCCAGAAACGGTTTTATTAGTATGTTTGCCTTTCTTGGGCATATTTAAATACACTTAATACACATAGCAAAATACACTTTTAGTAAACTTTTGGTAGCAGGGTTGGAATCTTTTGTTCCTTTACCTCTATCGTTTTTAGCTATGGAGATATTTTCACATTTGTAAGCCCAAAAGGTGCACTTACTTTTTTAGCTTTTGCTGGTGAATTATATGACCAATCCAAATCAAATTTGGCTCTAAATGCACACAAAACAATGGGATAAACGAAAAAAGGACAAAAAAGTTAAGTTAAGTTCAGTCAGTCCCTAGACTTTGGCTGAAGCCTTCATATGTCGATGCAAATGACTCAGACTCAATCGAAAAATGTTGGACAACATAAGAAATGTTTTTATTTAATATTTAAGATATTAACAATTACCTTAAATAATAATATAAACCAAATTTGCTGCAAATGCATTGAAACACAAAATTAACAGAACAACATCATTTTCGTTAAAAATTAACTTTAAATACTTTAAAAAATATGATTATAGTAAATCCGGTTTTTTTCGTAAGTGATTTAAGGGGTTATATACCCTTTTGAGCGAAAAAATTGAGGGAACTTTGGATTTTTTTTTAGGTGTGTAGCAATTATTTTATGAAACTGAAGTTATTATTTATTGATAGTACATGTTTTTATCGAAACAACAAGCGTTTGATCTTGAAAATATATGAATAATTTACAAAGTTATGGCAATTCTCTCGGAACCCTTTTTTTTTATAGCCGCTTGCGGTGGCCACGATTGCACAAGAACTATTTGATCGATCTTCTTCATTTTTTTTTTAAATTTTTCGTAATGATTGTGCCGAGTTCGTGATTTGAAACTTAAAACTTAACTATTTGTCATTAAAAATTGTTGAAAGACTGGTAAACGGTAAGAAAACAAGAATTCCAAAAACGAATGGTCCGATTTGAAAAATTTCTTCTACATTTCGATAGGTATTGATAAACACAATAAAACTGCAAATTTCAAAAATAATTTTTTCAGCCAAATCCGGATACACGTGTTTACTTATTTTCCGAATAGTACACGCAAAGAAAGATTCAGGTAAATCAAAAATGTGAAAAAATTTTTTTGGCCAAATAGTTCGGTTTGTAAAAGAACCGCCCATATGCCCATATCGGACATATCGGTACCATATGCCAAATATGTTTTTAAAAATATATATTTATCCTAACGAGTATATTTTATTAAAAAAATGTTGTCCCAAGGTTGAAGGTGAGGTCGACACTATTTTCTTATATCGTTTAGAGGTGCTTGTGTTTTATTCCCAGAAACAAAAATTAAAGTAGTTCTCCGTGCTCCCTGGGGCGGTAGACAACATTCACTTTCTGAGGAACTCAACTTAAATTAATAATATCTTTATACCCGTTACTCGTAGAGTAAAAGGGTATATTGTATTCGTGCAAAAGTATGTAACAGGTAGAAGTAAGCGTTTTCACGCCGCGTGTAACGCCCACAATTAAACTATTTTAAAAGGTGTCTGGCGCCCACACATTTAAAGATTTCGGAATACCTATACCAATACCTATCGAAATGTAGAAGAAATTTGTAAAATCGGACCATTCGTTAAAAAGTTACGCGCGATCAAAGTCTCATATATCTCCATCTCCCTCGCACTACCTTTATTTATGTAACGGGTATCTGATAGCCTATAGCGTTCTCTGTTGTTTTAAACACGGTTGTATAACGTCAAAAGGAAAAAAAAATGGAACCAAACCCATTTGTGGGGGATTACATTTCTAATTAAGAGGAAATGATAAAGTCGAGTGACTCGACTGTCAAATACCCGTTACTCTGCTAAATGAGTGTGAAAAGGATGGAGATGTGAAAGCAGACATTCGTTTGATGTCGCACCATCTAGCAGACAATTAAATATTTTCTCATAATGAGTGGTTCGATTTAAAAAATTTGTTCTACATTGGTGAAGGTATTCCTGAACCATAAAAAAGGGCACAGGAATCCCTAGATTTTGCATGCTTATTCCCAACCTTCTAGCTTGAACAGTTTTCAAGTTCCCAGCGTTCATCCGGACGAACAGACAGACAGACGGATATGGCAAAACCGACGCACAGTGGCGCCTTTTGACTTTTTTTTGGTAATAAATCATAACTTTTGAACCAGTGAAGATAATTTAATGATGTAAACGGCAAATGATAGATAATTGATCCACCTTTCAAATTATTGCTTGAGACAGGGAGTGGGCGTGGCAGAGGCGTTCTTACAAATCGGCAAAGTCAGAATTTAAAAACAAATCCATTTTTTTCCGACAAAAAAAAACTTTTTTTAAAAAAGTTTTTGTTTTTTTTGTTTCTTTTTTTATGTTGTAATTTTTAAAAATTATAAAAAAAAAAAAAATTGGGGCTTAAAAAAAATTTTTTTTTTTTAAATGTTGTTTTGTTTAGTTTATTTTTTTATGTTTTAATTTTTAAAAACTAAAAAAACAAAAAAAAAAAGTTGAAGTTTTTTTTTAAAAATAAAAATTTTTATATTTCATATTTTTTGAAATAATGGTCACAATTTGGTAAACTTGGTAAATCCAATAGACTTAACATTTCTGGACTATAATTACTAGATTCTAACTCTTTTCCTGACTTAACATGCCGCAATGAGGAAATTAGGGGATCAGAAGATGCAGCCAATATATTGAACAGATCCTCATTTTCCCTCTTTCTTGATGTCTTAAATGTATTCAGCAATCTGTATTTTTTATAAAATTTGTTTAGCGATTCCTGCGCTTCTTCGGAAAGCTCTCCAATTGGCAAACACTGGTATTCGATTATTTCTTTTCCATACGCCAATATCTTATGGACTGTCGGGGTCAATTTCTTGTGTGGATACAATTCCTCTAAAAGTGATGCCGTTTTGAGCCATATTCTCCGTATTTTGTAGAGTTAACCTTTTCCTTGCAGTTTAAAATATTTAAGATGGTTCCCAACCTTTTAACTATTTCATTGTTAATTCCAGTGATTCGAGTAACAACTTCATGTTGTTCAAAAAATCTCCTCGAAGTATTTCCATCATTTGAGTTTCCGTATCCGTATTTAGGGAAATCTACTTTTAATCCAACTTCCTTGAAAAAATCGTTCTGTATTCTCTTCTTTCTGATGCTTTCCTTATCCTTATTTGATGTGTTTTCTTCAAAGTGTTCATTTTCATATAATTTTGAGTTGTTTAAAGCCATTTTAACTAAAAAAAAAATAAGGAGAAAACAAAGAACGTGTCTCGTCAACTTTCAGTCATAGACTAATCCAGGGATTAAGCCTCCAATGCAATATATAGTGTGAGGTATTACCTGATAGGTACAAACAGGTAAAGACTTTATCAAACGCCTTAAAAAGTGAAACCCTAGCCTTAGGTAGAATTACGCAATTTAAGTATTTTGCAGGTGTTCAAATTAAATTCCAGCCTACCTGTAGGAGACTGCAAGCTTATATTTTTCTGTCAATGAATGCCTACCTGTATGCACCTGCTAAATTAGAGGACAGTAATATGTTGTTTTGATTCTACATACTACTATATGTACCTGTACATGTATACCTGCATAATATACCTTTGCACCTGAAGGTAACGCCTCGGTTTTTTTTAAATAAAAAAATTTTAAAATAAAATCCCCATTTGACAATCAATAATAACATAAAAAACGTTTCCCATGAATAGAGATGGTCATTTCACAAGGTAGCGCCATATGCAATTTCTTGGACCATGACTTTTTTCCCTTTTTTGGCTCTTAAAACCGCGGACGCAGGCGGACGCAGCTACAACTTTCGTAATATCAAGAAGAAAGTCCAAATAACGTTTTACGGAAGTATAAAAAATAGTATTAAATAGTTTTTTTTTATTTTCCATCAAAGTTGAAAAATATGGAAAAAATTGACGTTTCGCAAATAACGCATAACTAAGAGATGCGGATGGCAAACTGCAATATGTTTTACTTTTTTTTACTCTTAACTAACACACCAATCCGTGGAAAAAAGAAGCAAAGCGATTCGATGCCTAGTTTTTAAGAAAACCCCCCGGAAGTGCGAAAAATTACCTAAAAACGGTGTGTTTTTTTTAAGTGAAAAATTGTTCAATTTTTTGATTTGAAAAAGGGTTACATATTTGTAATAGTGGATCAATTACCTGTCGATTGGTATGGGTCGCAACTTTCTAGGACAAAGTCGAAAAAGTGATTTATTGCACTTTTTTGGCCCAAGGCGCCACTGTGCGTCGCTACAAAATCAGATTCTAGATGGGTTCGTAACAGGACAAGAAGTGGAAAATACAATTGGAATGTTAAAAGAAAGAAAAGCACCCGGGCCAGATAGGATACCATTGGAATTCATTAAGTACGCTACGCCTCAATTCACAGCCAGCCTTGTCACTGCATTCAACAAGTTCTTGGAATCCGAAACAGTCCCAAAGAGCTTTCAAAAAGCGATAATTTTTCCGATCTTTAAGAAAGGCGACCCGAAGGTGACATCTAACTATAGAGCAGCGGTCGGCAGCGCCCTATTATGTGAGCATAGGGTTTTGTTCTGCTCACGCTCTGCCCTCACTTATACCGTAAAACTGCGGTCTGCACACGCACACTATTGAGCTGCCCTGTGCAATTTACTCACACAAATATAAAACAAAATGTAATTGTATGTGTGTGCCGACCGCTGCTATAGAGGAATCTCGTTCCAGAATGCGTTAGCTAAAGTCTTCGATGCGCTACTGCTCGAACGGCTTAAAAAATGGTTAAGAGACTGCGATATTCTTACTGAATTCCAAGCCGGTTTTAGAAAAGGATATTCGACAGTAGACAACATTTTCAGTCTCTCAAGTATAGCAAGGTCATATATCGACAATGGTAAAAAGTTATACGCATTCTTTGTAGATTTCAGAGCTGCCTTTGACTTAATAGACAGATGAATCCTAACGTACAAGCTCAGCAATATCGGCTTAATAACCACGTTTTTAAACGTCCTTCAGAGCTTGTATACGGATAACTTGCCGGCAGTATGGGATGGAGAACAACTATCTGAGTGGTTTGCCAATGAAGCTGGAGTCAAGCAAGGATGTCTACTCAGCCCCCTTCTGGTTTTCCCTGTTTTTAAACGACATCACGGATAGCCTGCCATGCGGTATTCAAATAGGCGGATGCGCGATTAAGGCGCTGCTGTATGCAGATATTGTGGTCCCCGCCGAATCACCCGACGAACTGCAAGAAATGATTAATGCTCTGCACAAATACTGTCTATTGTGGGGACTATCAGTAAACACCGAGAAATCAAAAATTCTAATCTTCAAGAGGCATTGGAGAAGGCTAGCGCAACACGAAAAGTGGAATTTAGGGTCAATTCAGTTAGATATTGTCAAGACATTCAAGTATCTGGGAGTCTGGATTTACCACAACGGTCGTTTCAACAACCACTTACAGGAGAAACTTCGAAATGCAAAACTGGCCATAAATTGCACATGGAAATCGCTGCTAGAGAAAAAGGATGTTCCAATGAGTAGCAAGTACAAGCTGTTTAGTGCAGCAATGCGGTCAATATTATGTTACGGCGCGCAGGTCTGGGGCATCTTACCCTATGAAGAAGTCGAAAGTCTTCTAAGATTCTTCTTAAAGAAGATTTTTCGTCTACCCAGATTTACCCCAAACAGGATGCTATATCTTGAAACAGGACTGCCGCCGTTGCATATCCTTACAGCAGAAATGCATTTTAGATATATCCAGAGAGTGGTATCCATGCCCGAACGTAGGCTGCCGCGAATTCTAGCGAACTATTTGGTTCAGGAACGTAAGCAATGGGTCATAGAATGGGAGACGCTTGCCGAGACCTATGGAGAAAGGCTACAGTTAGGCGACCCTTCTCAATGGTCGCAATGGGCGCAACGTATACTAATACATATGCAAGAAACGTATAGGACTCAGTTCGAAACGGAATCAAGGAGAAGCGTAACTCGGCTGACTCATAGGTCTCTTGAATACGATCTCGGAGTCAAGAACTATTTTACAGATGCTTTCACTGTGGAGAAGATCCGTACCATTTTTATGGCCAGGGGGAAATCCTCCCACTAAGCTACATCCCAAACGTGACAGCCAGCGACACTGTGTGCCCGATATGTAATATGAGGGAGCAGGAAAACATTGTGCACTTTATAGGACACTGCCCCATTTTACGGGAGATTCGCCTGCTGCATTTTGGTATGGCTCAGCTGAGCCCGCATGCTGTATACGATTTGCTGAATGGGCAGTGCTGGTCAACTCTCTACATCTACATCAACCAGGCTCTGCAGTACCGTAATAATATTTTATTGGAAAACTTTTAAATACTAACATGGAGAAGGAAGCTTTTCCGACCCTATAAAGTATATATATTCTTGATCAGGATCACTAGCCGAGTCGAACTAGCCAAGTCCGTCTGTCTGTCCGTCCGTATGAACGCTGAGATCTCGGAAACTATAAAAGCTAGAGGATTGGCATTTTGCATGCATATTCTTGGAGTTCCCACGCAGCGCAAGTTTATTTCAAAAAGGTGCCACGCCACCTCTAACCGCCCCCTCATTTTTTGAAAGGTGTCTGGCGCCCACACCTTTAAAGATTTTGGAAATGTAAAAATGCAGTTTTATTGTGATTATCAAAACCTATCGAAATGTAGAAAATTTTTTTTAAATCTGACCATTCGTTAAAAAGTTATGACCGATCAAAGTTTTAATATATCCATCTCCCTCGCACTCCCTTAGCTGAGTACGGGTATCTGATATGCATGCAAAATGCCAATCCTCTAGCTTTTATAGTTTCCGAGATCTCAGCGTTCATACGGACGGACAGACGGACAGACGGACAGACGGACATGGCTAGTTCGACTCGGCTAGTGATCCTGATCAAGAATATATATACTTTATAGGGTCGGAAAAGCTTCCTTCTCCCTGTTACATACTTTTGCACGAATACAATATACCCTTTTACTCTACGAGTAACGGGTATAACTAGACCGTATTACAAACACATATTAAGAATGTTTTTGAAATAACATTCCAGGAGTAATGTAAATTCAACGGGGGGGAGTCAAGTACGACATCAACCGTAACTTCAACGATTGCCCCACTGTGCACTCGATGCAATTTTAATATATATACCTTCGCATATTTCGGTACTTGTTCCTCATTCCCATTTGTCTCCGAAAAGAAAACCGCGTGATTTTTTTTATGTTCTGTTTTACACTTAACTCCAGTTTGAACTACCAAAGCGTTCACGCGGTTTTTAACTTACATAACAATAAGCCTTGTTAAATTTCTTAATAAATAAAATCGAACTAAAATACATGATTATTGGCATTCAGAGTAAACAGTAAAGGTCCATGAACTGAGCCTTGGGGCACACCACATTTAAGGACTTCAAAAGAGAACGAAACATTTGATATTACAACAGATTGCCGGCGATTTTTTAGATCCGAGGTCATAAGTTTGACAGTAGTTGTTGAGAATTTTAACTGAGTTTTCAATTTTGAACACAAAACTACATGATTAATAGAGTCAAAAGCTTTACTATAGTCAAGAAGTACTAGAAGCGTCACGTTGGATTTGTCTGCATGCTTACGTATATCATCCGAAATTTTCAGGATTGCCGAGGTGCAGCTACGTATAATTCTGAATCCCGATTGGTTGTTATTAAATAAAGCATTATTACCTATATAGGCGTTTATTTGGGCTGCCATAATGTTCTCAAAGGCTTTCGATAAAAACGGTAGAGTTGATATAGGTCTATAGACATTTTTTAGCTTTCATAATTGGGACAATTTTTGCGATTTTCAAACAGTCGGGAAATGCGGATGTTGTAAATGCAATGTTAACAAGAAAGGAAGCTAGCCTTCCTATATACCTACATTTTAATGCTTACTCTATCGGGTTCCAGATTCTGCGTGCCTATTTTTATACCCTTGCAGAGGGTATTATAATTTCAGTCAAAAGTTTGTAACGCAGTGAAGGAGGCGTTTCCGACCAAATAAACTATATATATTCAGCATCACTAGACGAGTCGATCTAGCCATGTCCGTCTGTCCGTTTGTTTCTACGCAAACTAGTCTTTTAATTTTTGAGCTATCTGGATGAATCTTTCCCAAAAGTCTTCTTTCTACTGCAGGTAGTATATATGTAGGAACCGACCGGGTCGGACAACTATATCTTATAGCTCCCATAGGAAAGATCGAAAAAAAACCGTAAAAAAATTCTAGCTTTGGTGTTTTTTGAAATACTACCTTCTACTTTTGGGAATACTATTTTTTAAATATTTCTGAATTTGGAATAAAATTTTTAAATAATCGGATAACTATGTCATATAGCTGCCATAGAATCGGTCGGAAAATTAAATAGAAATTAATAGGACAAAAATTATATCTTTGTTGACTTTTATTACATTCTCTTCTTCTCTGGGATATGGCTTTTCTTTAACATTTCAAAATTTCGTATTAAATTTAACAAAATTCGGACGGCTATATTATATAGCTGCCATAGGAAGGAAAAAAAAATTAATGCCAAAGTTATATGAAAGCAGCTAAAATTTGGATTGTTGTAACATATTGTGGATGCGTTCATGTTTTTGTCTGGCTGATAAGCCCACCATTGTATAACGTGATTATTTATTTATTTGTTTGGCTTATAGTTAGCTATGGACAGCTAACTTAACAACTTAACAATTTATACATTTATACTTTTAGTGAATCGAGGTAACAGTAAATTTGGGAGGACATAAATTCAATAGAAGACTCAAAAGATATACATTGATAGGCTAAATTATAATTAGTACATAAAACACGGAATGGTTCATGAAGGGAAAAATTAGATCTCACAATTGGTAGACGGATAGGACGGAAGGCACGAGTGTATCTTGAGGGGACTGCAATATTGATATCTCTCAACAAAGTTGGAGAATATACGCAAGTTAATTTAAATTTCATGTTTTCGTAAATGAATAGGAATGATCTGCAAGGGCTGGCCGAAGCTAGCTTGCTTTCTTGTTGTTGGTGGTCTTGCTAATCTTACAGACCTCGCACTCTTTCACTACCTTTGGCACATCTACAGCCATCCCTGGCCAGTAGTAAAACTGCCTCAATTTGGCAAACCTCCAGACTAAATCAGATCGCAGCTCGGCGGGTACCCAGAGCTTCTATGGTCTAGCTTCATCGACAGCATCACTCGAGCTGAACCTTATCCGGTTGTACACAAGGCCGTCCACTGTTTGTACGTCTAGACCTTTTAACATACTTTGGTCCACGGCCTGCACTAACTTCACGTAGTCTGGGGATTGGAAAGCCGTCGAGATCAGGTCTATGTTTAACCCCTGGCTCACCTTCTGTCGGATGAGATCCATTTTATCTGGCAGGCTTATCTCAGGGTCTACAGTCTGGATTCCTCCCAGCTTCCTTTAGATCGGGTATGCAGTGCCGTGTGAAATCATTTGTGTCCCAAACATGGCATAGTAGGGTTCCATGCCTATCGATTCGTGTCGGCTACTCCTAAGGGTACAATCTATTCGGCTTAATTGGGTATCCAAATTTCGCTGATCCGATGCAATCGTTACTCTCAGGGAGTAGAGTCCTGTTCTCACTTGTCGAATACCGTAGCGGTTCATTAACTCGGCAAACATTTGACTCGGGTACTCCGTACTGATGGAAAACTGGGGTTTCGAGGAATTTAACTACCTTTGATGCCACTGCATGTCGCATAGGCTGCAGCCAGACAAATTTGGAGAAATAATCGATTCATACAAAAATCACTGCGTTCCCAGTATTGGTTCTCGGATACGCCCCCATAAAGTCGATAAAGAACCTTTGACCGGCCCGTTCCGTGATCCTTTGTTCTCCCATGGGTGGTCGGTTATTTTTATACTCTTGAAGAGGGTATTATGATTTCAGTCAGATGTTTGCAACGCAGTGAAGGAGACGTTTCTGACCCCATAAAGTATATATATTCTTGATCAGCATGACAAGACGAGTCGATCTAGCCATGTCCGTCTGTCCGTCCGTCTGCTTCTACGCAAACTAGTCTCTCAGTTTTAAAGCTATCGCGCTCAAACTTTCCAAAAGTCTTCTTTCTATTGTAGGTAGTATATATGTCGGAACCGACCGGATCGGACAACTATGTCTTATAGCTCCCATAGAAAGGATCAAAAAAAAAACGTAAAAAATTCTAGCTTTGGTGTTTTTTAAAATACTACCTTCTACTTTTGGGAATACTATTTTTTAAATATTTCTGAATTTGGAATAAAATTTTTAAAAAAATTAAATGGAAATTAATAGGACAAAAATTATATCTTTGTTGACTTTTATTACATTCTCTTCTTCTCTGGGATATGTCTTTTCTTTAACATTTCAAAATTTCGTATTAAATGTAACAAAATTCGGACGGCTATATTATATAGCTGCCATAGGAAAGATAAAAAAATAAATGCCAAAGTTATATGAAATCAGCTTAAATTTGGATTGTTGTAACATATACGCAAGTTAATTTAAATTTAATGTTTTCGTAAATGAATAAGAATGATCTGCAAGGGTATATAAGCTTCGGCTGGCCGAAGCTAGCTTGCTTTCTTGTTGTTGGTGGTCTTGCTGGTCTTACAGACCTCGCACTCTTTCAGTACCTTTTGCACATCTACAGCCATCCCTGGCCAGTAGTTAAACTGCCTCAATTTGGCAAACCCCCATGCCTTGCGGTCATGGCATGATGTGCTCTCCAGACTTAATCAGATCGCAGCTCAGCGGGTACCCAGAGCTTCCATGGTGTAGCTTTATCGACAGCATCACTCGAGCTGAACCCTATCCGCTTGTACACAAGGCCGTCCACTGTTTGTACGTCGGGACCTTTTAACACACTTTGGTCCACGGCCTGCACTAACTTCACGTAGTCTGGGGATTGGAAAGCCTTCATGTCTAGGTCTATTTGTATATCCTGTTCTTCCGCGTTCGCTTTCTGTAGCTCGTCCGTATGCACTCGTGAGAGCGCATTTGGTATTACGTTAAGTGCTCTTTTACTATGTTCGATTGTGAAGTCGAACGCTTGGAGCTTCAGACTCCATAACAGCTTTTCTTCTACGTAAGCGCGGAATTTGGCGATGCTGAGTATAGCGGCATAGCATTCCAGTTCAGTTATGCTATAATTCCGCTGCGCCTTGTTCAGTTTGGCTGACATGTAGGCGATCGGGTGTTCGACGACTGAGTCATCCGTCTGAAACAAAACTCCTCCTACCGCAGTCGTTGATGCATCGCATTGAATGGTAAAGGGTGCCTCTTCGGAAAATTTAAACCTTGACGCGGCTATTCTTCAAACAATTATGAGGATGTGCCGCTTTTTGGGCGTAATTTTGAATAAACCTTCTGTACCAGCCAGTCATTCACAAAAACCTTCGCATCTGCTTGGGAGATCTTGGTAGAGGAAATTCTTGGATCGACTGGATTTTGGAATCGTATATATATAGCCTATATATAGCTTGGCTATAGCAAAACTTACTTTTCTCGACATTTATTGTCAGTTTTGCGCTCTGCAAGCAGTCACTGACCTGGCTCAACATATCCATGTGTTTTTCAAAAGTAGGTGAACAAACCAGTAGGTCATCGAGGTACACGAATACATTCTCGCGTAGCGACGGCAGTATTACTTTATACATTAGTCGGCACATTCTTTGCGCCTCATTGCACGGGCCGAACGGCATGACTGTAAATTAATATAGCAGTCTGCCGGGTACTGTAATCGCGGTTTCTTCTCTACTTTTGGTTTCCAGAGGTATTTGCCAAATAGCGTCTTTAAAATCGATTGCGGAAATATAGTATTTTTCCTTTAGACGACTTAACAGACCCTCGATGTATGGCAAAGGGTATGCATCTTTGATTGTCCGGGAATTGACTTTGCGCGCGTCGAGACAAAGGCGATTTTTCTGGGCTTTTTGTACTAGAGTCACAGGTTATCCAATAACGCTAGTTTTTTTTCTCCGTCGGCTTTGGTTATGGCAAAGAAACGGTTATCGTTTTGTACGCTTACTACTTTCTGCTTGAGCTTGGGATATTCTGCTCGGGCATCATATAGCTTCTGCATCTTCCGAGTGTCCCGTGTTGTATTGTCCGTCTCTTCTGAGCCGTGGAAGATACGCTGTTTTTCTAGTTCATACTTCTCTCTCGTTGTTCTAGGCTCTTATGGGGAGAGATTTGTCTCTACGGGAATGTGACTGCCTTGGTTCGCCCGGCTATCTCGGTCTGGCCTGACGGACTCCGCGGAAAAGCCGCTGGGTTGGCGTCTGCATCCCTTCCTATCCTCTCACAATACCGACAAGTGGCGTCATGCTTTTAGTTTATTGTTAGTTATGTGTTTATGTTTTGATTCGATACTCTCGATATGATATTTAAAGCACCCTCTGTCGGGTAATTTTGTTGAATTTGAAACATTTATCATCAACACTTTCCCTTGTGAGAATTCCAAAAAAAAAAAATTCAATTGACAAACATGAAAATTTTATGACTCTATATAAAGCAAAAATAAATGGTGTTTTTCTCCTTCAGAAGAGTCCAATCTTGTTGCAAAGAATCCGGAGACGAGTATTGAGGATCGGCTTCGTCATCATATCTGCGAGTTGTTCCTCAGTCGGGATTTGTTGGATCCCAAATTCTCCCTCAGCAATTCTTTCCCTGATGAAGAAGTGCTTGTTGGCTATGTGCTTGGTCCTCCGATGGAATTCGGGGTTTTGGGCCAATCTCATGGCAGCAGCATTATCGTCCTGGAGAAACGGGGCTCGGTCCAATCTGTCGATTTCCTGAAACAATCTTTTAAGCCAAATTATTTTTTTGCAGCTTCATTGGCTGCTACGATCTCAGCCTCTGTAGTAGAAATGGCCACCATAGCCTGCCTTTGACTTTTCCATGAAATGGCTCCTGAGGCAAACATGATGATGATCCCTGATGTAGATCTCCCAGTCTTCGTGCAGCCACCAAAGTCAGCATCGCGGTAGCATTCGAGGATTCCCTTCTTCTGTTTCCGATAGACTATCCCAACGTTGATTGTTCCGGAAATGAAACGGAAAAACCTCGTCACTTGTGCAATGTTTTCTTTTGCAGGATTTTCAAGCGTTCTTGAAAGAAATCGATGCTAAAAGCCAGGTCTGGCCTAGTTCCAAGCATGAAGTACATGAGAGCTCCGATGGCTTGGCGATAAGGGAACGCAGTCGTCTCTGATTCTTTCCCTGCGCTCGTAATTTCCAAATTCTTGAGATGTGGGGTTGAAACAGCTTTGCAATCCGAGAATCTGAATCGCTCCAAAATCCTTGTGGCATATCCTTGTTGACTAATTTTTAGTCCATTTTCTTGTTTCTTGATTTCGAGTCCCACGAAGCACTCAGCCTTGCTTGAAACAATTTTGAACTCTGATTTTAACTCGTCCAAAAATTCTTCCAAATCTTGCGTATCTGTTGCTGCGGCGAGTCCGTCATTTACGTAAACAACGAGTAGAATCTTTTTGCCACTTTTTTCCCTGATGTAGAGACATGGATCTGCCTCGCTGACTTTGAAATTGTGTTTCCGCAGGAAACCTCCGAAGCGTTCTTGCCAAGCCCCTGTCCTTGCTCGTATCCCTCAGGTTGTTGCATGTAAATCTCCTTGTCGTCCAATTCACCGTATAGAAAAGCTGTCGAGACGTCAAACTGGACCAAAAACATATCATTTTTGGCTGCAACGCTTAATACTGAGCGAATTGTTTCCATTCTTGCGACAGAGCTAAAAGTTTGGTCGTAATCAATCCCTCGTCTCTGGGCGAATCCTTTGAAGACCAAGCGAGCCTTGTATTTGTCGATACTTCCGTCGGGGTTTTGACTCGATAGACCCACTTGCACGGAAGTGCTTTCGATCCTCTGGGGAGTCTGGTCAAGTTCCAAGTTTCATTCTGATGTAAGGAATCAATTTCCCTGTCCATTGCCTTTTTCCACTTTGCTGTTGATGGCTTCAATGAAGGAATATGAACTCTCCAGCACAAAATTCTCGGCTGCTGCTATGTAGTCATCCAGATGCTCCGGTCTCTTCAACTTCGAATGATCCCTCAACCGCATTTCGTAATTGTCTTCGGTTCCTGTTTCGGCTGTGTCTTCTTTCAAGTCTTGCTCCTGAAGTGTGTCTTTGTCCTCGCTCTTGTGCAAATCCGCGTCTTTTTCTTCCTTGTCTTTGTCCTCGCTCTGGTGCAAGCTCACGTCTTCTTCTTCCTTGTATTCTACGACGTCCTTGGATCCAAAATCTTGAAAAGGTAGGTTGACGCCTGGTTCACAATTGCTGAATTTGAAATTTTACGTCCCTCGACACGACTACTTTGTGCTTCTCTGGTAAGTAAATACGATATCTCTCATCGCCGTCGTAACCCACCAGGTACCCCTTTTCAGCTTTTTCGTCCATCTTCTTCCTTTTTTGGCATGGAATGTGTACATTGCACGTCGATCCTACGATTCGAAGATGTTTGATTCTTGGTTTCTTGCCCAGCCAAAGTTGGTAAGGGCTCAGACCCTTCAATGAAGATTTGCCCGTCCTATTGAGAACGTAGACTGCTGTGCTGACCAACTCGGCCCAAATTGCTCCCGGAAATTTTAATTCTGAATTAGAATACTGGAAAGTTCTCGCCATTTCGACTATCGTTCGATTCTCTCTCGACAACACCGTTTTGTTCTGGAGTATAGGGAGCGGTGAGTCGAAGAGTTATACCAGCTTCCTGAAGAGTATCTCTCACTCCTGCACAGTCGAATTCTCCTCCATTGTCGCTCAGGACAATGGAGGATTGTCGCTCAGGAATTCTCGAATTGTGTGTCCTTGTTGCTTGGCGTGAGAATCCATGTGTCGCAGCAAGGACGTGCTGCCTGATTTCTGCTTGACGATGTACCAGCATCGAAACCTGGTGAAATGATCCTTAAAAACTACCAGATACCTCTTCTTCTGAAAAGAATCCTCAAATGGGCCGCAAACATCGCCTGACATCAGTTCCCCTGGCTTCATCGCTGGTTTTCTCGTTCCAAATGGCAATCGATGCCCCTTTCCAAGGATGCAAGGCTCGCAACAGCTATTCTCAAGCTTGACTTGAATGCCCATTTCTCGTTCTTGTCCTGACGTCCCCACCTCTCGTGGTAGAGCTGGACAATTGAAGTTCCTGAAGTTGCGACTTTGACATCGACATTTCGTTCTGGAAGTATGGGCTCGATCGCTGCTCTGTAGAGTGTTCCTCCAACTTCTCTGGCTCCAACGAGGACAATCTGGTCGTTTATTTTCAGGGTGCACTCGGTTGCTGACGACTCAAAACGACTACTTTGATTATTGTCTTGGGCAGCCAAAACTGAAAACAGGTTCTTCGTTATATTGGGAACAAACCATACATTTTTCAAAGAAAGAATTTTTCCATTGACAATCGTTTTGACTTTGATTGTGCCCTGGCCCAAAGCTGCTCTGATCCAACTCGGATTCTCAAACTTCTCAAAATGCTCGAAATACTTTACAGTCTTCACAACGTGTTTTGTTGCACCGTTGTCTATCCACCAGTCGACCTCTGAGTTTGCCTCTGCTGCAAACACGCTATTGTGGACAGAGACGAGAGTTAACGTTGGATCTGCACAATTTCCTTGTTCGGCTTCGGACGTCCATCCTTCTTCCATTTTATACAGTTCCTGATCCAGTGTCCCTTTTTCTTGCAATATTGGCAGGTATCGAATCTCCGACCAGATGCTCCTTTTTTGCTGTGGTAGAAAAAGCCTCCTGGCTTTCCTTTTCGTCATTTTCTTTTGTTCTAAAATTTCTCTCAAACATGACAATTTAATTAGTTAATTCGTTGAAAGTCTTTTCTTCTTCTTTTGTCAAGAGCATCCAACTTTGACGGAACGTTTCAAAGGATTTTGGCACAATATGTAGCGTTTTACAAACAAGTATTAAATCTGGCAGCTCAGTTTCATTTTTAGCCTTCAAAGCTTGATTTAAATCGATTTGATTTAAATTGATACATCGTTACCTGGATTCCTAGAGAAAGCGAAAAACTTGTTGCATATCCTGAATACCTGGTCCTTCGCTGTTGCTTCAAACTGATTTTTCAGGGCTTCCCACGTATCGTGTGCTGTCTCCTTGTCCATGATCTTCTGGTACACCGAGTCCGTGAGCGCAGAGGTAATCATGGATTTTGCATAGCTGTTGGCCTTACGAAAAAAGTCGCTCTTCTCCTTGTGCTTCTTTTCGTCTTCTGTTGAGGCACCTTCTGGCAATGAATCCGGTTTGACGATCTTTCCGTCCAACGCGTCGAAAGCACCGTCGTGATAATCTATCAGGTCCCTAATTTTTCTTTTCCAAATCGGCCAATCGGTCGCGCCTGAAAGCTTCGTGACGTGCTTCGCCAAATCCATCGTAATCGAGCAAAATTTACTTTTTTCTTTTACTTTAAACTGAACAAAACGTTCCTGGGCCCATAATCTATTATAATCTTTACTTCTTTAGTTATTTAGGCCAGTAAATAAATGATATTTCTGTAAAATCAAACTCGTGTGTTTATTTACTTTCTTCGAAAGCTTTTAGGTTATTGTTAGTTATGCGCCCTCAGACTTGGCGGGTAATTTTGTTGAATTTGAAACATTTATGATGGACGTTGATGCACTACGAGCAGTACAAACAAGTGGCCCAACGATACCAAGCACGTGCTTGTTACGCGCGGGACCCTTTATCAATTAGGGCAAAAATGCGAGTTCGCGAGGAAAATATATGAAACAAGTACTACAAATACTACAACTAAGATTGAAGCAAATGAGATAAAATTTTAGTTTTTAATACGGGGATAGATGTTGAAGTGCAAATTAAATGATAAAGATTGTTATAATTTTTACATAGAACACGAAAGGGCTCATGCAGAGTAAAATTTGATGTACATCGAGGCAAATTAAGAGGGTAATAATTTCGTGTTAGTCTAACGGGAACATTAAAAGTTAAACGGTTTACCAGTTCTACGGAGTCAATATCACCTTTTATAAGATTTTGCATAAAAATAGTACCAAGCATTATTCTACGGTTTTCAAGTGTAGGTAAATTAAGCAATAGTAATCTACTCTGGTAGGAAGGTAGCCTTACGTTTTGATCCCAGTTCAAACTACGAAGGGCAAAAAGGAGAAATTTTTTTTGCACCGACTCAATACGGTCGATGTGCACTTGATATTGTGGACTCCAAACTGAAGAACAATATTCCAAAATAGGACGGACAAGGGAGGTATATAATAATCTGGTTGTATAAGGGTCATCAAATTCCTTTGACCAACGCTTTATAAACCCAAAAACACTCATAGCTTTATTGACAGTGGCCATTATGTGGCAATCAAATTTAAGTTTTGGGTCGAGAAGAACACCTAAATCGTTAATTGAATATATACCGTCGAGTGGTGTATTTTGAAGAGAATAACTAATAAACGTAGGAGTACCCCTATAAAAAGTCATAACGTTGCATTTAAGGCAGTTCAGATTTAAAAGATTGTACTCACACCATCCCTGAAAACAATCAATATCTGACTGTAAGTTGAAACCGGACCCTACATCTTTATATGATAAACAAAGCCTAACATCGTCAGCGTACATTAGTACACGAGAATGAGCTACAATAGAGGGAAGATCGTTAATAAACAAAGTAAACAGCAAAGGGCCTAAATGACTACCTTGAGGAACTCCAGATGTCACGTTGATCATTTTAGAAACAGCGCTCTTAAATATAACCCTCTGAGTCCTACCATTCAAGTAACTTGAAATCCAAGTTAATAGATTACATGGAAACCCAAGCTGATCTAATTTGAATAAAAGGAGAGAGTGGTTAACAGAGTCAAAGGCCTTACTAAAATCTGTATATATAACGTCAGTCTGCATGTTATTCTTATATCCATTTATTACAATAGATGACAGTTCAAGAAGGTTGGTGGTGGTCGATCTTCGCTTAACAAAACCAAGGAACATAATGCTGCAAATGAGAAGTAATAATACATTCAAATGCTTTAGGAATTGCCGACAATTTAGAAATGCCTCTATAATTCTGGGCATCCGCCTTCGCACCCTTTTTGTGGAGTGGAATAATGAAAGAGTCCTTCCAGATAGTTGGAAAAACTGATGATGAAATAGACAAATGAAAAAGTTTAAGAATCGGTTTACAAATGGTTGAAGCACAAAACTTAAGCACACTCCCAGGGAGTCCATCAGGACCGGGAGAATACGTTGGCGTTGTTGTTGCTAAATCCTTTAAAAGAGAACTTTCGGTAATTACAGGGGTAAAAATACAATTAGCCCTATTTAAGGGGTTAGGGTAGATAGGGTTTGACCAAGCAGCCGAACTATAAGTTGTTTTTAAAAACTAGGCAAATAAATCCGCAATTTCAGAATCCGACGATGCCTCTTTTGAGTTTAAACGTACCGATGAAGGCAATGCCGAAGACTTACGCTTGGCATTAACGAAGTTATAAAACTGCTTCGGATCATTTGAAAACTCGAATTTACATCGATTTAAATACATGGAATAGCAATGACTGTTGAGAACATTAAAATCTGAACGAGCCACAACAAATTTCGCAAAATCAGATGGCTTACCCGTTTTTTTATACTTTTTATAAGTGTTGGATTTAAGATTTTTAAGTCTTTGAAGCGCATTGTTAAACCAAGGAGGCCTGTTCGTCAAAAAAAGTGTTTAAAACGCTATAGAAAAGTTTAATTGCACTGTCAATATCCATGCAATTGTACAAATCAGTCCAATTATATTGCGAAATCATGTAGTTTAGTTTATTATAGTCACATTTACGTAAGCATCTCCTTTTAATTTGAGGAACTAAAGGAGAAAGGGTATCAGTACAGGGGAGGCCAATTGTCAATTCCAAAGTTGGATGATATAAGTCTTCAGGTACAACAAGTGCGTCAATTCTAGCTACAGTGACTTCATGCGGATCTAAAACAAATACTAGATCTAATTGTCTATTTAATGAATTTCGTATAAAGCTTACTTGCTGTAACGATAATTCTAAAAGGCCATCCACAAAATCATGGGCGGATAAAGGAGTAGCGACAAGTGAGTCAGTGGGAAGAGACCAAGAGATATTAGGGAGATTAAAGTCACCCAAAACAATCAAAAGGTCTCTGTTGGAAAGAAAGGATAGAACAGATTTTATAGCAGACAGATGGTGCTCATAAATTATTAAATCAGAGCCAGGAGGAATATAAGAGCAGGTTACAAAAATAGATAAGGATTGAATGGAAACTTTGACACTAACAAATTCAATATCGTTAGGGATATGAATGTTAAGTCTCTCCGATGTTAAACTAGAGGTAACGGCAATCAGTACACCACCCCCCCTACGCGGGAAGCGATCGGTCCTGTAGGAGTTAAAGTTCATTGACAAAACTTCAGAGTCAGATATCTCTGGTTTTAGCCAAGTTTCCGTAAAAGCCAAAATATCTTCAGTAAATGCAGAGGAGTCAGCATAAAGCTTTGGTAGCTTCATATTTAGTCCTCTAACATTTTGATAAGCCAAAAATAAACCTGTTAGTTTTTTGGCACAGCGGAAGACCTATTATTAGGCACAATGGAAAGCCGATTATTAGGCACAGTGGGAGGCCTGTTATTTGTTCTCGGTTTATTGGGAACAAATTCTTTTATTACCAAATCATCATTAAGCCAAAAGCTTTCAGAAAGTAGTACATTAAACACATCAGGCGGAGCAAATATTTTAAAAGAAGATATCCTACGGGCGTACGAAAATCGAAATTGTTTAACTTCAATGTCCTCGGATGGGAATTTTTCACGTATGAATTCCATAACATCCTCAGATTTGGTATCCGGGGTAAATCTAGAAACAAACAATTGCTTCCTATGTGGAACAACTGAAAGTTTCTTACGCCCCCCAGCAGCAGTCCGAACCTCACTTGGCTGGGACCCAGAAGCGGTTCCTACTGTATCTACAGTCAGCACCGACTTCTGTGACTCAGGTTGGCATCCAGAAACAGAGTCACCTCCGGAACTGGCTGTAACCATAGGCACAGGTGGCTCGCTTACCCCTGTGTCGACCGGAACTGCTGCAGCTACCGAGTTCAATGTTTTGTTTTCTTTCACGGTCTTATTAACCGCCCCTGAGCTGGCTTTTTTGCGTTTAGGCGACTCGGTTAATAATAATTTCTTATTATTAAATTGGTCACAAACTGAGTTGAACCCGTCATTGAGCTGTTTAAAAACTCGAGAAAGGTTTTCTTCAACAGTTTTCTATAGAAGTCCGCTGATCAGCCGCATTTAAAGCAGACTAATTCGTGAAGCGGGCCTCGTCATCGTTGCCTATCTTCGAACGGGTGTCCCTTCGCTTCCGGTTGAATTCTTCTACTGTCACAGCTTTTGAAAAATGCTTGGTATTCTTCGAGTTAACTGACCGGCCTGCTTCGCGCGGCCCTGCCGTTACTCCTTAACCAGCGGTCCACTCTAAGTCCTTCTTTTTTCAGATCCGCTAGAGACCTAAT
Organism: Drosophila pseudotakahashii; assembly: GCA_035046095.1. NCBI lineage: Eukaryota > Metazoa > Arthropoda > Insecta > Diptera > Drosophilidae > Drosophila > Drosophila pseudotakahashii. Next base: position 100,913 of record JAWNOE010000224.1, on the reverse strand, counting down.
CGGGGATGTCAGCAACAAGCTTCCCATCTGGGCATTTAGAATATCCTTGATGAGCTCGAAAAACTTCTCTTCTTCTAGCTTGTTTTTGCAACCGGAAATGCAAGTTATGCATATCGGATACATAGTCGCTAAAATACTCATTTTGTCCTTGTCGCCGTTCCATCAACTCCCTGATTTTCATCAGGTCGCGTTTCATTTCCCTAGTTAACGAGTAGTAATCGAAGTCGCAGTCGTCCGCTCGATCCTCGATCAACTGCCAATACCATTTGCTGGCGGATCCTACCAGAGACTATGGAATTCGCGGAAAACTTGGCGCGGTTCTATCCTATACAGTACTTGTAACCGTTCAACGCGAAACAAGAAACTTTGACAGTCATACCGCGGCTGTTTCCGTCAAACTTTAAATTCCATTTGTCCAGCCGAACTCCTTTCGCTGCCTGGAATCTTGGACTCTGGTCGTACTCTGGGTGTCGTGGATAACTCGTGTCCGGGCCATTATTTTGGGATTGGTGGTGGTGGGATGCACCTGGGCGCCGGTGATCTCTAAGCCGATGCATCTTGCTATTGAGGGTCTGCTGTGATAGCGGTTCGAGAGGAAGCGTCTCTTGGTAACACAAAAAACTGTCAGATGAATTTGGCGGGAATCGCTGCGATGGTTGTCCTATACTTTAAGAAATTTCACTCGCTGAAAACCAGAGCTATCACCTATTTTTGCTAAAAGTCATGGAAGACAGACAATAGGCATAAATTAAATTAGAATGTATATTTGTAGTTCTTCTTAACTTGCTAAAAAATTGTACTTTTGTACTTTTGTTTTTTTTTTTTTTTAACTTTATTTTCTTTGTAAGCCCAAAGTCAAGTTTTTTAGATGGAAAACGTATTTTTGACTTTGGAAGACTAAAAAAAATCCTTAAAAATAAAAAATAAAAAAACGGGCTTCCCAAGGGGCGGGTTTTTTGTATTCTTAAGCGAAATTTAAAAACAAAATGGAATCCTATCATTTTAGGCGGAGGTACAGAGAACACAGCAAAACGCCATTTTCTTAATAGTGTTCCAGTAATCGCTTTGCCACCGAAGTATTAGCCTATAGTATCGGCTATAAAAATTAGTGGATGTAAATAACAAATGGCACTTAATAATCTACAAAAGGATTGAATTAAATCCATCCAAACAGTTTTAATAGAAATAATTGCAAATTTAGTTGATTTTTTGATGCCAAAAACCCTAACTATTTATTTAAATACATTAATTTAGAATTCATATATTATATTTTTAATAAATATTTTGTATGCACCTTAAATTTAATCTGATTCTAACAGATCTTTAGAGATTTCTTGAAAGAGCCGGGCTTCGCCAATTTCATATTTTACTGAAAATGTCTATAAATTTTCAAATGTGCAAAAATAGAGGTGCTGTTTTGACCTTTTTTTGAGAAAAGTTAATAGCAGTAACCTAACCTCAAAAAATATAAATTTTCCAGAAACGGTTTTATTAGTATGTTTGCCTTTCTTGGGCATATTTAAATACACTTAATACACATAGCAAAATACACTTTTAGTAAACTTTTGGTAGCAGGGTTGGAATCTTTGTTCCTTTACCTCTATCGTTTTTAGCTATGGAGATATTTTCACATTTGTAAGCCCAAAAGGTGCACTTACTTTTTTAGCTTTTGCTGGTGAATTATATGACCAATCCAAATCAAATTTGGCTCTAAATGCACACAAAACAATGGGATAAACGAAAAAAGGACAAAAAAGTTAAGTTAAGTTCAGTCAGTCCCTAGACTTTGGCTGAAGCCTTCATATGTCGATGCAAATGACTCAGACTCAATCGAAAAATGTTGGACAACATAAGAAATGTTTTTATTTAATATTTAAGATATTAACAATTACCTTAAATAATAATATAAACCAAATTTGCTGCAAATGCATTGAAAGACAAAATTAACAGAACAACATCATTTTCGTTAAAAATTAACTTAAAATACTTTAAAAAATATGATTATAGTAAATCCGGTTTTTTTTCGTAAGTGATTTAAGGGGTTATATACCCTTTTGAGCGAAAAAATTGAGGGAACTTTGGATTTTTTTTTAGGTGTGTAGCAATTATTTTATGAAACTGAAGTTATTATTTATTGATAGTACATGTTTTTATCGAAACAACAAGCGTTTGATCTTGAAAATATATGAATAATTTACAAAGTTATGGCAATTCTCTCGGAACCCTTTTTTTTTATAGCCGCTTGCGGTGGCCACGATTGCACAAGAACTATTTGATCGATCTTCTTCATTTTTTTTTTTAAATTTTTCGTAATGATTGTGCCGAGTTTGTGATTTGAAACTTAAAACTTAACTATTTGTCATTAAAAATTGTTGAAAGACTGGTAAACGGTAAGAAAACAAGAATTCCAAAAACGAATGGTCCGATTTGAAAAATTTCTTCTACATTTCGATAGGTATTGATAAACACAATAAAACTGCAAATTTCAAAAATAATTTTTTCAGCCAAATCCGGATACACGTGTTTACTTATTTTCCGAATAGTACACGTAAAGAAAGATTCAGGTAAATCAAAAATGTGAAAAAATTTTTTTGGCCAAATAGTTCGGTTTGTAAAAGAACCGCCCATATGCCCATATCGGACATATCGGTACCATATGCCAAATATGTTTTTAAAAATATATATTTATCCTAACGAGTATATTTTATTAAAAAAATGTTGTCCCAAGGTTGAAGGTGAGGTCGACACTATTTTCTTATATCGTTTAGAGGTGCTTGTGTTTTATTCCCAGAAACAAAAATTAAAGTAGTTCTCCGTGCTCCCTGGGGCGGTAGACAACATTCACTTTCTGAGGAACTCAACTTAAATTAATAATATCTTTATACCCGTTACTCGTAGAGTAAAAGGGTATATTGTATTCGTGCAAAAGTATGTAACAGGTAGAAGTAAGCGTTTTCACGCCGCGTGTAACGCCCACAATTAAACTATTTTAAAAGGTGTCTGGCGCCCACACATTTAAAGATTTCGGAATACCTATACCAATACCTATCGAAATGTAGAAGAAATTTGTAAAATCGGACCATTCGTTAAAAAGTTACGCGCGATCAAAGTCTCATATATCTCCATATCCCTCGCACTACCTTTATTTATGCTACGGGTATCTGATAGCCTATAGCGTTCTCTGTTGTTTTAAACACGGTTGTATAACGTCAAAAGGAAAAAAAAATGGAACCAAACCCATTTGTGGGGGATTACATTTCTAATTAAGAGGAAATGATAAAGTCGAGTGACTCGACTGTCAAATACCCGTTACTCTGCTAAATGAGTGTGAAAAGGATGGAGATGTGAAAGCAGACATTCGTTTGATGTCGCACCATCTAGCAGACAATTAAATATTTTCTCATAATGAGTGGTTCGATTTAAAAAATTTGTTCTACATTGGTGAAGGTATTCCTGAACCATAAAAAAGGGCAAAGGAATCCCAAGATTTTGCATGCTTATTCCCAACCTTCTAGCTTGAACAGTTTTCAAGTTCCCAGCGTTCATCCGGACGAACAGACAGACAGACGGATATGGCAAAACCGACGCACAGTGGCGCCTTTTGACTTTTTTTTGGTAATAAATCATAACTTTTGAACCAGTGAAGATAATTTAATGATGTAAACGGCAAATGATAGATAATTGATCCACCTTTCAAATTATTGCTTGAGACAGGGAGTGGGCGTGGCAGAGGCGTTCTTACAAATCGGCAAAGTCAGAATTTAAAAACAAATCCATTTTTTTCCGACAAAAAAAAACTTTTTTTTAAAAAGTTTTTGTTTTTTTTTGTTTCTTTTTTTATGTTGTAATTTTTAAAAATTATAAAAAAAAAAAAAATTGGGGCTTAAAAAAAATTTTTTTTTTTAAATGTTGTTTTGTTTAGTTTATTTTTTTATGTTTTAATTTTTAAAAACTAAAAAAACAAAAAAAAAGTTGAAGTTTTTTTTTAAAAATAAAAATTTTTATATTTCATATTTTTTGAAATAATGGTCACAATTTGGTAAACTTGGTAAATCCAATAGACTTAACATTTCTGGACTATAATTACTAGATTCTAACTCTTTTCCTGACTTAACATGCCGCAATGAGGAAATTAGGGGATCAGAAGATGCAGCCAATATATTGAACAGATCCTCATTTTCCCTCTTTCTTGATGTCTTAAATGTATTCAGCAATCTGTATTTTTTATAAAATTTGTTTAGCGATTCCTGCGCTTCTTCGGAAAGCTCTCCAATTGGCAAACACTGGTATTCGATTATTTCTTTTCCATGCGCCAATATCTTATGGACTGTCGGGGTCAATTTCTTTTGTGGATACAATTCCTCTAAAAGTGATGCCGTTTTGAGCCATATTCTCCGTATTTTGTAGAGTTAACCTTTTCCTTGCAGTTTAAAATATTTAAAATGGTTCCCAACCTTTTAACTATTTCATTGTTAATTCGAGTAACAACTTCATGTTGTTCAAAAAATCTCCTCGAAGTATTTCCATCATTTGAGTTTCCGTATCCGTATTTAGGGAAATCTACTTTTAATCCAACTTCCTTGAAAAAATCGTTCTGTATTCTCTTCTTTCTGATGCTTTCCTTATCCTTATTTGATGTGTTTTCTTCAAAGTGTTCATTTTCATATAATTTTGAGTTGTTTAAAGCCATTTTTAACTAAAAAAAATAAGGAGAAAACAAAGAACGTGTCTCGTCAACTTTCAGTCATAGACTAATCCAGGGATTAAGCCTCCAATGCAATATATAGTGTGAGGTATTACCTGATAGGTACAAACAGGTAAAGACTTTATCAAACGCCTTAAAAAGTGAAACCCCAGCATTAGGTAGAATTACGCAATTTAAGTATTTTGCAGGTGTTCAAATTAAATTCCAGCCTACCTGTAGGAGACTGCAAGCTTATATTTTTCTGTCAATGAATGCCTACCTGTATGCACCTGCTAAATTAGAGGACAGTAATATGTTGTTTTGATTCTACATACTACTATATGTACCTGTACATGTATACCTGCATAATTTACCTTTGCACCTGAAGGTAACGCCTCGGTTTTTTTTAAATAAAAAAATTTTAAAATAAAATCCCCATTTGACAATCAATAATAACATAAAAAACGTTTCCCATGAATAGAGATGGTCATTTCACAAGGTAGCGCCATATGCAATTTCTTGGACCATGACTTTTTTTCCCTTTTTTGGCTCTTAAAACCGCGGACGCAGGCGGACGCAGCTACAACTTTCGTAATATCAAGAAGAAAGTCCAAATAACGTTTTACGGAAGTATAAAAAATAGTATTAAATAGTTTTTTTTTTTATTTTCCATCAAAGTTGAAAAATATGGAAAAAATTTACGTTTCGCAAATAACGCATAACTAAGAGAATAATAGTATAATAGTATAATTGAATAATAGTATAATTGTAATATTACATATAATTAAATAATGTTAATATTAAGAAATGACATAAATTTTAGTAAATAAGTATATCAAACTGTATGAAACCCATTGTGACTAGCGCGCTAAGATAAAAGTAGAAATACTGTAGCGTTAGGAATTGATCAAAATAAATAATAATAATAATAATAATAAAGATGCGGATGGCAAACTGCAATATGTTTTACTTTTTTTTACTCTTAACTAACACACCAATCCGTGGAAAAAAGCAGCAAAGCGATTCGATGCCTAGTTTTTAAGAAAACCCCCCGGAAGTGCGAAAAATTACCTAAAAACGGTGTGTTTTTTTAAGTGAACTTTCTAGGACAAAGTCGAAAAAGTGATTTATTGCACTTTTTTGGCCCAAGGCGCCACTGTGCGTCGCTACAAAATCAGATTCTAGATGGGTTCGTAACAGGACAAGAAGTGGAAAATACAATTGGAATGTTAAAAGAAAGAAAAGCACCCGGGCCAGATAGGATACCATTGGAATTCATTAAGTACGCTACGCCTCAATTCACAGCCAGCCTTGTCACTGCATTCAACAAGTTCTTGGAATCCGAAACAGTCCCAAAGAGCTTTCAAAAAGCGATAATTTTTCCGATCTTTAAGAAAGGCGACCCGAAGGTGACATCTAACTATAGAGCAGCGGTCGGCAGCGCCCTATTATGTGAGCATAGGGTTTTGTTCTGCTCACGCTCTGCCCTCACTTATACCGTAAAACTGCGGTCTGCACACGCACACTATTGAGCTGCCCTGTGCAATTTACTCACACAAATATAAAACAAAATGTAATTGTATGTGTGTGCCGACCGCTGCTATAGAGGAATCTCGTTCCAGAATGCGTTAGCTAAAGTCTTCGATGCGCTACTGCTCGAACGGCTTAAAAAATGGTTAAGAGACTGCGATATTCTTACTGAATTCCAAGCCGGTTTTAGAAAAGGATATTCGACAGTAGACAACATTTTCAGTCTCTCAAGTATAGCAAGGTCATATATCGACAATGGTAAAAAGTTATACGCATTCTTTGTAGATTTCAGAGCTGCCTTTGACTTAATAGACAGATGAATCCTAACGTACAAGCTCAGCAATATCGGCTTAATAACCACGTTTTTAAACGTCCTTCAGAGCTTGTATACGGATAACTTGCCGGCAGTATGGGATGGAGAACAACTATCTGAGTGGTTTGCCACTGAAGCTGGAGTCAAGCAAGGATGTCTACTCAGCCCCCTTCTGGTTTTCCCTGTTTTTAAACGACATCACGGATAGCCTGCCATGCGGTATTCAAATAGGCGGATGCGCGATTAAGGCGCTGCTGCATGCAGATATTGTGGTCCCCGCCGAATCACCCGACGAACTGCAAGAAATGATTAATGCTCTGCACAAATACTGTCTATTGTGGGGACTATCAGTAAACACCGAGAAATCAAAAATTCTAATCTTCAAGAGGCATTGGAGAAGGCTAGCGCAACACGAAAAGTGGAATTTAGGGTCAATTCAGTTAGATATTGTCAAGACATTCAAGTATCTGGGAGTCTGGATTTACCACAACGGTCGTTTCAACAACCACTTACAGGAGAAACTTCGAAATGCAAAACTGGCCATAAATTGCACATGGAAATCGCTGCTAGAGAAAAAGGATGTTCCAATGAGTAGCAAGTACAAGCTGTTTAGTGCAGCAATGCGGTCAATATTATGTTACGGCGCGCAGGTCTGGGGCATCTTACCCTATGAAGAAGTCGAAAGTCTTCTAAGATTCTTCTTAAAGAAGATTTTTCGTCTACCCAGATTTACCCCAAACAGGATGCTATATCTTGAAACAGGACTGCCGCCGTTGCATATCCTTACAGCAGAAATGCATTTTAGATATATCCAGAGAGTGGTATCCATGCCCGAACGTAGGCTGCCGCGAATTCTAGCGAACTATTTGGTTCAGGAACGTAAGCAATGGGTCATAGAATGGGAGACGCTTGCCGAGACCTATGGAGAAAGGCTACAGTTAGGCGACCCTTCTCAATGGTCGCAATGGGCGCAACGTATACTAATACATATGCAAGAAACGTATAGGACTCAGTTCGAAACGGAATCAAGGAGAAGCGTAACTCGGCTGACTCATAGGTCTCTTGAATACGATCTCGGAGTCAAGAACTATTTTACAGATGCTTTCACTGTGGAGAAGATCCGTACCATTTTTATGGCCAGGGGGAAATCCTCCCACTAAGCTACATCCCAAACGTGACAGCCAGCGACACTGTGTGCCCGATATGTAATATGAGGGAGCAGGAAAACATTGTGCACTTTATAGGACACTGCCCCATTTTACGGGAGATTCGCCTGCTGCATTTTGGTATGGCTCAGCTGAGCCCGCATGCTGTATACGATTTGCTGAATGGGCAGTGCTGGTCAACTCTCTACATCTACATCAACCAGGCTCTGCAGTACCGTAATAATATTTTATTGGAAAACTTTTAAATACTAACATGGAGAAGGAAGCTTTTCCGACCCTATAAAGTATATATATTCTTGATCAGGATCACTAGCCGAGTCGAACTAGCCAAGTCCGTCTGTCTGTCCGTCCGTATGAACGCTGAGATCTCGGAAACTATAAAAGCTAGAGGATTGGCATTTTGCATGCATATTCTTGGAGTTCCCACGCAGCGCAAGTTTATTTCAAAAAGGTGCCACGCCACCTCTAACCGCCCCCTCATTTTTTGAAAGGTGTCTGGCGCCCACACCTTTAAAGATTTTGGAAATGTAAAAATGCAGTTTTATTGTGATTATCAAAACCTATCGAAATGTAGAAAAATTTTTTTAAATCTGACCATTCGTTAAAAAGTTATGACCGATCAAAGTTTTAATATATCCATCTCCCTCGCACTCCCTTAGCTGAGTACGGGTATCTGATAGTCGGGGCACCCGACTATAGCGTTCTCTCTTGTTTTTTTATAAATAAAGAATTATACTACTACTACTATTACTATTTTCCAAATCTTTATATGAAATCCATAGATATATAAATAACTGCATAGTATGCAATATGTGCAAATATGATAGACATCCAAGTAAATTAAAATTACTCATAACGGAAACTCCGGCAAAATCGAATGAAATTGTCCGTATAGAAATTTGGTTTTTCACTAAAACATCAATGTTTTTGACCTGTGTCGATAAGCTATCAAAACATGTTTCTTTTCACTATATAGCAGACCGAAACTCTATAACAATAGCCAGTGCTCTAAGAGAACGCTTTGCAAATCTAGGCAAGCCAAAAAAAATTATTGCCGACAATGATAATAAAATAATCTTAAAACAAGAGAGAACGCTATAGTCGGGTGTCCCGACTATCAGATACCCGTTACTCAGCTAAAGGAGTGCGAGGGAGATAGATATATAAAATCTTTGATCGGGCATAACTTTTTAACGAATGGTCCGATTTGAAAAATTTCTTCTACATTTCGATAGGTATTGATAGTCACAATAAAACTGCATTTTTAGTTTTCCAAAATCTTTAATGGTGTGGGCGCCAGACACCTTTAAAAAAAATGGTGTAGGGCGATTGAGGGCGTTAGAGGGGGCGTGGCACCATTTTGAAATAAACTTGCGCTGCGTAGGAACTCCAAGAATATGCATGCAAAATGCCAATCCTCTAGCTTTTATAGTTTCCGAGATCTCAGCGTTCATACGGACGGACAGACGGACAGACGGACAGACGGACATGGCTAGTTCGACTCGGCTAGTGATCCTGATCAAGAATATATATACTTTATAGGGTCGGAAAAGCTTCCTTCTCCCTGTTACATACTTTTGCACGAATACAATATACCCTTTTACTCTACGAGTAACGGGTATAACTAGACCGTATTACAAGCACATATTAAGAATGTTTTTGAAATAACATTCCAGGAGTAATGTAAATTCAACGGGGGGGAGTCAAGTACGACATCAACCGTAACTTCAACGATTGCCCCACTGTGCACTCGATGCAATTTTAATATATATACCTTCGCATATTTCGGTACTTGTTCCTCATTCCCATTTGTCTCCGAAAAGAAAACCGCGTGATTTTTTTTATGTTCTGTTTTACACTTAACTCCAGTTTGAACTACCAAAGCGTTCACGCGGTTTTTAACTTACATAACAATAAGCCTTGTTAAATTTCTTAATAAATAAAATCGAACTAAAATACATGATTATTGGCATTCAGAGTAAACAGTAAAGGTCCATGAACTGAGTCTTGGGGCACACCACATTTAAGGACTTCAAAAGAGAACGAAACATTTGATATTACAACAGATTGCCGGCGATTTTTTAGATCCGAGGTCATAAGTTTGACAGTAGTTGTTGAGAATTTTAACTGAGTTTTCAATTTTGAACACAAAACTACATGATTAATAGAGTCAAAAGCTTTACTATAGTCAAGAAGTACTAGAAGCGTCACGTTGGATTTGTCTGCATGCTTACGTATATCATCCGAAATTTTCAGGATTGCCGAGGTGCAGCTACGTATAATTCTGAATCCCGATTGGTTGTTATTAAATAAAGCATTATTACCTATATAGGCGTTTATTTGGGCTGCCATAATGTTCTCAAAGGCTTTCGATAAAAACGGTAGAGTTGATATAGGTCTATAATCATTGTTAGCTTTCATAATTGGGACAATTTTTGCGATTTTCAAACAGTCGGGAAATGCGGATGTTGTAAATGCAATGTTAACAAGAAAGGAAGCTAGCCTTCCTATATACCTACATTTTAATGCTTACTCTATCGGGTTCCAGATTCTGCGTGCCTATTTTTATACCCTTGCAGAGGGTATTATAATTTCAGTCAAACGTTTGTAACGCAGTGAAGGAGGCGTTTCCGACCAAATAAAGTATATATATTCAGCATCACTAGACGAGTCGATCTAGCCATGTCCGTCTGTCCGTTTGCTTCTACGCAAACTAGTCTTTTAATTTTTAAGCTATCTGGATGAATCTTTCCCAAAAGTCTTCTTTCTACTGCAGGTAGTATATATGTAGGAACCGACCGGGTCGGACAACTATATCTTATAGCTCCCATAGGAAAGATCGAAAAAAAACCGTAAAAAAATTCTAGCTTTGGTGTTTTTTGAAATACTACCTTCTACTTTTGGGAATACTATTTTTTAAATATTTCTGAATTTGGAATAAAATTTTTAAAAAATCGGATAACTATGTCATATAGCTGCCATAGAATCGGTCGGAAAATTAAATAGAAATTAATAGGACAAAAATTATATCTTTGTTGACTTTTATTACATTCTCTTCTTCTCTGGGATATGGCTTTTCTTTAACATTTCAAAATTTCGTATTAAATTTAACAAAATTCGGACGGCTATATTATATAGCTGCCATAGGAAGGAAAAAAAAATTAATGCCAAAGTTATATGAAAGCAGCTAAAATTTGGATTGTTGTAACATATTGTGGATGCGTTCATGTTTTTGTCTGGCTGATAAGCCCACCATTGTATAACGTGATTATTTATTTATTTGTTTGGCTTATAGTTAGCTATGGACAGCTAACTTAACAACTTAACAATTTATACATTTATACTTTTAGTGAATCGAGGTAACAGTAAATTTGGGAGGACATAAATTCAATAGAAGACTCAAAAGATATACATTGATAGGCTAAATTATAATTAGTACATAAAACACGGAATGGTTCATGAAGGGAAAAATTAGATCTCACAATTGGTAGACGGATAGGACGGAAGGCACGAGTGTATCTTGAGGGGACTGCAATATTGATATCTCTCAACAAAGTTGGAGAATATACGCAAGTTAATTTAAATTTCATGTTTTCGTAAATGAATAGGAATGATCTGCAAGGGCTGGCCGAAGCTAGCTTGCTTTCTTGTTGTTGGTGGTCTTGCTAATCTTACAGACCTCGCACTCTTTCACTACCTTTGGCACATCTACAGCCATCCCTGGCCAGTAGTAAAACTGCCTCAATTTGGCAAACCTCCAGACTAAATCAGATCGCAGCTCGGCGGGTACCCAGAGCTTCTATGGTCTAGCTTCATCGACAGCATCACTCGAGCTGAACCTTATCCGGTTGTACACAAGGCCGTCCACTGTTTGTACGTCTAGACCTTTTAACATACTTTGGTCCACGGCCTGCACTAACTTCACGTAGTCTGGGGATTGGAAAGCCGTCGAGATCAGGTCTATGTTTAACCCCTGGCTCACCTTCTGTCGGATGAGATCCATTTTATCTGGCAGGCTTATCTCAGGGTCTACAGTCTGGATTCCTCCCAGCTTCCTTTAGATCGGGTATGCAGTGCCGTGTGAAATCATTTGTGTCCCAAACATGGCATAGTAGGGTTCCATGCCTATCGATTCGTGTCGGCTACTCCTAAGGGTACAATCTATTCGGCTTAATTGGGTATCCAAATTTCGCTGATCCGATGCAATCGTTACTCTCAGGGAGTAGAGTCCTGTTCTCACTTGTCGAATACCGTAGCGGTTCATTAACTCGGCAAACATTTGACTCGGGTACTCCGTACTGATGGAAAACTGGGGTTTCGAGGAATTTAACTACCTTTGATGCCACTGCATGTCGCATAGGCTGCAGCCAGACAAATTTGGAGAAATAATCGATTCATACAAAAATCACTGTGTTCCCAGTATTGGTTCTCGGATACGCCCCCATAAAGTCGATAAAGAACCTTTGACCGGCCCGTTCCGTGATCCTTTGTTCTCCCATGGGTGGTCGGTTATTTTTATACTCTTGAAGAGGGTATTATGATTTCAGTCAGATGTTTGCAACGCAGTGAAGGAGACGTTTCTGACCCCATAAAGTATATATATTCTTGATCAGCATGACAAGACGAGTCGATCTAGCCATGTCCGTCTGTCCGTCCGTCTGCTTCTACGCAAACTAGTCTCTCAGTTTTAAAGCTATCGCGCTCAAACTTTCCAAAAGTCTTCTTTCTATTGTAGGTAGTATATATGTCGGAACCGACCGGATCGGACAACTATGTCTTATAGCTCCCATAGAAAGGATCAAAAAAAAAACGTAAAAAATTCTAGCTTTGGTGTTTTTTAAAATACTACCTTCTACTTTTGGGAATACTATTTTTTAAATATTTCTGAATTTGGAATAAAATTTTTAAAAAGTCGGATAACTATATCATATAGCTGCCATAGAAACGGTCGGAAAATTAAATGGAAATTAATAGGACAAAAATTATATCTTTGTTGACTTTTATTACATTCTCTTCTTCTCTGGGATATGTCTTTTCTTTAACATTTCAAAATTTCGTATTAAATGTAACAAAATTCGGACGGCTATATTATATAGCTGCCATAGGAAAGATAAAAAAATAAATGCCAAAGTTATATGAAATCAGCTTAAATTTGGATTGTTGTAACATATACGCAAGTTAATTTAAATTTAATGTTTTCGTAAATGAATAAGAATGATCTGCAAGGGTATATAAGCTTCGGCTGGCCGAAGCTAGCTTGCTTTCTTGTTGTTGGTGGTCTTGCTGGTCTTACAGACCTCGCACTCTTTCAGTACCTTTTGCACATCTACAGCCATCCCTGGCCAGTAGTTAAACTGCCTCAATTTGGCAAACCCCCATGCCTTGCGGTCATGGCATGATGTGCTCTCCAGACTTAATCAGATCGCAGCTCAGCGGGTACCCAGAGCTTCCATGGTGTAGCTTTATCGACAGCATCACTCGAGCTGAACCCTATCCGCTTGTACACAAGGCCGTCCACTGTTTGTACGTCGGGACCTTTTAACACACTTTGGTCCACGGCCTGCACTAACTTCACGTAGTCTGGGGATTGGAAAGCTTTCATGTCCAGGTCTATTTGTATATCCTGTTCTTCCGCGTTCGCTTTCTGTAGCTCGTCCGTATGCACTCGTGAGAGCGCATTTGGTATTACGTTAAGTGCTCTTTTACTATGTTCGATGGTGAAGTCGAACGCTTGGAGCTTCAGACTCCATAACAGCTTTTCTTCTACGTAAGCGCGGAATTTGGCGATGCTGAGTATAGCGGCATAGCATTCCAGTTCAGTTATGCTATAATTCCGCTGCGCCTTGTTCAGTTTGGCTGACATGTAGGCGATCGGGTGTTCGACGACTGAGTCATCCGTCTGAAACAAAACTCCTCCTACCGCAGTCGTTGATGCATCGCATTGAATGGTAAAGGGTGCCTCTTCGGAAAATTTAAACCTTGACGCGGCTATTCTTCAAACAATTATGAGGATGTGCCGCTTTTTGGGCGTAATTTTGAATAAACCTTCTGTACCAGCCAGTCATTCACAAAAACCTTCGCATCTGCTTGGGAGATCTTGGTAGAGGAAATTCTTGGATCGACTGGATTTTGGAATCGTATATATATAGCCTATATATAGCTTGGCTATAGCAAAACTTACTTTTCTCGACATTTATTGTCAGTTTTGCGCTCTGCAAGCAGTCACTGACCTGGCTCAACATATCCATGTGTTTTTCAAAAGTAGGTGAACAAACCAGTAGGTCATCGAGGTACACGAATACATTCTCGCGTAGCGACGGCAGTATTACTTTATACATTAGTCGGCACATTCTTTGCGCCTCATTGCACGGGCCGAACGGCATGACTGTAAATTAATATAGCAGTCTGCCGGGTACTGTAATCGCGGTTTCTTCTCTACTTTTGGTTTCTAGAGGTATTTGCCAAATAGCGTCTTTAAAATCGATTGCGGAAATATAGTATTTTTCCTTTAGACGACTTAACAGACCCTCGATGTATGGCAAAGGGTATGCATCTTTGATTGTCCGGGAATTGACTTTGCGCGCGTCGAGACAAAGGCGATTTTTCTGGGCTTTTTGTACTAGAGTCACAGGTTATCCAATAACGCTAGTTTTTTTTCTCCGTCGGCTTTGGTTATGGCAAAGAAACGGTTATCGTTTTGTACGCTTACTACTTTCTGCTTGAGCTTGGGATATTCTGCTCGGGCATCATATAGCTTCTGCATCTTCCGAGTGTCCCGTGTTGTATTGTCCGTCTCTTCTGAGCCGTGGAAGATACGCTGTTTTTCTAGTTCATACTTCTCTCTCGTTGTTCTAGGCTCTTATGGGGAGAGATTTGTCTCTACGGGAATGTGACTGCCTTGGTTCGCCCGGCTATCTCGGTCTGGCCTGACGGACTCCGCGGAAAAGCCGCTGGGTTGGCGTCTGCATCCCTTCCTATCCTCTCACAATACCGACAAGTGGCGTCATGCTTTTAGTTTATTGTTAGTTATGTGTTTATGTTTTGATTCGATACTCTCGATATGATATTTAAAGCGCCCTCTGTCGGGTAATTTTGTTGAATTTGAAACATTTATCATCAACACTTTCCCTTGTGAGAATTCCAAAAAAAAAAAATTCAATTGACAAACATGAAAATTTTATGACTCTATATAAAGCAAAAATAAATGGTGTTTTTCTCCTTCAGAAGAGTCCAATCTTGTTGCAAAGAATCCGGAGACGAGTATTGAGGATCGGCTTCGTCATCATATCTGCGAGTTGTTCCTCAGTCGGGATTTGTTGGATCCCAAATTCTCCCTCAGCAATTCTTTCCCTGATGAAGAAGTGCTTGTTGGCTATGTGCTTGGTCCTCCGATGGAATTCGGGGTTTTGGGCCAATCTCATGGCAGCAGCATTATCGTCCTGGAGAAACGGGGCTCGGTCCAATCTGTCGATTTCCTGAAACAATCTTTTAAGCCAAATTATTTTTTTGCAGCTTCATTGGCTGCTACGATCTCAGCCTCTGTAGTAGAAATGGCCACCATAGCCTGCCTTTGACTTTTCCATGAAATGGCTCCTGAGGCAAACATGATGATGATCCCTGATGTAGATCTCCCAGTCTTCGTGCAGCCACCAAAGTCAGCATCGCGGTAGCATTCGAGGATTCCCTTCTTCTGTTTCCGATAGACTATCCCAACGTTGATTGTTCCGGAAATGTAACGGAAAACCCTCGTCACTTGTGCAATGTTTTCTTTTGCAGGATTTTCAAGCGTTCTTGAAAGAAATCGATGCTAAAAGCCAGGTCTGGCCTAGTTCCAAGCATGAAGTACATGAGAGCTCCGATGGCTTGGCGATAAGGGAACGCAGTCGTCTCTGATTCTTTCCCTGCGCTCGTAATTTCCAAATTCTTGAGATGTGGGGTTGAAACAGCTTTGCAATCCGAGAATCTGAATCGCTCCAAAATCCTTGTGGCATATCCTTGTTGACTAATTTTTAGTCCATTTTCTTGTTGGTTGATTTCGAGTCCCACGAAGCACTCAGCCTTGCTTGAAACAATTTTGAACTCTGATTTTAACTCGTCCAAAAATTCTTCCAAATCTTGCGTATCTGTTGCTGCGGCGAGTCCGTCATTTACGTAAACAACGAGTAGAATCTTTTTGCCACTTTTTTCCCTGATGTAGAGACATGGATCTGCCTCGCTGACTTTGAAATTGTGTTTCCGCAGGAAACCTCCGAAGCGTTCTTGCCAAGCCCCTGTCCTTGCTCGTATCCCTCAGGTTGTTGCATGTAAATCTCCTTGCCGTCCAATTCACCGTATAGAAAAGCTGTCGAGACGTCAAACTGGACCAAAAACATATCATTTTTGGCTGCAACGCTTAATACTGAGCGAATTGTTTCCATTCTTGCGACAGAGCTAAAAGTTTGGTCGTAATCAATCCCTCGTCTCTGGGCGAATCCTTTGAAGACCAAGCGAGCCTTGTATTTGTCGATACTTCCGTCGGGGTTTTGACTCGATAGACCCACTTGCACGGAAGTGCTTTCGATCCTCTGGGGAGTCTGGTCAAGTTCCAAGTTTCATTCTGATGTAAGGAATCAATTTCCCTGTCCATTGCCTTTTTCCACTTTGCTGTTGATGGCTTCAATGAAGGAATATGAACTCTCCAGCACAAAATTCTCGGCTGCTGCTATGTAGTCATCCAGATGCTCCGGTCTCTTCAACTTCGAATGATCCCTCAACCGCATTTCGTAATTGTCTTCGGTTCCTGTTTCGGCTGTGTCTTCTTTCAAGTCTTGCTCCTGAAGTGTGTCTTTGTCCTCGCTCTTGTGCAAATCCGCGTCTTTTTCTTCCTTGTCTTTGTCCTCGCTCTGGTGCAAGCTCACGTCTTCTTCTTCCTTGTCTTCTACGACGTCCTTGGATCCAAAATCTTGAAAAGGTAGGTTGACGCCTGGTTCACAATTGCTGAATTTGAAATTTTACGTCCCTCGACACGACTACTTTGTGCTTCTCTGGTAAGTAAATACGATATCTCTCATCGCCGTCGTAACCCACCAGGTACCCCTTTTCAGCTTTTTCGTCCATCTTCTTCCTTTTTTGGCATGGAATGTGTACATTGCACGTCGATCCTACGATTCGAAGATGTTTGATTCTTGGTTTCTTGCCCAGCCAAAGTTGGTAAGGGCTCAGACCCTTCAATGAAGATTTGCCCGTCCTATTGAGAACGTAGACTGCTGTGCTGACCAACTCGGCCCAAATTGCTCCCGGAAATTTTAATTCTGAATTAGAATACTGGAAAGTTCTCGCCATTTCGACTATCGTTCGATTCTCTCTCGACAACACCGTTTTGTTCTGGAGTATAGGGAGCGGTGAGTCGAAGAGTTATACCAGCTTCCTGAAGAGTATCTCTCACTCCTGCACAGTCGAATTCTCCTCCATTGTCGCTCAGGAATTCTCGAATTGTGTGTCCTTGTTGCTTGGCGTGAGAATCCATGTGTCGCAGCAAGGACGTGCTGCCTGATTTCTGCTTGACGATGTACCAGCATCGAAACCTGGTGAAATGATCCTTAAAAACTACCAGATACCTCTTCTTCTGAAAAGAATCCTCAAATGGGCCGCAAACATCGCCTGACATCAGTTCCCCTGGCTTCATCGCTGGTTTTCTCGTTCCAAATGGCAATCGATGCCCCTTTCCAAGGATGCAAGGCTCGCAACAGCTATTCTCAAGCTTGACTTGAATGCCCATTTCTCGTTCTTGTCCTGACGTCCCCACCTCTCGTGGTAGAGCTGGACAATTGAAGTTCCTACTCAAAACGACTACTTTGATTATTGTCTTGGGCAGCCAAAACTGAAAACAGGTTCTTCGTTATATTGGGAACAAACCATACATTTTTCAAAGAAAGAATTTTTCCATTGACAATCGTTTTGACTTTGATTGTGCCCTGGCCCAAAGCTGCTCTGATCCAACTCGGATTCTCAAACTTCTCAAAATGCTCGAAATACTTTACAGTCTTCACAACGTGTTTTGTTGCACCGTTGTCTATCCACCAGTCGACCTCTGAGTTTGCCTCTGCTGCAAACACGCTATTGTGGACAGAGACGAGAGTTAACGTTGGATCTGCACAATTTCCTTGTTCGGCTTCGGACGTCCATCCTTCTTCCATTTTATACAGTTCCTGATCCAGTGTCCCTTTTTCTTGCAATATTGGCAGGTATCGAATCTCCGACCAGATGCTCCTTTTTTGCTGTGGTAGAAAAAGCCTCCTGGCTTTCCTTTTCGTCATTTTCTTTTGTTCTAAAATTTCTCTCAAACATGACAATTTAATTAGTTAATTCGTTGAAAGTCTTTTCTTCTTCTTTTGTCAAGAGCATCCAACTTTGACGGAACGTTTCAAAGGATTTTGGCACAATATGTAGCGTTTTACAAACAAGTATTAAATCTGGCAGCTCAGTTTCATTTTTAGCCTTCAAAGCTTGATTTAAATCGATTTGATTTAAATTGATACATCGTTACCTGGATTCCTAAAGAAAGCGAAAAACTTGTTGCATATCCTGAATACCTGGTCCTTCGCTGTTGCTTCAAACTGATTTTTCAGGGCTTCCCACGTATCGTGTGCTGTCTCCTTGTCCATGATCTTCTGGTACACCGAGTCCGTGAGCGCAGAGGTAATCATGGATTTTGCATAGCTGTTGGCCTTACGAAAAAAGTCGCTCTTCTCCTTGTGCTTCTTTTCGTCTTCTGTTGAGGCACCTTCTGGCAATGAATCCGGTTTGACGATCTTTCCGTCCAACGCTTGATAATCTATCAGGTCCCTAATTTTTCTTTTCCAAATCGGCCAATCGGTCGCGCCTGAAAGCTTCGTGACGTGCTTCGCCAAATCCATCGTAATCGAGCAAAATTTACTTTTTTCTTTTACTTTAAACTGAACAAAACGTTCCTGGGCCCATAATCTATTATAATCTTTACTTCTTTAGTTATTTAGGCCAGTAAATAAATGATATTTCTGTAAAATCAAACTCGTGTGTTTATTTACTTTCTTCGAAAGCTTTTAGGTTATTGTTAGTTATGTGTTTATGTTTTGATTCGATACTATCGATATGATATTTAAAGCGCCCTCTGACTTGGCGGGTAATTTTGTTGAATTTGAAACATTTATCTTCAACAGTTTTCTATAGAAGTCCGCTGATCAGCCGCATTTAAAGCAGACTAATTCGTGAAGCGGGCCTCGGCATCGTTGCCTATCTTCGAACGGGTGTCCCTTCGCTTCCGGTTGAATTCTTCTACTGTCACAGCTTTTGAAAAATCCTGAGATGCTTGGTATTCTTCGAGTTAACTGACCGGCCTGCTTCGCGCGGCCCTGCCGTTACTCCTTAACCAGCGGTCCACTCTAAGTCCTTCTTTTTTCAGATCCGCTAGAGACCTAATCGGGGATGTCAACAACAAGCTTCCCATCTGGGCATTTAGAATATCCTTGATGAGCTCGACAAACTTCTCTTCTTCTAGCTTGTTTTTGCAACCGGAAATGCAAGTTATGCATATCGGATACATAGTCGCTAAAATACTCATTTTGTCCTTGTCGCCGTTCCATCAACTCCCTGATTTTCATCAGGTCGCGTTTCATTTCCCTAGTTAACGAGTAGTAATCGAAGTCGTAGTCGTCCGCTCGATCCTCGATCAACTGCCAATACCATTTGCTGGCGGATCCTACCAGAGACTATGGAATTCGCGGAAAACTTGGCGCGGTTCTATCCTATACAGTACTTGTAACCGTTCAACGCGGAACAAGAAACTTTGACAGTCATACCGCGGCTGTTTCCGTCAAACTTTAAATTCCATTTGTCCAGCCGAACTCCTTTCGCTGCCTGGAATCTTGGACTCTGGTCGTACTCTGGGTGTCGTGGATAACTCGTGTCCGGGCCATTATTTTGGGATTGGTGGTGGTGGGATGCACCTGGGCGCCGGTGATCTCTAAGCCGATGCATCTGGCTATTGAGGGTCTGCTGTGATAGCGGTTCGAGAGGAAGCGTCTCTTGGTAACACAAAAAACTGTCAGATGAATTTGGCGGGAATCGCTGCGATGGTTGTCCCTAGCTCGTGGATTGCGAGCATAGCAGCGCATTTAATGCTTCTATCTGCGCTTTCATGGCCGCCTGCGTCTCATTGTTTTGATTAAGCAGCGCTTAAGAGAGCAGATAATGCCTGCTCTCTTTTCTCGGCAGCTTCCAAACTGGATAAAATGGACTTAGTGAGAGAAAAGGTGCGTCAAGGGCTACGCCCACAAACGTAGTATGCGCACATATCGGGTATATACTGTACATTAATAACGTTAAATTATAAACATACAAAAGTCCAACGGCCATCACATTTTCAAGTGCATTGGTAATCTGATCACCCTAGCAGACAACTGTCGCTGTGTTGGTATGTTACACACACAGGCCGACTTACTTGAATATGATTTATATGTCGCGCATACCCCTTTTTGCTTAAACAGCGAATATAAATATATTCGCATAAAACTAATGGGCAAGAAGTATTCTATAAGAATATTGGCATCTCAAATGCCCATTCAGCACAAGCCGCCTTAAGGGGCTGTGCTTCGATTTGATTGATTGCCAGCGTGATGAACATATGCACAACATATTTCCCCGCTGCTGCCAAATGCCCAGCAACGACACTTAAGTTAAGCAAAGTCATTGATAATTTACGATTAATAAAGGAAAGACCTGTTGGTCTATAAAACAGACTTAAAACGAATTATTATTAATGAAAGGAATGTTTCTACTACAACAAGACCTGTTGGTTTAAGGATCGTGACTACAAATTAAATTTGTAATTAAAAGTGGAAGAATTATAACTATTTACATGGCGACCGTGACTTTGGTCCAAAAGGATCTGGACCTGGATCTGGTCTACACAAAGATACGACAACACGGGCAACAAGGGCAACAACGGCAGCTTACACTACAATAACAAAGAACAAAAAGAAGAAACGCAGTGAGTAGAGTGTGATTAAAGTCTAGTGTATTAAAAGTAGTGGCGCACACTGGGGTGAGCGACCCCAAAAGTAACGATTAATTCAAAATACAAAATTCGGAGTTGCGCAATGAGGGTCATATGTGGCGAAAGAAGATAGAATTCTGCATTAGAAAGTGAAAGAATTATGGTCCTAGGTCTTAAAGAAACCTCACAATGTAAATCCAAAGTTGAAACTTTGTTTTTTTGTTTTCAAAAATACGAAAAATTAATATTTTTTTAGTCACTTTGAGTGACGATTTTTACAATAAAAATAGGCAAAAACAACTTTTTGAAAATGGGAATAATAAATTTAAACTCTTAACTATGTAATTTTTTTTTTTTTTTTTTTGTGTAAAATTTTTATAAAAAAAAAATGTATTAAAAAATAATCTGTAAAATTTGACGTTTTTTTAAAGTAAATTAGGTCAAAGTTTCTTCAAACGTAACCATTTTTTTTTCTACAAATTCTTGTGATATGTATCTAAGTTCCCACCCCAGGGTTCCGTGCAACACTCTGCTATAAGAGAGTTATTTTAATTCAAAGTTGCACGGTATTTCACGAAAAAATACGTTTTTTTTATTTTTGAATGTCAGGTGTTGGTAAGCTATTCGAAGAATACGCTCATGAAACGGCTAGATACTTTTTATACCCGTTACTCGTAGAGTAAAAGGGTATATTGTATTCGTGCAAAAGTATGTAACAGGGAGAAGGAAGCTTTTCCGACCCTATAAAGTATATATATTCTTGATCAGGATCACTAGCCGAGTCGAACTAGCCATGTCCGTCTGTCCGTCTGTCCGTCCGTATGAACGCTGAGATCTCGGAAACTATAAAAGCTAGAGGATTGGCATTTTGCATGCATATTCTTGGAGTTCCTACGCAGCGCAGGTTTATTTCAAAATGGTGCCACGCCCCCTCTAACGCCCTCAATCGCCCTACACCATTTTTTGAAAGGTGTCTGGCGCCCACACCATTAAAGATTTTGGAAAACTAAAAATGCAGTTTTATTGTGACTATCAATACCTATCGAAATGTAGAAGAAATTTTTCAAATCGGACCATTCGTTAAAAAGTTATGCCCGATCAAAGATTTTATATATCTATCTCCCTCGCACTCCCTTAGCTGAGTAACGGTTATCTGATAGTCGGGGCACCAGACTATAGCGTTCTCTCTTGTTACAATTGTATCCGTGGTATTATATGCCACCAACAATACACAAGTTCTTAATTCATGATGCTGAAATTATTTCGAATGCGTTGTTACCCATAGGCCAACTGTCAGAGGAAGCTCAAGAAGCTCGGAACAAAGACATTTTTTGAAGAATGTTTTTTGAGAAAAATGGATAGGGTGAAGAGCAACCAGGACATTTTAAATATGTTTTTGATTAGCTCCGATCCAATAATATCTACCAAACGGAAGTTGCCGAAAAAAAAGGTGCACACCTTTCCGAAGGAAGCTTTAACCCTGTAAAAGCAGCAGAATTTATGAGCGATATGAGCGATAGTGAAGGCGAATCCGAGATGGAATCGGATTGATTTTTTGATTTTCTTGTAAAATTATGGTTTCCATTAATAAATTCGAAGTTATAAATATAAACTTTTTTTATTTTATAAATACAAGCAATACAAGGTTTTTTCTCATTTTCAGTATATTGTTTTTAGCGCATATTTACTATAAAGTCCATCGATTCTTAGTATTCATAATAAATGTAATCTAAATAAATACATAAACGATTCGGGTAAATTTTCAGCGCTATTAATGAAACATTACCGGTTTTTTGGTAAAAATACCCAAATTTCCAAAAAATGGGCCAAAGAAAAATAATTATTAAAAAAAAAAAATACTCTACAGAAAGTTCAAATGTTATTTTTTCTTACTTTTATTGATCAAATAAAAAATACAAAATTATAACATGTTCAAATTTTTTGACGGCTGATTTGATCGTCACTATTGGGGTCTCTCACCCCAGTGTGTGGCGTGTTAAAAAGATTAAATTGCCAGCGGCAATGCAATAAGTTGGAACAACTCTGTAAAACTAGATGCCGAAGTTGAACACATACAAAATTTGCGAACAGTACGTAATAATCAAATCACAGCCACACACACATCACCCTACCCTGTAATTCCAAATATGGCCAAAACTATAAAAACATTGCCTCAACCAGAAAAAATTGTCATTGCAAAGCTGAAGAAGACATGCCCGGATGACTGCAAGGGACCACTGCGCTCACCCCATTGCGAGTACACCTGTGCAGCCACAGCACAAAAAAGCGGAAAAACTAAAACAATTTTGGAAGCTAGCTCATTTAATAATATGAGTGACGCCATAACAAAAAACATACACTGCAGTAATCAACAAACAAATAACCATAGTGTATGTATACAATTAACCGAGGTAGTTATTATAGAGCCAATGGCGGAAAGGAAACTATCGAGGTATATTCACACTTGGAAGAAATAATTTCTACCAGGGAATTTATCGCGGCAGAGGCCAATATTACCAACATAATAATTATGGAATTATGGCCAAGACCAAAACCAAAAGTATTTCAGAAACCAAAATACAAATTATAACAGAAATAATAGAGGAAACTCAAATTCTCAAAGAGGCACCTCTCAAAATAATTCTAACAATAGGGGAAACTCCAATGCTCAAGTCAGAGCTATTGGAACTGAGCAAGAAAACTAAGAAATTCCCTAAAGAAAGAAGGTCAAACAAAATAAAAAATTATCAAACTAAAACTCCTTTAACCCTTTAAATTGATACAAAATTAATAACAATGTCCGGAATAGGAGAAGGAACTCTTAAATCCAAAGGTTTAGCATTTAAAGAGATACAGACAGGAACATTTATAATCCCTTTCAACTTTCAAATAGTTAATGACAACTTTCCGTTACCCTGTGATGGTATAGTAGGAATGGACTTCCTAAAAACATTTAATTGCCAAATTGACTTTCAGGCAGATCACGATTGGTTAATAGCTAGAACCGAAAACTTC
The DNA here is from genome assembly GCA_035046095.1 of Drosophila pseudotakahashii. Classification (NCBI taxonomy): domain Eukaryota; kingdom Metazoa; phylum Arthropoda; class Insecta; order Diptera; family Drosophilidae; genus Drosophila; species Drosophila pseudotakahashii. The sequence continues at coordinate 77,193 of JAWNOE010000224.1, read as the reverse complement.
GACCAAGAGATCAACATTCCGATTATAAATTCAATAGATAATAACTTAATAATTCCTGCTCGGTCCGAAGTAGTAAGACTAATTTATGTAAACACGTCTCACAAAGCGATACTTATTAAAAATCAACATATATCTGAAGGCGTAATTATAGCAAGCACTATAGCCAATTCTAATAATACTTTTGTCCCCACTTTAAACACAACCGATACCAATAAAATTATAAACATGTCTAACATTCACTACCATTACATAACTATCAAAAACCACAAAGTACAGATTGTAAAATCAGACATAATGAGGTCCTATCCAAATTAACAAATAACACTGTGCAGCATTTTTAGTGCTCTTTAAATTTACCTCGATGGAACCTATATTTTTGGATTCGTTACGAATTCCCAAGTTAAACTGCGTTTTCCAAAAAGTTTCCCGACGCAAGGATTTTTAACAAAAGGACCTCAAAGTTCGAAAAATGCTGAGATTGGTCAACTTTCCAGAGATCTCAGAGGCAAACGGATGCGTGGTTTGATTCGATGTTAAAGTTTTTTAAAAGATACACTCTTTATCTTTCCATCCCCATACTTTTAGAATTTTTTTAAGGCAGAAACAAATTCTAGAAAACAAAGTCAAAAAACTTAAAAGTATACAGCTGCGGTCAAAATAGTTGTAGTGTTGCCGCCCTGTATTTTTAAAAGTTTGATGTTGTAACTTTTTTTATCCAATTAGTCTAATAGTAAAATTATAATCAATACAATATTACCAGGCTTTCAATGTTCATACTCTGATCTACCCTCCAGATCCTAATGCGAGGATTTGCTTTTGACAGGAATAAACAGATCACCTTGACCTAGCCGTGAGATGCCCTTTGGACCTCAGCTACCTGAGTCTCAATAGCGATCTTGGCACTGCTTCCGACGATTCGACTTCTTGTTGTTCACTTGTAGCTCACTTGGTTGACTGACTTGTTCACTTTGATATCTTGACTGATCTTGATGGATTGACTCCTCGTCTTGCGGCTTTATATAGGCCTCCGGAAACTGTTATTTGCAGTTGTCCAAGGCAGTTCTGTTATTTCCTATTGCACACGGCACTCTCGCTCTTCCCGCCAAGTCTCCACTCTCTCTCTCTCTCCATCCTTATTCTTTAAACTGTCTTCATCAGAGTTCTTTCTCTCCACTCTCTCCATCACTTCTCGGTCTCCAAAATCTCACTCTCCGCTTCTCGGTCTCCAAACTCTCTATTTGTAAGCTTCTCTCCACCCGCTCTCCGGCGTGCCGCTACTATTACTGCTTATATTTGTGGGGAGTTATTTAACTCCTCACAACGTCTTTGACCCTTTTTTATTCTCTAACTTTAACTTTATTATACACATCATAGAGTCAATGTTTAAAAAGTTGGAAAAAAATGGAAAACGCTGGCATAAATTGCTCCTTTAAAAATACACGCAGCCACATTCTGAACAAGAATGTTCTTCTCTGACGTGTGCCTTCGTCTCGCCGACGTCATTGTTTCCTACCATGTCGTGCACTAGCAGGTATTCCTTTGAATACCTTTCACCTTTATCTTTCTCTGTTGAGTGACACTCATAGGGTGCAATTATAGTTGCGCACATCGCTATACCAAAAGCCACTTGTCAAACGTGGTCAAATTGGCGGCACCAGCTGCTAGGCGATGTCTTCCCCAATCCAGCTTGAGGTCACTCGGCAGCTTTGCAACCAGATTGTTTAACAGAGAAGAATCATTAAGGTATTCCTGTAGTCCAACTGATATTATTGTAGCACAATAATTTTGGACTGCCAGTGCCAGACGAATCACGGATTCCAAGTTGTTGGGTTTAATGAACGGCTCATCTTTTAGCTTACGTTGCAAACTAGCATGCACTATTTCTGAACACCCATACAACATCCTTAGCGTTCCAATAGCGTAAGGTACCATGACTGGGATCATGAGCTTTCCCCGGACGGCTTCTAGCGCAGATCCTTTCAGGCACTTCTGGAGCCTGATCAAATTCTCTTTGTTGGTAAATCCACATCTCTCGGTTGATTGTTCATAATTGCTTATAAATAAAAGCCACTCTTCGGGCTTTCCGGTGAAAACAGGAAGGTCTCGTGATATGACCTGACGCGATGCAACTTGAGCTGGCGTCAATGTGGGTCCCGATGATCCTACGTGTGGGATCTGTGTGCCGGCAAACTGCGGCCTATGACCTCCTGCTCCTGCTCCAGCATTGTAAACGGCGTTATACTGTGGCCAGCCCATTGGCTGGGGGAACGAACCCTGCGGCACCATTTTGATGTACAAACATTGGCGCATTGTTTGGTGGCATGAATCCGGCGGTATTACATGGCGGTACGCATTGCGCTGCGGTATTTGTCGGTATGAACTGTCCTGCGTTGTTTCCCTGAAGATTAGCATAGGAAAATGCGTTCGGTATAAATTCTAGCACCGCCCTCCTATCCGCATAAGGAGGCGTGGCCCTCTGCTCATTCATGTTGCACGTGTCTACTTGCTGTATGAACTGCTGCCCTGTCCAATTCTTCGGAGCGTCGTAACCGGCATGATTAGACATGATCGGTGTGCTCGCATTCTCAAGCGACACAAACTGGTTAGGGAGAACCACAGTTTGTCTAGATGCATTTTCGCCCTCTAAACCTCTGAATGGCCCAGATAGACTGCATTCTGCGTTTCCAACTGAACCTGCTCCATATCTCGCGGTGTGTAAATACTGTTCACCAGCTCCGCGTCCGATTGCATCATCCATTTCGCACTTGTGACGTCACTCTCTGCACAAGTACTACTACGCAACTCGTGTGCGTTTTACCAGCCAAAGTCGTCGAAACTTACGAATCTGGCTCTCTATGATCACTATCGTGTATACTCTGTCCTCACTCTTTTACACCCTTGGTAAAAGAATGCTTTCTCGAAAGCACGTGCACCCTTGGCACCGAGTTTTCCAGATGGCAAAGTATTTCAGAATGTTGGGACACTCACGGTCCCAGAGGGTTCCCACTTATTTCGAGCTCTGGTTCACAGCAACAGATAGCTGAAATCTTTATTCAAATTCAAATCAGTTCACAATTAATCAAATTAATAACATTTTAGCTTACACTTGTGGTTTGCCGCTCTTTCATTTCCAATAGCGTCACTTACATTAAAAAGTTTTCCAATACTAACAATCTAGAGATGACACTAACTAACAGTGTTGAACAACTTAATAGTGTTATCGACCTAGCAGTGTTAAAGAACTTTACAGTGATTTTAAACTAACAGATTTCGAATACAAATAAATCAACTTTTGAAATTGGACAGTTAGCGCGCGGTTAAGCATTCTGATTAGCCACGCAACATTCCCCGCCTCGTGATTCTTCTGCGTGACTACGCTGAGTATTACCAATCTTTATGATGTCCAATTTAGCCAGTTTAACTGCCGGGCGAGTAACAAGTCCACTCGGTGTACGCACAACAGCGCTACGAACTTGTCCATCCTTCGCCAGATGAACATCCACGACGACGCCTTTAGGCCAGGAGTTTCGCTTGGTGGTTTCATCAACAATAAAAACCACGTCGTTCACAGAAATTGGAGCTGGGTTCGGCTGAAACCATTTTGTACGTCTCGTCAGGGTGGGTAGATACTCTCGAATCCATCTTTTCCAGAAACGATCTGCCAGTTGACCAGCGATGCGGAAATGTTTGGCTAAGCCTAATCCGTTGGAATCCATCGAACCGCGTTCCCGTAGACCACTGGAGTTACCAACCAAGAAGTGGTTTGGTGTAAGGGCTTCCGAATTTTCCGATTCCAGTGGTATATATGTCAACGGCCTAGAGTTTAGGGTACATTCAACATCGGCTAACGCAGCGCGCAAAACTTCCTCGCGCAGTCCGACGTTCGACAGAATTGCCGTCAGGATTGACTTCGTAGAACGCACCATACGCTCCCAGCTGCCGCCCATGTGAGGCGATCCCGGAGGAATGTAGGTAAACGACATCTCCGGATACTTGCTTTCCACTGCTGACGTTGATATACGTTCGATATCTTGCGCGAGTACTCTGCTGGCTCCCCGAAAATTCGTTCCGTTATCCGATAGCAACTTAAGAAGCACACCTCTGCGAGCAGTAAATAGTTTCAGAGCCAACAAAAATGAGTCCGTTGGTAGAGAAGGCACTAGTTCTAAATGAACAGCGCGAACTGTTAGACAGGTAAATAAAACACCCCATCTTTTTTCGCGACGCCTTCCTACAGTATCTTCAATCGGTCCAAAGTAGTCTACTCCAGTAAACATAAATGGCAGTGTATGCGGCGATAGTCGTTCCTTTGGCAAACTTCCCATTATCGGTGGAATGGGTTGTGCTCGTCTGATGCAACACGCGGGACAGTTTTTGATGATTTCTTTCACAAGTGCTCTCAGGCCGGGTATCCAATAGTTTTGACGTATTTCGTTGACAACTATTTCCGCATGCAGATGATGGTATTTCCGGTGATGATACTCTACTATAAGGTATGTAATCCTATGGTGACGCGAAAGTATAACAGGACACTTCACACTGACTTCTACGTTTTCGATAGCACCGATTCTACCATGCATGCGAAGCACTCCGTTTGGGTCCAGGTACGGCGAGCATTTATATATAAAGCTTTTCCGGTTTGTCAAGCAGCGATTTTCCTTTAGGCATCGAATTTCGTCAAAAAATTCTTCCTCTTGACATGTCCGTACAAATATTGTGTCCATTTCGACATCACGCTTAGGTAAAAGCAGTCTCTCCAGCTCAGTTCCATGCGGTTTTACGAAAAGAAGGCGTAGAAAATTTAATACTCTTTTTGGGCAGCACGCAGACGCTCCAGTTTGCTGAAACGTAGTGGATTCGGCATAACAGATGCCAGATGCGAGGTTTCTTTCTTCTTTTCCTCATGGTGGTGCAATACTTGAGTCTCTCTGGTTTTAGATATTTCTTTTGGCCCCTCCGACTCCTGCAACAGATAATTCGGTCCGGAAAACCATCGTATTGAACTATTTACTTCACACCTTTTCTCCATTTAGTGCCATCGTCCGCTACGTTTAGTTCCGAGGGTATCCAGCGCCATTCACCAACTTCGGAACCTTCCCGGAACCTTCTCCGACACGCAAAGCTACAAATTGCGGGTACTTGCGGGTGTCGGATCTTATCCAGAACAGAACATCTTGAGCATCAGTCCAGAAGACGCGTTTTTCAATTCCGGTTAATAGCTCAGACTCCAAACACTTGGCCAAGCGCAATCCCAAAACCGCTGCCATTAATTCCATTCGTGGTACTGATATGGGTTTCAAAGGTGCTACTCTGGTCTTCGATGCTAGTAGGGAGCATCGGATTTCGTCTCCAAGATCGACTCGCAAGTATGCAACTGCAGCGTAAGCATCCAAGCTAGCATCGACGAACATATGTAGTTGCAGGCTCTTAACATTACTCAAGCATGACGTGTAGCGAGGGATACGCAAATCGCTCAGTTTTGGCAGCAAGGCTTGCCATTTCATCCAGTCAATCTCATCCGGTTCCTTGATTGCGTCGTCCCAGCTCACACCAGACCTCCAAATATTTTGTAGAATAATTTTGGTACGCACGTTAAAAAATCCAATAAGTCCGAGTGGATCGAAAATGGACATAACGATACTCAACACTCGGCGCTTTGTATAAGTGCCAGCGGACGACCTCTGCAGCAACTCAGACCTGATGACAAACGTTAACATGTCAGACTCGGGCAGCCACCACATTCCCAACACTTTTTCCTGCAGTTCGTCCTGTGTGCCAAGATACTTAGCCGGTGCTTCATAAACGTCATTCAGAGAGCGTACGACGCGCTTGGAGTTTGATAACTTTTCTCATTTCGAATCCACCCTTCGCGTGAATATCCTTAATATTGGTCGCTAGTTGAACCATTTGCTCCTCTGTATCGACCGACTCCAACCAATCGTCAACGAACGTGTTTCGGCAAATTGCTTTGACGGCTTCTGGATGACTTTCACCAAATCTCTCAGCACTACGTCTCAATATAAAGTTGGCAAGTGACGGCGAGCATGCAGCGCCGAACGTCATCACCTGCATTACGAATGTATCCGGTGGGCGAATAGTTTCTCCGTTACGCCATAGGAACTTCTGGAAAGATTGGTCTATAGCACCAATTTTGATTTGGTGAAACATCTCCCGTATATCGCCTGATACCGCTATAGGTCGTTCTCTGAAGCGCAGCAGCACTCCCATTAAGGACACCAACATATCTGGTCCTTTTAAAAGCGTGTCGTTTAGTGATAAGCCGTCAACTTGCGCTGCCGCGTCCCAAACCAAGCGTGTCTTCTTCTTGTTGGGGATTGTTACCGTAAATGTAGGAAGATACCAAGAACGTGAACTGTTTGACAACACCCATTTTTCCAGTTTCCGAATGTATCTCTTCTCCTCGTATTGCTGCATGGTATTATTCGTCTTCCTTAGATCGCAACGCTTTTTTAGGAACGCTCACGCCGAATGATTCCAACGAGAAGAACGCCTTCATGGCTTCGTCAAGTTTGCGTATACCGCAAACTGTAGTGCAGTGGCAGATATGCAATACACGAGGCGGCGTGTCATTTTCTGGTCCTTGGCGGCCATACACAGCCCAGCCTAATTTACATCGAACAGCAATATGATCATCATCTTCACCTTGACGTACCTCCAGCGGCACACTGATCTTAATGTTGTCCAGGCCGATGATAATTTGCGCCCTAGCATCTTTGTATGTTGAGATCGGAACCGTACTCAAGTGCTGATGTTCCTTGAGTGTCTGATCATCGATGCTTTGCAGTGGAAGATCCAAGTTGCTTACAGTGCGCACTCCCTTAAGAACGTATCTTACTTGCGGACGACCCTCAGCGGAAACACTGGCGCTGAAGATCTTCGATTTTGCCTCGCTTTGTGTCACCAGTCCACTTTAGGCAAAGCTGCTCCTCAGGACCGTTAAGCCCTAGTTCATCGGCTAACGATCGTTCTATTAGCGTGCAGGAAGCACCCTCGTCGATTAGAGCATAAACGTCTATGCTACGGGAACTATTTTGTAATGTTATTTCGGTTTTCTTGTTGATTTCTCATGGAAGAAAACCGTAGACTCGCTGGTCTCTGACTCACATTTTTTTCCAGGACTGTCCTCCTTGTCATTACGAATCTCGCTCTTAATCTCAGGATTCGGGTAGTGCAACAGCACGTTGTGCGGTAACTTACATCCATCGATATTGCAAAGTTTCTTTACTCTGCAATTACGGACAATATGCTTTCCGAAACAACAAAAGCAAAGTCGTTTGGATTTAATAAATTCCACTCTCGACTTGGTGGACATAGATAAAAATCCTTTGCAATTTGCCAGGCCATGGTCGCAGCCACATTCTGGACAAGAATGTTCTTCTCTGACGTGTGCCTTTGTCTCGCCGACGTCATTGTTTCCTACCATGTGCAACCAGATTGTTTAACAAAGAAGAATCATTAAGGTATTCCTGTAGTCCAACTGATATTATTGTAGCACAATAATTTTGGACTGCCAGTGCCAGACGAATCACGGATTCCAAGTTGTTGGGTTTAATGGACGGCTCTTCTTTTAGCTTACGTTGCAAACTAGCATGCACTATTTCTGAACACCCATACAACATCCTTAGCGTTCCAATAGCGTAAGGTACCATGGCTGGGATCATGAGCTTTCCCCGGACGGCTTCTAGCTCAGATCCTTTCAGACACTTCTGGAGCCTGATCAAATTGTCTTCGTTGGTGAATTCACATCTCTCGGTTGATTGTTCATAATTGCTTATAAATAAAAGCCACTCTTCGGGCTTTCCGGTGAAAACAGGAAGGTCTCGTGAATCCGGCGGTATTACATGGCGGTACGCATTGCGCTGCGGTATTTGTCGGTATGAACTGTCCTGCGTTGTTTCCCTGAAGATTAATGAGTCAAGCTGGACTTCGCTGAAGACGGTCGTGCTTTTCAATCGCTCCCGAAAACGTTTAGCCTATCGTTGAATTAAGTCTATCTTCATAACCCAACTTGGAATATCTTATCACTTTCGATACGCCGCTTCACTGTGAAAAGCCAACTTTGTAAAGACAGTGACTTTATTGTTAAATTTTAACAAATTAAAACAAGTGCTTCAACCTTTTGTCAATCCTAAAAGTGTTGTTGTTGTTTGGCTTTATCGTCTCACCCGCAACGCTCTCGTTTACGGTTCGCTCAGCGTTGCAGCTTTCCGTTACATAGCTAGCATTTCTCGAGTACGAAACCGCGCTCAGAACATCGCCTGCATATCACGCTCTCCCGCTGTCTCCTCTCTGCGTCCCTCTTCGTTGGATAAACCGCCGCTGGACTTATCGCTCTACTGCTCTCTTATCCGATCTCGCCGCTTTTTCTCTTATCAATTTTCAACTACTCTTCAACTTCACAAAAATGTCTTTGATTTGCTGCGCCAAGAAATGCGAATTTAGCGGCACCATCTCTGGTGATAACTACTTAATGTGCTGGCTGTGTGATAACTGCTCACATGTTAAATGTGGCGGTGGCGGTCATAATGGTAGAATTGGTGATATTGTTGGGAAACATAGGCAATTTTACTGGACTTGTACTTCATGCCTAAGCATTACCATGGAAATGAGAACTTTCATGAGGCAAACGAGATCTGGGTTCCAAAAGGTTCGGACTCAACTTAATGTCCTCTCTGACATATTTTGTTCCGTCGAATCTTCATTTCTGGGCCTCAAACTTATAAGTGAATCTCCCAGAGGAAATATTCAACCCAATGCCGAACTTATTGCCGATAATGCACTGCTCTCTGTACCTCGTTCGCCGTTGAACATCTCTGCTACATCGATCTCCATCAATACACCTGTACCAGCCTTACCCAATGCCTCAAACAATGATGACCCAGCTACAGCTACTACTGCTAATGTTCCTGATTCCGCTGACGCCGATCGCACTCTACTGGATTCAACTTCCCTACATACTGAAGTTACAGATGTCGGTCCTGGCACCTTAACTTCCGCACCACGACCGCTTATGGAATTCTCACCTTGCCGACCGTCGGGATCTGCTGGCAACACCAGCGCTACCACAAATGTTCCCAATCCCGATGAACTGCCGCTAACATCTGTTCCTCGCCCATCTGAATTACCATTGCGCTCAGTCAAACTTCGGAAAGCAATATTTGTGTCCCGCTTGTCACCTGATACTACGCCGGGAGCCGTCAAAAATCATCTATGCTCCAAGTTAAAAGCTACTCCTGATAATTTTATAATTAACAAATTTAATTTTAATCACACGCGTAAAATTTCCTCATTTAAAATTTTCCTTCCCGACAGTCTCCTATCAGAAGCTTTGAATCCTGCATTATGGCCTAATGATACTATTGTTCATGAATTTCTGCCTAAAGACTCGACCCAGGCACCTAAGATTACCGGTTCAAAAAACTAAGTTGCTTTTTTACCGTCATTTATCAAAACGTACGCAGTCTTTTGGGTAAACTTAACCAAATTCACACTAACAGCGCGTCATTTGACTTTGATGCCATCGCTTTTACCGAAACCTGGCTTAACTCTTCCGTTTCCGACCATGAAATCTTTGTTCATAAGTTCTCTACTTATAGAACGGATCGTTCTTCCTTTGCTGGTGGTGTCCTTATCGCGGTAAACAACAATTTCTCCTCTGAGTTGTTTCCTGTTGCTAACGAGACTGGTATTGAATTCGTTGCTGTAAAAGTTTGCATTGGCTCGACTTTTATCTTTTTGACCTGCTCATATATTCCCCCAACGTCAGATTCCTCAGTATATTTAAACCACCTATCTGCCATTCAGTTTGTGATGTCTGCCGTGGGTCAAGCTGACCAAATAATTGTGATGGGTGACTTTAACCTCCCACATATTTCCTGGATTCCCTGTGATGACTCTAATCTTCTGCTACCTAACAATTGTCATGATTTTATCGATGGGTTAACTGACTTGCCCTTAGCTCAAATCAACTCAGTTAAAAATAATCGCAATAGACTTTTGGACCTCATGTTTGTAGGTGATGCCGCTCTTGCAACAGTTTCTAGAGTCAATGCAATTTCCCTTCCTGAAGATCCTTATCACCCCACTCTATCTATATCTGTTGAGCTTTTAAACCAATCTTACAAATCGACTGCACTAGCCCCCTGTCCGATCAAATGTTTTCGGAAAACAGATTACACTGGCCTTAATATATACCTTTCGAGGATTGACTGGTCATTTCTATTAGAAATCCAAGATATGGACTCCGCCGTCCTACAATTTTACAACTCCATTTATCCGGCCTTGGATGCTTTTGTCCCAACACTGGATATATCCCCTTCTTCCAAGCCCCCGTGGTTTTCCAAACATCTCTCGTACCTAAAAAACAAAAAATCTAGGCTTTATAAAAAATATCAAAAATCCGGCTCTCTACTCGACTTTGCCCGTTACTCCACCATCCGCTCCCAATTCCTTACTGAAAACAGTCAATCCTATAATCTATACCTATCACAGTGTAAAGATAACTTTCGCACTAATCCAAAACAATTTTTCTCCTTCGTTAACTCCAAACGAAAATCTAATGCTTTTCCCCCGTCACTTCGCTATCTCAATAAAACAGAAAACTCTGCTCCCGAGATTTCCAACTTATTTGCATCTTTTTTCCAGTCTACTTATTCTTCTAGACCCTACAACACCTCAACACCGTATCCCTATTACATTCCGCATGCTAATAACATATTTTTACCCCCTTTCACAGAGAGTGTCGTTCTGGAAGGAATGTCCTCTATTGACATTTCATACTCAGCTGGCCCTGATAAGGTGCCAAGCTGCATTTTAAAACACTGTGCCCAAAATCTGTTATATCCAATTACACTTCTTTTTAACTTATCAGTCTCTTTGACCTGCCTACCTAGGATCTGGAATGAGTCTTACATAATTCCTCTTCATAAAAAAGGTTCTCGAGTGGACATCGAAAATTACCGTGGCATTGCCAAACTATCAGCCATTCCTAAACTTCTGGAACATCTTATCACTCTTCAATTACAACATCTCTGCAGTTCCTTAATATCTCCTTCTCAGCATGGGTTTATTAGGCATCGATCAACGACGACCAATCTCCTTGAGTTCTCTCACTTGATTAATCAAGGTTTCCTGCACCGTCTACAAACCGACGTTATATTCACTGATTTTAGCAAGGCTTTCGACTCGGTAAACCATTCACTGCTTCTGCTTAAACTTTCTTATTTGGGATTCCCAAATAACCTTCTAAAATGGATAGAGTCGTACTTAACAAATCGCACCCAACGAGTTCTCTTTATGAATGAGCTATCTCACACTGTGGATGTCACTTCTGGTGTCCCTCAAGGTAGCCACCTTGGACCGTTACTTTTTATTCTTTTTATAAACGACCTACCTCAAGTTATTTCATACTCGTCTATTTTTATGTACGCTGATGACGTCAAAATTTGTTTCTCCTATTCCGATTGGTACCTTCATTCTCATCTTCAATTTGACCTTAACGAATTTCATAAGTGGTGTGTCAGTAATCTCCTTTTCCTAAACCATGCAAAGTGCAAGCTTATGACTTTCCACCGTTCCTCCCCACATCTTGTCTCCTACAGCCTTGGCAATCACAACCTAGACCGCATTACCACCTCAAACGACCTTGGAGTCCTTTTTGACCATAAACTATGCTTCAATAGCCATATTACTGCAACGGCAAACAAAGCCAAGGGTGTGTTAGCTTTCATAAAGCGATGGTCCAAAGAATTTGACGACCCGTACACTACCAAAACACTGTATGTAGCTTTAGTACGTCCTATTCTGGAATACTGTTCCTGTGTGTGGTGCCCGCAATATAAGGAGCCCCAGAACATTATCGAATCGGTACAAAAGCAGTTTCTGATCTTTGCACTGCGTAATCTTGGATGGGATTCTGGCAGACTACTTCCATCTTATCGAGCCAGACTTAAATTAATCGACTTGCCGTCTTTACAACACCGTAGAGTTTGCAATGCCATAATGTTTGTCCATAAGCTTCTTTTGGGTCTCGTTGATTCTGAATCACTCCTTTCCTATATACAATTAAGCGTCCCATCTAGATTTACTCGTTCATTCCGTCCTTTGCGCTTACCTTTGTGTAGGTCTAATTATGCCCAACATGAACCTTTTCGCGCACTATGTAACAACTACAATAGCCTATACAACATTTTATCTTTTGAATTACCTATCAGCACTCTTCCGTCTAATATTTTAAGTCACCTCGAATCGTTAGAATTGTAATAAGTTAGTGTATCCCTAGTCAAGCATATGTTAGCAGATAATTGTTAACCAACTAAATAATAAATAAATAAATAAATAAATTACCATAGGAAAATGCGTTCGGTATAAATTCTGGCATCGCCCTCCTATCCGCATAAGGAGGCGTGGCCCTCTGCTCATTCATGTTGCACGTGTTCACTTGCTGTATGAACTGCTGCCCTGTCCAATTCTTCGAAGCGTCGTAACCGGCATGATTAGACATGATCGGTGTGCTCGCATTCTCAAGCGACACAAACTGGTTCAAGAGAACCACAGTTTGTCTAGATACATTTTCGCCCTCTAAACGTCTGAATGGCCCAGATAGACTGCATTCTGAGTTTCCAACTGAACCTGCTCCATATCCCGCGGTGTGTGAATACTGTTCACCAGCTCCGCGTCCGATTGCATCATCCATATTGCACTTGTGACGTCACTCTCTGCACAAGTACTACTACGCAACTCATGTGCGTTTTACCAGCCAAAGTCGTCGAAACTTACGAATCTCTCTATGATCACTATCGTGTATAATCTGTCCTTACTCTTTTACACCCTTGGTAAAAGAATGCTTTCTCGAAAGCACGTGCACCCTTGGCACCGAGTTTTCCAGATGGCAAAGTATTTCAGAATGTTGGGACACTCACGGTCCCAGAGGGTTTCCACTTATTTCGAGCTCTGGTTCACAGCATACAGATAGCTGAAATCTTTATTCAAATTCAAATCAGTTCACAATTAATCAAATTAATAACATTTTCACTTCTATTTCGGCAGCAAGCACGACCGGTTGTTTTCTGCTTCGTTTTTTTGAGTATCAAAGGATCTGTGAAAAAGTGTGTGAAATAAAGTAGAAAACTGTTAAGAAGCATTCTTTTTGTGGAATAAAAAAGGAATATTACTTCCAAGTGGTGTTCTGGTGAGTTTTTGGCAGGCTGGTAAAACCAGCGACTAACATGGCGGACGCCGATAAAACGGTGTCGGCCAAAATCAAACCCCCTGATCTTAATGTATACAACAAAAAAATTGTGAAGAGAAACCTTGATCAGCAACCATCATCCAGTTTTTTGAAAGGATGTTCTTCCGAGAAGATTAGTGCAAAAAAAATGTGCAGGGGCAAAAATGAGTATGCAGGTGTTAGTGTGAAAGAAATGGACACAAGCGAAGACCAAAATAAAAACATGGCTGCCAAGTCAGGAAGCGAAGAGAGTGGAAACATAAAGAGTAAAAATGGGGCTGCAGCTGACTGTAGTCAAAATACCCAGGATGTCACCAACAGTGATTTCAATACAACAAAAGTTGAGGAAAAGCGTCTATCTTGTTTATATGGATCTAATCATGTTGGTGTTTCTGCAGTTTTAACCAAGGAGTGTCAGCTTTTTGAAAATAAAAGAATCAAAAGTGGACTTTTTCTGTATGAAAAAATTAGGCATATGCAGTTAAATGGTTTCAAGGAAATCATCCCGCTTGCAGCTTCTTTATACAAAATATACTTTCAAAATGCTCGAGATGCCAACTCCCTAGTCCTAAATGCTGAGTTAAAGAAGATGAAGATAAATGCTTTTATTCCACGAAACTTTGTAGAGTCTCTAGGAGTTATTAGGGGTATTCCCACAAATTTCTCAGAGCAAGAAATTTTCGAGAATTTAAATTCTGCAGTCAAGGTTATCCGTGTTGAGCGCATGATGAGGCGTCAGGAAAGCACAAATGGAGCTGAGGGTGTGAAGTATAACTTGATACCAACTGAGACTGTTAAGGTTAGCTTCGACGGAGCTGACTTACCGGAGAAAGTTGTTCTGTTTGAAATATGTTCTTTGAAGGTTGACCACTACATACCGAAAGTGCGTCAGTGTTTTAAGTGCGGTAGACTGGGTCACACTGCTTTCACATGCAAGTCATTAGAACGTTGTAGGAAATGTGGCGAGAAGGAATGTAGTGGTACCTGCTCGGTGCTCAAATGCATTCTGTGCAACGCCAAAAACCATAGTGCCAGGGATAGTCAAATATGTCCGGTGTGGGCGAAGGAGCAGGACATAAACAAAATCATGACAATCAAGAAGATAGCTAGGAAGGAGGTGTTAAGTTCTTACTCAGTGTCTCAGAATTATGCTCTCCTGGATAATTATGACGATAACTTTCCTCCCCTAAACAAACAGGGAAGTCAGACACAGAACAAGGACCTCAAGGTAAATGCAGTTTTAAAAAAACATAGCTATGTCAGCAGACTGGTGGAAAAACCTATAGTTCCGGTTCAGAAACCTAACTTTCACTTGGAGCCGTATACAAACGACACAAGTGACCATGTTCCTTTCTTTCCTAGTTTATCTACTGAGGACAAAATTCATCATATCATTAGGCTGCTATCCCAAATTAGCAATACTAGTGAAATTATAGATCTGATCAAAGCTACGCAAAATATCAATCAAAACAGTGCAAGAGAAGGAAGACAATCAGTTACTAATATTGACAGAGTTGCCGGTAACGAAACACAATGAGTATAAAAATTCTACAGTATAACATACAATCCCTAAAAAACAATAAAAATGATCTCGAATTTTTTCTAAATAATGAGAAGTGTGATATTGCCATCCTATCGGAGGTTTTTTCGCACGACTTATCATATAGAAATATAATTAATTTCAACTTGATTGAAAAGTACAGAGATGATGGCTACGGAGGAGTAGCAATAGCTTACAAAAATAGCCTTAAATTAAAAAAATTTAAATACAACTCCAACTGTGACATCGTCATTGCAAGGGCTTCTAATAAAGGGTTAAATATGCTTATAACATCTGTGTATTTTCAACCCAGCATTTCTCTCAACAACTTCAAAGATGAAGTAAATAACCTAATAGAAAAACTTGACTCTTTCGACAAAGTTATTATATCTGGTGACTTCAATGCGAGATGTAGTGATTTTGGAGACAGTGTAAGTAATAGGAAGGGCGTTTTTCTAAAAAGAGTAATGTCAAGTGCTGGATACAGACTTGAAAACAATAACAGTTCAACTTTTAAAAGAAACATAGACTCAGTCTCGGGATCAGTGCTAGATTTGACATTCACCAAAGGTATTCAATGCACCGAATGGACATGTAAAAGCTTTTTCATTGGTGGTAGCCGACATTTTCCAATTGTCTACAAAATAAATGCTGAGTTGAACCTACCCATCAAGTTTCTTGCAAAAAAAAGATTATTCAACAAATTAGAAAAGATAAAGACATGTGGTAGTATACCAAATCTCACCAAAAACATAACGAGTGAAATCAAGGCAGCCTCATATTGTTTTGGAGCAAACAAAACTCCAAAGGCTTGAACTAAAACAACTCTTCAAAGATTTTTCTGATAGTCAGAGCAAAGCATGTCGTGATCCGTCGTATGAAAACTATGTAAATGCAGTAAATCTCAAAATCAAATGGAAGAAATCAGTTAAATTAGCAAAGAAAACTAGTTTTTTAAAAAAGATTATTGAATTAAACACCCAAC
Organism: Drosophila pseudotakahashii; assembly: GCA_035046095.1. Lineage (NCBI taxonomy): Eukaryota > Metazoa > Arthropoda > Insecta > Diptera > Drosophilidae > Drosophila > Drosophila pseudotakahashii. The sequence continues at coordinate 61,419 of JAWNOE010000224.1, read as the reverse complement.
CAAACACGAAAAATGCGTGGAGGTTTTTAAAAAACTTAAAAAACTGTCAGGAAAAAAAGTTAGATAGGTTTGATCTGGACAAATCAAGTTCTTTTTTGGATTTCTTAATTGAGCAAATACCTCCTGAAAATAGAGCTGTAGATGAGAGTCTTTATTCCAGAAAGAGGAATGAAAATCCGGAATTTGTTCTGGAAGATCTTCAAGAAGTTCTTGATCAAGATAAAAAAACTGCAGGAGGAGCGGATTCAATAACGTACAAAATGATCGAGTCTCTTAGTACAGAAGCCAAGATTGAGTTGGTAGCCTTATACAACAACATGGTTGCAAACTGTGATTTTCCACAGGAATGGAGTATTATCAAAGTTACTCCGATTCCCAAAAGAAACAAAGATTTATCAGACGTCAAAAATTTCAGGCCCATATCGCTTATATCCTGTCTTGCCAAAACAATTAACTGCATGATTAAAAAAAGATTAGAGATTTTCTTAAATGAAAAGAAATTACTACCATACAGGTCTTATGCATACCAGAAAGGAAAATCAGCGGCGATGTGCATAAATGATGTGATAAATGTCATTGCTTTAAGGAAGAAAAATAGGTTAAATGTTGTACTAGCAGTTGTCGACCTATCCAATGCATACAATTGTGTAAATCTGAATTTTCTAAAGTTAATTATGGAAAACGATGGATTCCCTAAAGTCTTTATAGACTGGATTCTTAGTTTTCTATCTAATCGTGTTTTGAAATTAGGAAATGCAGTACAGGTGGCGAATGGTGGGGTTCCTCAAGGATCCTGCTTATCTCCAATCTTGTTCAACATATACACAAAAAGATTGCACCAAATAAACGATGAAAACACTCAGATTATGCAGTTTGCGGATGATTTCATGATTATCTCGTCAGGAAAAGCATTTAATAGTGCGGTTGAAAATTTGCAAAACAAACTCACAGATTTCAATCTACTTTGCAAGGACCTTGGTTTTACTTTTAACCCGAGCAAGTCGGTGGTAATAAATGTCGGTAGAGGAAGCAAAAAAATAGTGAACGTAGTAGTGGAAAATGTGGCTGTGCCAAATCTTAAAAGTGTATGTTTTCTTGGTAGAATTATATCTGGAAACATGTCGCATAAAGAGCATGTCAAAAAGATTAAAGCTGATACCAAAACTAGTTCAAAAATTCTGCACTATGCAACTACTAACAAGTCTGGGTTGAAACCAAAAATTAGTGTAAATCCTTTTAAATCTTTTGTAAGAAGTAAGCAGGAATACGCCATAACCAGCATTGCCGACATGGGTAGTGCAGTGAACAAGAGCTTAGAGATTGCTCAGGCTGGAGCCTTGAGAAGATGCGTAGGTGTGCCTCCGGGGACTAGCAAGCATGAAATTTTTGTGCTTGCCGGTGTAATGCCACCGATTTTCAGAGCTAAATTTCTTACTGCTAAAGAATTGTTTAAAGTAAAAACACAAAACCCCTCGCTCTTTGAAACTATTAGGTCATCTTTGGCTGAAACAAGCTACACCAGCACCATACATGAATTTCAGTTCTTTTTTGAAAATACTAGAATTCGAGACCAGTTTCATATATCCAACAAGATCCGAATAAATGAAAAGGTGATTAGCAAGAGCAAAAATGAGTATTCAGTTGAGGAACTCTGTGCCTTTTATGGGGAAATTATTGAGAAATACATGAAAAATGGGTGGAACATAATCTCCACAGATGCGTCCATAGGACCTGCTACAGGTGGCATTGGTGTACTTGAAATGCCCAGCCGTGCGACTCATAAATTTAAATTTGATGCGCCTCTCTCTTCAGTAAGTGCCGAGCTTGCTGGAATCAAAATAGCATGTGAGATTTTGCACAGATCTAAGTACAAAAATGTAGTTATAATTTGTGATTGCCTGGGTGCCATTAGCTTAATAAAAAACAAAAAGTCTGAGGCGTACATGGTACAAGAAATACATAGGTTAATTGAAGATTCGGAAGTGGAAATTGTAGAGTTAGTTTGGGTACCTGGCCACAAAGGCATTAACATAAACGAACAGACTGACAATATTGCTAAAATAGCTGTAAATGAAGGGGAAGAAATATACATAAGTCTCAATATCAAAGATGCCTTAAGAGAGATCAAAAAAATCCTACAATACAAGTGGAATGAAGAATATAAAAACAAATGCGTGATCAAAGGATCAAATCTTTTAAAGGTCTTCCCGAATATTCCCAAAAAACCCTGGCGCCATTTCTTAAAATGGAATGCCAAAAGCATTAAAGTATTAAACAGACTTATGGTAGACTCGACATATGACAAGGTATTTCTTCACAAAATAAAAGCTGTTGATACTAACCTATGTGACCTGTGTAATGTTCCGGAATATGCCGAGCATTCAATTTTTAACTGCCAAAAACTAATTAACATCCGTAGAAAATTCAAAATTTTCAAGTATTATAAAGATGTTAACGAATTACTAACCAAAAAAGAACCGCTTCATTTAAGGGAGCTGGCAAAATTTATTAATTAAGCTAATCTAAACTTTTAAGTTCTACCTCTTATTTAACCATTTCTAATTGTGTAGTTTTTTATGGCGTTTGGCCAATAAACATTCCTGCCAAGCTCACTGCCAAGAAGTCTTTATAAAACCACCTTCTGTGGTTTTAAATCTGAGCCAATCAGAGTGACGTATGAGCACATATACGATCACATCCTGGAGCTCCTTGCAAACCACAGCCTGTGGTCTTGCTACAATAACGCCAATTGAAATCTCTGGACAACATCGCTCTGTCGCACATAACATTCGAGAGAAGAAACTCTGAATTCAAAGACATCGAAAGCAGCCAACAAAACGATGAACATCGATAGCAATTGAGTTGACGTGGGTGTATCGCGCATGCACCTTCAAACCACGAGCCCCTGGTCTATGCGCCAATGTTGTTGCGACCAACCATCTGATCATCCATGCGATGATTTAAAACCAAAAAAAAAACAATAATAACATTTTAGCTTACACTTGTGGTTTGCCGCTCTTTCACTTCCAATAGCGTCACTTACATTACAAAGTTTTCCAATACTAACAATCTAGAGATGACATTAACTAACAGTGTTGAACAACTTAATAGTGTTATCGGCCTAGCAGTGTTAAACAACTTTACAGTGATTTTAAACTAACAGATTTCGAATTCAAATAAATCAACTTTTGAAATTGGACAGTTAGCGCGCGGTTAGGCATTCTGATTAGCCACGTAACATTCCCCGCCTCGTGATTCTTCTACGCTGAGTATTACCAATCTTTATGATGTCCAATTTAGCCAGTTTAACTGCCGGGCGAGTAACAAGTCCACTCGGTGTACTCACAACAGCGCTACAAACTTGTCCATCCTTCGCCAGATGAACATCCACGACGACGCCTTTAGGCCAGGAGTTTCGCTTGGTGGTTTCATCAACAATAAAAACCACGTCGTTCACAGAAATTGGAGCTGGGTTCGGCTGAAACCATTTTGTACGTCTCGTCAGGGTGGGTAGATACTCTCGAATCCATCTTTTCCAGAAACGATCTGCCAGTTGACCAGCGATGCGGAAATGTTTGGCTAAGCCTAATCCGTTGGAATCCATCGAACCGCGTTCCCGTAGACCACTGGAGTTACCAACCAAGAAGTGGTTTGGTGTAAGGGCTTCCGAATTTTCCGATTCCAGTGGTATATATGTCAACGGCCTAGAGTTTAGGGTACATTCAACATCGGCTAACGCAGCGCGCAAAACTTCCTCGCGCAGTCCGACGTTCGACAGAATTTCCGTCAGGATTGACTTCGTAGAACGCACCATACGCTCCCAGCTGCCGCCCATGTGAGGCGATCCCGGAGGAATGTAGGTAAACGACATCTCCGGATACTTGCTTTCCACTGCTGACGTTGATATACGTTCGATCTCTTGCGCGAGTACTCTGCTGGCTCCCCGAAAATTCGTTCCGTTATCCGATAGCAACTTAAGAGGCACACCTCTGCGAGCAGTAAATAGTTTCAGAGCCAACAAAAATGAGTCCGTTGGTAGAGAAGGCACTAGTTCTAAATGAACAGCGCGAACTGTTAGACAGGTAAATAAAACACCCCATCTTTTTTCGCGACGCCTTCCTACAGTAACTTCAATCGGTCCAAAGTAGTCTACTCCAGTAAACATAAATGGCAGTGTATGCGGCGATAGTCGTTCCTTTGGCAAACTTCCCATTATCGGTGGAATGTGTTGTGCTCGTCTGATGCAACACGCGGGACAGTTTTTGATGATTTCTTTCACAAGTGCTCTCAGGCCGGGTATCCAATAGTTTTGACGTATTTCGTTGACAACTATTTCCGCATGCAGATGATGGTATTTCCGGTGATGATACTCTACTATAAGATATGTAATCCTATGGTGACGCGAAAGTATAACAGGACACTTCACACTGACTTCTACGTTTTCGATAGCACCGATTCGACCATGCATGCGAAGCACTCCGTTTGGCTCCAGGTACGGCGAGCATTTATATATAAAGCTTTTCCGGTTTGTCAAGCAGCGATTTTCCTTTAGGCATCGAATTTCGTCAAAAAATTGTTCCTCTTGACATGTCCGTACAAATATTGTGTCCATTTCGACATCACGCTTAGGTAAAAGCAGTCTCTCCAGCTCAGTTCCATGCGGTTTTACGAAAAGAAGGCGTAGAAAATTTAATACTCTTTTTTGGGCAGCACGCAGACGCTCCAGTTTGCTGAAACGTAGTGGATTCGGCATAACAGATGCCAGATGCGAGGTTTCTTTCTTCTTTTCCTCATGGTGGTGCAATACTTGAGTCTCTCTGGTTTTAGATATTTCTTTTGGCCACTCCGACTCCTGCAACAGATAATTCGGTCCGGAAAACCATCGTATTGAACTATTTACTTCACACCTTTTGTCCATTTAGTGCCATCGTCCGCTACGTTTAGTTCCGAGGGTATCCAGCGCCATTTACCAACTTCGGAACCTTCCCGGAACCTTCTCCGACACGCAAAGCTACAAATTGCGGGTACTTGCGGGTGTCGGATCTTATCCAGAACAGAACATCTTGAGCATCAGTCCAGAAGACGCGTTTTTCAATTCCGGTTAATAGCTCAGACTCCAAACACTTGGCCAAGCGCAATCCCAAAACCGCTGCCATTAATTCCATTCGTGGTACTGATATGGGTTTCAAAGGTGCTACTCTGGTCTTCGATGCTAGTAGGGAGCATCGGATTTCGTCTCCAAGATCGACTCGCAAGTATGCAACTGCAGCGTAAGCATCCAAGCTAGCATCGACGAACATATGTAGTTGCAGGCTCTTAACATTACTCAAGCATGACGTGTAGCGAGGGATACGCAAATCGCTCAGTTTTGGCAGCAAGGCTTGCCATTTCATCCAGTCAATCTCATCCGGTTCCTTGATTGCGTCGTCCCAGCTCACACCAGACCTCCAAATATTTTGTAGAATAATTAAAAAATCCAATAAGCCCGTGTGGATCGAAAATGGACATAACGATACTCAACACTCGGCGCTTTGTATAAGTGCCAGCGGACGACCTCTGCAGCAACTCAGACCTGATGACAAACGTTAACATGTCAGACTCGGGCAGCCACCACATTCCCAACACTTTTTCCTGCAGTTCGTCCTGTGTGCCAAGATACTTAGCCGGTGCTTCATAAACGTCATTCAGAGAGCGTACGACGCGCTTGGAGTTTGATAACTTTTCTCATTTCGAATCCACCCTTCGCGTGAATATCCTTAATATTGTTCGCTAGTTGAACCATTTGCTCCTCTGTATCGACCAACTCCAACCAATCGTCAACGAACGTGTTTCGGCAAATTGCTTTGACGGCTTCTGGATGACTTTCACCAAATCTCTCAGCATTACGTCTCAATATAAAGTTGGCAAGTGACGGCGAGCATGCAGCGCCGAACGTCATCACCTGCATTACGAATGTATCCGGTGGGCGAATAGTTTCTCCGTTACGCCATAGGAACTTCTGGAAAGATTGGTCTATAGCACCAATTTTGATTTGGTGAAACATCTCCCGTATATCGCCTGATACCGCTATAGGTCATTCTCTGAAGCGCAGCAGCACTCCCATTAAGGACACCAACATATCAGGTCCTTTTAAAAGCGTGTCGTTTAGTGATAAGCCGTCAACTTGCGCTGCCGCGTCCCAAACCAAGCGTGTCTTCTTCTTGTTGGGGATTGTTACCGTAAATGTAGGAAGATACCAAGAACGTGAACTGTTTGACAACACCCATTTTTCCAGTTTCCGAATGTATCTCTTCTCCTCGTATTGCTGCATGGTATTATTCAAGAACGTTTTCAACTTTGGATCTTTCAACATTTTTGATGGCCATGGTGTTCGAATCGGGCATATTGACTTTGTCGTATTTCCACAATAGCCCCGTCTCCCAGCGCCTTTCGTTGGGAATGTACTTTGTAGTTGCCTCCATTATCTTTAGCGCCTGTTCGTCTTCCTTAGATCGCAACGCTTTTTTAGGAACGCTCACGCCGAATGATTCCAACGAGAAGAACGCCTTCATGGCTTCGTCAAGTTTGCGTATACCGCAAACTGTAGTGCAGTGGCAGATATGCAATACACGAGGCGGCGTGTCATTTTCTGGTCCTTGGCGGCCATACACAGCCCAGCCTAATTTACATCGAACAGCAATATGATCATCATCTTCACTTTGACGTACCTCCAGCGGCACACTGATCTTAATGTTGTCCAGGCCGATGATAATTTGCGCCCTAGCATCTTTGTATGTTGAGATCGGAACCGTACTCAAGTGCTGATGTTCCTTGAGTGTCTGATCATCGATGCTTTGCAGTGGAAGATCCAAGTTGCTTACAGTGCGCACTCCCTTAAGAACGTATCTTACTTGCGGACGACCCTCAGCGGAAACACTGGCGCTGAAGATCTTCGATTTTGCCTCGCTTTGTGTCACCAGTCCACTTTAGGCAAAGCTGCTCCTCAGGACCGTTAAGCCCTAGTTCATCGGCTAACGATCGTTCTATTAGCGTGCAGGATGCACCCTCGTCGATTAGAGCATAAACGTCTATGCTACGGGAACTATTTTGTAATGTTATTTCGGTTTTCTTGTTGATTTCTCATGGAAGAAAACCGTAGACTCGCTGGTCTCTGACTCACTTTTTTTCCAGGACTGTCCTCCTTGTCATTACGAATCTCGCTCTTAATCTCAGGATTCGGGTAGTGCAACAGCACGTTGTGCGGTAACTTACATCCATCGATATTGCAAAGTTTCTTTACTCTGCAATTACGGACAATATGCTTTCCGAAACAACAAAAGCAAAGTCGTTTGGATTTAATAAATTCCACTCTCGACTTGGTGGACATAGATAAAAATCCTTTGCAATTTGCCAGGCCATGGTCGCAGCCACATTCTGGACAAGAATGTTCTTCTCTGACGTGTGCCTTCGTCTCGCCGACGTCATTGTTTCCTACCATGTCGTGCACTAGTAGGTGTTCCTTTAAATACCTTCCACCTTTATCTTTCTCTGTTGAGTGACACTCATAGGGTGCAACCATAGTTGCGCACATCGCTATACCAAAAAGCCACTTGTCAAACGTGGTCAAATTGGCGGCACCAGCTTGAGGTCACTCGGCAGCTTTGCAACCAGATTGTTTAACAAAGAAGAATCATTAAGGTATTCCTGTAGTCCAACTGATATTATTGTAGACTGCCAGTGCCAGACGAATCACGGATTCCAAGTTGTTGGGTTTAATGGACGGCTCTTCTTTTAGCTTACGTTGCAAACTAGCATGCACTATTTCTGAACACCCATACAACATCCTTAGCGTTCCAATAGCGTAAGGTACCATGGCTGGGATCATGAGCTTTCCCCGGACGGCTTCTAGCTCAGATCCTTTCAGACACTTCTGGAGACTGGTCAAATTCTCTTCGGGCCATTCTTCGGGCTTTCCGGTGAAAACAGGAAGGTCTCGTGATATGACCTGACGCGATGCAACTTGAGCTGGCGTCAATGTGGGTCCCGATGATCCTACGTGTGGGATCTGTGTGCCGGCAAACTGCGGCCTATGACCTCCTGCTCCAGCATTGTAAACGGCGTTATACTGTGGTACAAAACCCAGCCCATTGGCTGGCGGAACGAACCCAGCGGCACCATTTTGATGTACAAACATTGGCGCATTGTTTGGTGGCATGAATCCGGCGGTATTACATGGCGGTACGCATTGCGCTGCGGTATTTGTCGGTATGAACTGTCCTGCGTTGTTTCCCTGAAGATTACCATAGGAAAATGCGTTCGGTATAAATTCTGGCACCGCCCTCCTATCCGCATAAGGAGGCGTGGCCCTCTGCTCATTCATGTTGCACGTGTTCACTTGCTGTATGAACTGCTGCCCTGTCCAATTCTTCGGAGCGTCGTAACCGGCATGATTAGACATGATCGGTGTGCGCGCATTCTCAAGCGACACAAACTGGTTCAAGAGAACCACAGTTTGTCTAGATACATTTTCGCCCTCTAAACGTCTGAATGGCCCAGATAGACTGCATTCTGAGTTTCCAACTTAACCTGCTCCATGTCCCGCGGTGTGTGAATACTGTTCACCAGCTCCGCGTCCGATTGCATCATCCATTTCGCACTTGTGACGTCACTCTCTGCACAAGTACTACTACGCAACTCATGTGCGTTTTACCAGCCAAAGTCGTCGAAACTTACGAATCTGGCTCTCTATGATCACTATCGTGTATACTCTGTCCTCACTCTTTTACACCCTTGGTAAAAGAATGCTTTCTCGAAAGCACGTGCACCCTTGGCACCGAGTTTTCCAGATGGCAAAGTATTTCAGAATGTTGGGACACTCACGGTCCCAGAGGGTTTCCACTTATTTCGAGCTCTGGTTCACAGCATACAGATAGCTGAAATCTTTATTCAAATTCAAATCAGTTCACAATTAAACAAATTATTAACATTTTAGCTTACACTTGTGGTTTGCCGCTCTTTCACTTCCAATAGCGTCACTTACATTACAAAGTTTTCCAATACTAACAATCTAGAGATGAAACTAACTAACAGTGTTGAACAACTTAACAGTGTTATCGACCTAGCAGTGTTAAACAACTTTACAGTGATTTTAAACTAACAGATTTCGAATTCAAATAAATCCACTTTTGAAATTGGACAGTTAGCGCGTAGTTAAGCATTCTGATTAGCCACGCAACAAAACTGAAACAAGCGGCTACTATATTGTGCCACGTGGATCCACTATTTCTACGAATAACGGACCAAGGAACAAGAGATAGCTATGCGACGAATAACGGACCAAGGAACAAGAGATTGCTGCGCCATGAATAACGGACCGAAGAAACGAGAGAATCGAAACTGTAAATTCCTGCGAAAGCTACAAAAGCTGTGATTTCAAGTGCGTTCAATATATTCAATAAACTATGGGTAACGACGATAAAAAGACAGTTCCTCCAGTCAATCCTTCCTCATCCGATCTGCAAAAGGATTTATGGAACAGGTTGACGCAACTCGGAACGGAATCTGGGTACACTGTAGCCTGGGATCTCCTCGTTAAGCGCTACAACAATCCACGTCTCCACTTTATGCACACCATGAATGCACTGTATGGTCTTGAGTCAGTTCCCAAGGAAGCTCCAGAAGGTATCAGGCGCGTGCTAACCCTAATTAGTGTTTGTATTTGTGATCTTCGATGTTTAAAAATAAGCATTAATTCCTGAGATCACTGGCTAGTGCATAATCTGTTAACCAAACTACCAAGCAGCAAAACACACGCGTGGAAGCGCTCGTTGGGGAGCTCCATTGTGATTCCAAACTTTTCGATGTTGCAGTCTTTCTTTCTGGAGCGCCCAATTAGCATCGAAAATCGGAATCAACCAATAGCAACTCGTTCAACTCCAGGACAATCTTCCCATCCACGTGCACCTAACCGATCAGCCTTCAGTTCCACTAACCGAAATAGTTTCCATGTGACTACTGAAATGAGAACACCCCAGTGCACTCTTGGCCAAAGAAACCATGTTATCCGGAGATGCCCCAGTTTTCTCGCGAAGGATTGCATTGCTCGTAAGACGATCGTAGATCGCATCAAAGCATGACTCAATTGTCTTAGCACAGGCCACGCGCTATGCCACTGCAGCAGCACTCGCAATCGCTTACAATGCGGCCAACGCCATCATACGCTACCGCACTTTCCGAACATAGCACACCATCCTACCAACTCTGCCCTATCGCGACAGCCAACGAATGGTGTCCATAGCGCGCAGGGCACCCAACAGAGCGCAGCATCCCGCTCATCTGTTTTGTCTCAACAGCACAGCCAAGCCCCTAGCTCAACGGCTTCGGCGATTCTTCTCACAACCGTTGTCGACATAGTACCAAAAAGCTCGATTTCAGGTTCCCAGTTCACATCGTTTGTATCCTCTGCATTTATTCTCCGTACGCTTACAGGGAACCTTCCAAAATCGGATATCGACCCTCGCTCATTCCGACACCTTCAAGGATTGCAACTCGCCGATCCCAATTTTGCTCGATCCGGTCGTATTGACGTGCTTGTGGGCGTTGATCTCATTCCACAAGTAATGCCCCCAGAAATTAGATGAGGAATTCATAAGGAACCAATCGCACAAAACACTCTTCATGGTTAGATTGTTTTTGGATCAGTGATGGAATCCAGGACACACACCATCCCTGTCTGTTGTAACGTCACGACCCTCGATCATCTGGTGCAAAAGTTCTTCGAACTAGATAGGAACGGTTGTGTGAAGAACACTTATGTCCGCTTACCGCTGGAAACCTTGTTGGACCCGTCACAAGTTCTTGGCCGATTAAAACATATAGCCTTGAAGCGCAAATTACTGCATCGCGATAAGCTTCATCAACAATATGTCCAAACAATCGAGGAATATTTTGAACTACAGCAAATATTGGAATTGACTACAAGCGAAGACAGTCACTCTCCGCTAGTGGAAAAGGTACTGAAAAGGGATGTTGATGACATACAAAGCGGACATGAGACTACGGACGGATAAATCCTTAGAAATGGGCATCAAACCACCCAGCGTTGCTTAGCGATATTCCCGAAGTAGATCTCTGCAACCAGTCAATCTTCGAAATAGATAATTAAGACAGTATTTACAGTGGGGCCATTTGTCTACTGAGGACAATCCTGCTGATTGTGCAACGCGCGGTCTAACACCTCTGCAGTATAAACTCTGGTGGAGCTGCCAAGACTGGTTGCAAGGACCCGAAGATCATTGGCCCATGGTAACTCCTACATCTCCAGATCCGATCACAATCTGCGAAGAAAAGGCAGCAAAGGTTTTACACGCTCACACCTCTTCATCCACTGATTCATTAGTTGAGTCATTTTCGTCATACAGTCGGCTCGCTGCAAAAAAGAAGCTCCGCTTACCGGACCAATCAGCGTAAAGGAGTTTTCTAAGGCAATGACTACCCGTGTTCGCGTAGTCCAACAGGAAGCACTCAAGAACGCACGCCCATCACGCCCATACCTAAGTCACATCTAAACACCATGTATGGGGGAGTGCAACTTACTCGTGCGAACTGATTTTTAAGGTCTGCACGCTTCGAAAATTTGTGTGGCTAGCTCAGTATAGTTGTGTGGTCGTCCCACCAAATTTATATAAACGTGACCGCCCAGTAGATCAGTGAGAAAACACAGAACTTGTGGGTTCGTAGAGGGTTTTATTGCGGGTGTAATAGAACAGTGACCTGGCCGTCTCGGCTGGTCTTGAATAGCCACTCGTGGACGTCGACTACTCCTGGTCGCTTTGAGACCTCGGTGCTCCCCTAGTTGACTGGGTGCTCCGGTTCTGTAGCTCTCTGTAGCTCCCTCGACGATCCTTGAAGCTCCCTGAAGACGCCTGAAGCTCCCTAAAGCACTTGAAGCTCCGTCTCTGACGCGTAGAATCGACGACTACTTGTATCGCCAGGAGATCAGCTGCGCGGAAGCGTCACCGTTCTCAGACTAGGGTGAACAGAGGCCGCGATCTCTAGGAATCTCTCCTTTCGATATATCACCGCCTGTCCCTTGCTCTGTCCCGGATGGTCCCACTAGTGTTGCACTCAGATCGCGCTGGCAGTCCAAGTAGTGTAAACGAACGTTCCGCCCTAGCTTCACCCTTTGGCTTATCGTCCGCGACGTTTCCACGTAGCTCGATCTGTCGTGTTGTATTGGCTTGCTGTTCGACGATGTCCTTCGCTCCGCTCCTGGGTATGCTGGTTACACGGCTGGACGTGGTGTGGCTTCTGGTACTCGGGATCTTGGTCGTACTCCGACCCGGGACTACACGACTCAAACCGTAAGGCTCTTCTGGAGTTCTCCACTTGAGACCACAAACGATTGACCGATCTCCCTTCTGGCTCGTTTCACTCGGGGTTCAGACACACGCCGCTCCGGGACTACACGACTCAAACCGTAGGGCTCTTCTGGAGTTCTCCACTTGACCCCACAAATGATTGACCGATCTCCCTTCTGGCTGATCCAGGACCTGCTTAGGCAAGGTACACTGGGTCTAGATAGGTTTCTCCCCGAGTTCACGATTTCTTGTCGCAGGCTTACTCCGCTCAAACTCTGATCGACTCTCCAGGCGAGATGCGAGGACTTTGAGACAGAAATGAAGCGGATCGCCTTGATCAGCCGTGTGATGCCGTCTGGACCTCAGCTACCTGTGTCTCAATTTGGAGATTCCTGGTGATCCACTCCCGAACGTCTCGACGTAGCGATCTTGCGATCTTGAAGGCTCCCACGGAGTTGCTTCCGGCGACTCGACTTGTTGTTGTCTGCATTAACTTTTATTTATTTATTTATTTATTTGATTGTTTTTATCCCAGCGCTACAAGCATGTAGACTACTTATAAATTAAGGCGCTAGTCACATGTTGTTGTTCACTTGTAGTTCACTGTACTGGCTGACTTGCTCACTTTGATATCTTGACTGATCTTGATAGATTGACTGATCGTGATCGACTGATCTTGATCCACACTCTTGATCGACTGATCCAGCTGCCAGCGCCCGGCGGCTTTATATAGAGCCTCGGGGAACCGTTATTTCCCTTTTGCGCTCTCCCCGCGGCATCTCTCCAATCCAGGTCCAAAGTCCTAGTTCCTGTTTCCACGCACGGCCCCCAATTGCGGGTTCTGCATGTGGCCTGTGTGCCGCTCCGCTGCTAAGATGTGGCACTTGTCCTCGCGGTCCAAAGTCCGGTGCAGTTCCGTTATATCCCTTTCACACACGGCACTCTGGCTCTGCCTGCCAAGTCTCCACCCTCTCACTCTCCGCATCTAACTCTCCAAACTCTCTTTGTCAGAGTTCCCTCTCTCAACCTTGAAGTCTCTAATCTCTGACTCTCCACTTCTCGGTCTCCAAACTCTCTCTCTCCGCTTCTCGGTCTCCAAACTCTCTATTTGCGAGTTTCTCTCCATTTGCTTTTTGCCGCGCCGCTACTACGGTAATCTTGCCGCGTAAATGGTAAACGGCCGGCCATCCGCTGTTGCAGGAATTTGTGCTCCTTCGTTGTTTTGGTAGTTGTGTTTGTGTTTTCAACATTTTTTTTTCCCCTTCCAGATGCATTTGAACTATGCCCTTCCTTGCCCTTGGTGTTGGGGTCAATGCCCCTGACATGTTCGACTGCGGCGGATCTATATTGCCGCATTCTGTCAGCACATGAGTTTGTTCACCACTTTTGTTGTGAGTTGCCAGTTTGGCCGACCGGCATTTACATCGGGTTCTTTTTTTGTTTCAGGGTTTTCTGCTCTGTCTTGATTTTCCAGCCGGTTACGGTACAGCCCTGAAGCTGTACCGTCCTTTCCCTTTCTTCGGGGAAATAGAGAAGCTTTGCCGTGTGTCTTTCCGTGCCAATACTGTGTGTCCTTGTGTATTCTGTGTATCCTTGGAGTTTCCTCAGCGGTTCCCTGAAATTTTCCTCTGTGGTTCCCTGGAGTTTTCTTGTATCCTCGGAGTTATCTCGAGTTGGAGTTTTGTAGTATTCTTGGAGTTTCAATGTTGTTGTTCCTCAGTTGTGTCTGCCTGATGCCGTTGCTCGCTTGTGTTCTGTGTTTGTTGCTGTTTGAGCTCGCTTATATGTATGGTCCGCTCTTTCTTTGTGTTAACATGACGTATTTTGCAAATTACCGGCGAGACAAAATCCACGACCTGGTATGGCTCGTCGTATCTAGGGGCCAACTGTGCTGCGAATCCTTCGGCCGCTTTCGATAAGTGGTGTTCTTTGGCCCACACGACGGCTTGATCCTGGGAGGCTTTTTCCAGATTTCGACGTACGATCTCAAAGACCTCCCTGAGTTTGTTGGCGTTTTCGCCCGGGGTTTCGTTCGTTCGTCCGGTCCCCAGGTTTTCTCGATCGTATAGGGCGCTCGGTAGTCTGGGCTCTCTGCCTTGGGTAAGAAACGCCGGGGTGTAGCCAGTGGATTTCGAAACGCTGGTGTTTACTGCAAGCATGATTTCCGGCCATTTCTCGTCCCAGTTTCTCTGGTCCTGTCCGGCGAACTGCGTAATCATGGTTTTTACAGTCCTATTCGCTCGCTAGGTTCGGTTTCTCTTGCGGGGTGTATGGAGCTGTGAATTGTTGTTTGATGCCCATATCGGCTAGGAAACCCTTTAGGATTCGGCTGGCAAACTGTACTCCGTTGTCCGTTATAACCACCTTCGAGACCCCATACCTTGCGATTCTGCGTTCCCTGAATGCTTTCTTCGGTGATTCGGCCGTCGCGCTGCGCAATGGTAGTAACTCAGTCCACTTGGAGAAGGTGAAGGTGAGTCGTGGTTTTCCTCCCCCACCGTTTCCCGGGGGGGTTTCGGGACACACATCTTCCATGTCGCGACGTCTTCGCTGCCTGCTCTATAGGGTATATAGATGTCTCCTTGATGCCTCGAAGCGTCTCTGGAAGTGGCTGTCTTGACAGGGCGTCCGCCACCACGTTGAGCTGTCCTTCCGGTACGCTATCTCGAAGTCGTACTGCTGTAACTCCAGGGCCCATCTGGCGATCCTTCTTGAAGGGCTCTCAATGCTGTTTAGCCACTTCAGGGCCATATGGTCGGTTACTAATTCAAAGTTGTAACCTTCGAGTCGAGTAATTCTTCTCAGCGCCGTTGAGCGTTCGGCTTAAGTACGAGATTACCTTTTCATTGGTGCCCGCTGGCGTTCATACTGTGCGTTGCTTGCCTGCTGCCGGTGGTCTTGTAGGGGCGGTGTCCACTGACTGTTCCCACGAGGTTCCTGGTCGCCAGTGTCCTCGCACCTTCTGCATGTGGTTTTCGCCGGAGCTGCTGGATTTGCCCTGGCGAATTTGTTCTCCTGGGCAAATGTCTCCCGTTCCTTCTCCAGTTCCTCATACTCGTCAGCTAGGTTCATGAGTGTATCCAGGTCCGCCACTTTGTATGCTCTGAGGGCGATTTTTAGACTCGGT
Source organism: Drosophila pseudotakahashii (assembly GCA_035046095.1). Classification (NCBI taxonomy): domain Eukaryota; kingdom Metazoa; phylum Arthropoda; class Insecta; order Diptera; family Drosophilidae; genus Drosophila; species Drosophila pseudotakahashii. The sequence continues at coordinate 45,954 of JAWNOE010000224.1, read as the reverse complement.
GTGCAGTTCTGCCGGATGATGTTGAGGGACTCTGTCGGCGAATAACTAAGTTGTCTCATCATAGTCTGTATGTCGATCATGTAGTCCTTGAACGCCTCCCCGTAGCCATGCTTCCTCTGCCTTACTTTGTCCGAATGCTTGGAGAAAAAGTCTCTCTCCCTCCCTTTAAGTAATTCTGGCATAGCGCGGGGAATCATATCCAAGTCCAGGCCGTATGTGTTTGCGGAACATTCCACTTGCTCTAGAAACTCGAACGGTTTCTTAATGCCGTCGAACTTTGCATAGTCTGGCTGGCTGGGCCTAGGGACAAGTGCTGCTGTTTTTCTATCCTGGCTTGCGTCTCTCTTTAGCGCCTCGTTTTGCAAGTTGTCGATGCTCAGAGTGGCCAATAGGTCTTCCCCTTCGGCGTTTGTTACCTGGTTTGTCGTCGTATCTTGCTTCCAGCTCGGCCCAGATATCGACGAGATCTAGGTCGTTCTCCGTCTGTGTGTAATATTCCGACAATGCCTTTCTAATGACTTCTATTCTGCCCTCCAGAGCCATGTTTACCTTCTGTGAGACATGTGCAAGGTCCTCTTCTTGAGACGGTAATCCAACTCTTCCCCATTCTGCTTCATGTTGCTTTCTGCAATCTTTAAAGGTGTGGGCGCCAGACAACTTTTTAAATAGTTTAATTGTGGGCGGTAGGTGATTGTGGGCGTAAGAAGGGGCGTGGCCCTCGGCTGAAACAAACTTGCGCTGCGTAGGAAGCCCAAGAATATGTGTGGGTAATCCCAACTCTCTAGCTTTTGTAGTTTCCGAGATCTCAGCGTTCATCCGGACGGACAGACGGACATGGCTAGGTCGACTCGGTTAATGACCCTGATCAAGATATATATACTTTATAGGGTCGGAAACGCTTCCTTCTACCTGTTACATACTTTTGCAAGAATACAATACACCCTTTTACTCTACGAGTAACGGGTATAATGACAATATTGTTTCCGTACATTTTTAGGCTAACTTCAAATTTAATAATCAACTTTAACTTCATATAAAATAAGTATATGTGCATCAGGGTGGTTTTTTTTGTATGAAAAATTCTAAGTTCCCACTCTTACCTAATTATACTTTGCGCATTGGTGCATTTAAGACATACCAAAAAGAGAAAGTTAAAAAAAATGCGATTTAGGGTCTGCGGATTGACCTTTAAGTTTATCACTCATACGTACTGTTGCCTTTGATCAAATATTTTAATTTTATATAGGTGGCGTAAACTTGCCATTATTTATTGAGTTTAAACATAAAGGTAACCTTGTCACCTTTACAAACGGCTAAAGAAAAATAAGATCGCTATTGCTATTGTACATTGTACAATGTACATTGTACATTGTCTAGTCACACTATGTGGGGTAACCTATCGAGTAAGCCAGTAACCCGATTACTCCAAAAAAGTGTTTCCACTGGGTTAACTCCAAATATCGGGTAATGACAGCTAGTGTTTGTTGTTTTATTTGTTTATTTTACTAGGGATGGACCTTCAACGATAGGAAAAAAATACAAAATATACCGAAAAATTAAAAAAAAATACCCACAAATATCAAAGACTCTAAAAGTACCTCACTTTCGTCCATATCTAGTTGCCCACACAAAACCTACGTAAAAAAAACCGGGATATGTCAATAACCCCATAACTCCATAACTCCACCCTAGTGTAAATAGGCTATATGTTCCAATATTTAAGGAAGTCGCACCACAGAATCAAAAAAAAATTGTTTTTTCTTTATCGCCCCTAAACTATATGCAGAATATGTGGATAAAAAGCTATTTACATATTTTTAAAAGAAGTAACATGGGGTGACCCTCATAAGAGTGATTCGTGGCCAAAGAAACATTTCCTAGGGTTTTATAACAAGTTTAGATCGCAAGTCGAAACGTAAATTTTTACTTTAGTTTGTTTTCGTAGTCATAATGCAAATTCAGGTGAATTGCGTAGACTATTATTCAACAAAGTCGTCTATATCTACATTTTTAGAGCAAAAAGTACAGTACTGTCCTTTTTGACGGCAAAGTTACTTTTTTATCAAAATCAAAATTCAGCTTTCCAACCAAAAATATTTGCTCCCCATTTTGGTAACTATTATGAACGAAATCTAATATTTGACAAGTCTAGAAGTGGGAAAAGATTTGCCTACCCAAAACTCATACTGGCTTACGTGCCGTATGAGTAATTTAGTATAAGTTATTTTCACAAATGTCTTGTGTTTAAAAAAGTGAATAAAAAATTCCTTATAAAAAACCGCTCTAATGTCATATTAATGAAAAATAATTAAATGAAAACTCAAAATACTGTTTAAAATATTTTAAAGAAATTTTTTTTAACTTTTTAATAATTAATATGTTTTTATTTTTTAATAACAACTTAATTAATCCAGTTAGGAAAGAAGTTGCAAACTTTTTTAGAGTTGTAGGATTAGGTTAATCTTATTCCTGGATTAATGCCTTTTTGAGTTCATTTACGGTGTCAATCTGGCGATCATTCCCATAAACTTTATGGGATAATATTCCATAAAGATCTTCTATTGGGAATGAATGTGAATTCTCCGTAAATGTCTCATGCAAATTCGAAGAGTACTGTTCCAAGTAATGTATTTTTTCTGCTTTGGTTCTGGTTGGCATATAACAAAGGGGAGACTTCCCAGCATACCTAAATCCTGCCAAACCATCAATGATCCTCCACTGTTGTTTCGTTTATGGTAGACCGGTCGTGGCTGCCTTTTATCGCACCAATACTTTTGACATGAGTCAGGTCCGTCTAAATTACATTTTTTGTCGTCTGAAAATATAATTTTTTTAAACTCCTTGGACCAAAATATAGTCTTCTCAGCAAATTGTAGGCGAAATATAATTATTTTGTTGTTCAAATGAAATATTATTATTTTGTAGATCAAATCAAATTTATTTTGTTTTAGTCGGAGCAGCAATGGTGCCGCTCCAACGATCGAAGTATCTCTGTCTTTTTACAATATTCTTTAAGTTTGATTAAGGCTAAGTCTCGTAGCTGCGCTGCTCGCAAGCGGCGGCAGAGAGACGGCTATGTACCTATATACTTATGTATAAAGGAATGTACTTATATACGTTGCTATGCGCTCTTAAGTGGAGGCGCGAGGGGTATGCATATGCTGTCCGTTTGTTGCAATTATGCCGACGTTAGCACTTCATGTGTGCGGGCTAAGCCATAGCGATCGGTTCATATTTCGGACACTTAGGGTTTATGATTGGGACTTTGAAATATGTAAACACTGCAACAAAGTGTTACAGTGTGTACCCTTTAAGTACTTTCGGTACAGTGGGTATTCAATATATGTGGATACTACATCTCCCTCCTTTTGAAAAATAACGTAATATAATGGAGTTATTTTTATAATACAAATTTCTAGTTATTACTTCCTTTTTGTTTTGTATTGTTTTTTTTTGTATTTTGTTATTAGAATCACAGAAAATGAAATTATTAAGAGAATATGTGTATTTATTTATCTATGTATGTGTGTCTTTGTATGGCCATACTAAGTGCAATTTATGAAATACAAATTTTTAATCTATCCTTATGAACTGTTTGTTTCTTATGTTTGTTATTTGTTATTACTATGTTATCTCTATCTCCTATTTCCGTTACTATATACGGACCTGTATATTTAGGATCTAACTTATGACCTGTCTCGTTTTTTAATAAAACTTGGTCTCCCACTGATATATCTATATCCCTTACTTTATGATCGTATAGTAGTTTATTTCTATTCTTATTTGCTTCTAACATAACTCTAGCTCTTTTATAGGCTACTTCTAATCTATACTTACTCTCCTTAGCATAGTCATCTATATTATATAGTGCTTCTACACTATCTATGCTATTAAAATGTTTCGGTAAATTACTTGTTTTACCTAATACTAGCTCATATGGACAATAAGTATGTGCCATAGAGGGGGTCGTGTTGAAACAAAAGACAAAATATTGAAGCCATACGTCCCAATCAGTTTGATCAGCCGATATGTAAGATATGACTTCTTTCTTTTTGTTCCAACTGTCTGGTGGTGGTGTGCTGTGGATGTAATGTTTTTAATGTTTAAATATTTGCACAAATCGTCTATAATTGAATTCTTATATTCTGTTCCCATGTCCGTAATGAACGTCTTCATTGGACCGTACTTCAGGATAAAAGATTCAAATATTGCTTTAGCGACAGTATTAGCATTTTTATTCGGAACAGGTATGGCAACTAAATACTTAGTTAAATCACATATTAAAGTGACTGCATACTCATTGCCATTTTCTGATTTTGGTAATGGACCAATAGTGTCCACTATCACTCTGTCGAAAGCATTTATTGGTGTGTCTGAAATTGTTAAAGGGGTCTTTGTGTGTTTAGTTATTTTAGCTTTCTGGCATTTTTGACATTTTCTTACGTACTCAGTTATATCTTTAGACATACTTTTCCAGTTATAGTGTCTTTTTACTTTGGCCAGAGTTTTTGATATGCCAGTATGACCTCCTTGAATTGGATCATCATGAAATGTAGACAAAATTGCTTCTTTTTCTTTTAAATTTGTAATTTGGGTCACCGGGTTGAGTAGCGCTACTCTTAATGTTTTCAAGATTTTATTGCCCATTAATTTGAAGTTATCTATTGAAGTATGTTCAAAGATATTTTCCCACGGTGCCACTTTGAGTTGGCTGATTTTATGTATACCGGCTTGCATTTCAAGCCTTTGGAAAAATTGATCTAAGTCAATAACTCCATTAGTAAATAAATCGCTAACATCATATCTTGCAGTAATTTTTCTGCCTTGTTTAAATAAACATAACGTATTTTTTATCAGCAGGGTCACTACTTTACGTACTTCATCATTGCTTATGACGTCGTATACGTTGGGCTTAGAAGCTTTATTTAAAGATTGCATAGGCAATTCTTGTTCTTGATTTTCCGCGCGGAATTTTTGTCTACTTTGATATCTAGTAGTGACTTTCAATATATTTCCAGTTATATTTTGTAGATCTTTGATGGTTATCCTTGATAACGCATCAGCTACATAATTATCTTTTCCCTTTAAATATTCGACTGTTAAGTCGTTTTCTTCTAGCTCGAGCCTCATACGTGTCAGTTTAGAACTGGGATTGATCATTGAGAAAAGGTATGTTAAAGGTCTATGGTCTGTTTTTATTAAGAAATGTTTTCCATATATATATGGTCTGAAATGTAATATCGCCCAATGAATTGCAGCTAATTCCTGCTCAATAGTACATTTGTTACTTTCACCTTTTGTAAATGCTCTTGATGCGTATGCAATGGGAAGTTGGAGACCATTATGGTTTTGAGTTTAAGCCGCTCCACATGCTTGCTTACTTGCATCTGTTATTATACAGAATTCTTTAGTGAAATCTGGATATTGTAGCAAGGTAGGTTCCATAAGTTTTGTTTTTAAGTATTGAAATGCATTTTCACACTCATCCGTCCATTTAAAAGGAACATTCTTTTTACATAATCTTGTTATGTGCCGTGAATATTTGCCGAAATTTTGTATTAAACGTCTATAATAGTTACAGAATGCTACGAAACGCATAGCACTGTCCGCGTCGTGCGAAACTGGGTAGTTCATAATGACATCGTATTTCTTGTCATCTGGAAGTATTCCTTTATCAGTGCATTTATGACCTAGGAAAGTCACTTCGTGCATAAAAAATGAACATTTTTCTGGGTGTAACTTTAGGTTGTATTTCCTACATTTCTCAAAAACATCTGTTAAGTTCTTAAGCATATGTTTTTCGGAACAACCAATTACTATTAAGTCATCCATATAAAGGAATGCTTGAGAAGGTTCTCTGAAATGAATTAGGAGCTATATTTAATCCGAATGGTAATCGCGTGAAGCGATATGAGCCGTTGCTCGTTGAAAAAGACGTTATATCTCTTGAACCTTTTTCTAGTTCAATTTGATGGAATCCTGACATTAGGTCAAGACATGAAAAGTATTTTGCTCGACCTAGTTGATCTAAAATATCATCAATTCTAGGTAATGGAAATTTATCAGATAGTAATTTTTTATTAATCTGACGGTTGTCAATTACTAATCTCCATTTCTTTACATTTGACCCTGGGGATGATTTCTTAGGAACAAGTAACAATGGGCTATTATATTCGGATACTGACGGTTCGACAATCCCGTCAGAGATTAATTTTCCTACTTGCTTTTGTATTTCGTTCACCTGACTATGTGGGCTTCGATAGTTCTTTATATAGACTGGTTCATCATCTTTTAATCTCAGTTTCTGTTTATAAAAATTATTTGTGGTTATTGATTCGGTTTCCAATCCGAATATATCGCTATACTGGGTGCATAAGCTAGAAAGCTGTGACTTGAACTGTGGAGGGAAGTTTTTTGAAAGTTGTGATAGTACAGATTTTTTTCTATTGTCTGGATTTGTGTTGACTACATCGTAGTTCGAAAGTGATTCATATGTTAGGTTATCTGCACTGACTACTTGGTCGGTATTTGTTGTATTTATTAGTCTTATGAAGGCATTATTGGATCTTGCTATGGTATTTGCAACGTAAATACCATGCTGAATTTCCTGATTTGGAATTAACACACTGTCTTCTTTTGAATTAAGTTCAATTTTCCGAATAACTTGGGATCTTGCTGGCAGAAGTATTGAATTATTGCCAGAACTATGAGCTATTGGTACATTAATTGGAAACTTTAAATTATTGGGTCTAATTATAAGCCAATCTTCAGATGGCTTGAAGTCTAGTTGACAGTTGTATTTTTTAATAAAGTCGATGCCTAATATTCCATCGCATGGAATAGGGAAATGTGAATTTACGATATGAAAATCGTGTGGAATTATGTATTTAGTTGTCTGTATCTCCATAGAAACTAAAACTTGAGATTTGGTTATTTCTTGACTTATGCCTTTTATGTCTATGATGTAATCATCTTGGATGTTTTGGAAGTTATCCGAATTTTCTTTTAAAATGGAAATGTCTGCACCTGTGTCTATTAAAAAGATAAGTTCTTTTCCAGTAGCTACATTGAAAAATGAAACGAATATATTTTGGCTGAGATTAATGGTGTGAACTCTGACTTCTTTTATTGTTGAGTATTTAAAGGGCTTTGGGAGTTTTCCGATGTGTTTTGGTTAGTATTTTGGGTAATTCTGACGTTGCTTTGGTTATTGCCATTGTGGCCTCGGTTCGAGTTACCACCGCCTCTATAGTTTCCTCTATATTGGCCTCGTCCACCATTGTTATTTTGGTAATTGTTGTTATAGTTATTATTGTTATAGTTATTGTTGTTGTAATTATTGTGATTACCACGAGAATTACCTCTATAATTTCCACGTCCGCGATTTGAGCCGCGCTGTGGATAGTTCTTGAAATATAGGACGGTGTTTGATTGTCCAGTTGCTTCAGTGCAACTATTGACAAATTTGGAAACAGCATCGTTCATGGTACTAAAGGTGCCAGCTTGCATGATAAGTTTTACCTTATCGATTGTGCAATTTTTAGTCATTGCCTTGACTGCATGCTGCGTGGAATAACTTCTGGTGTAGCGTGTTGCGTGTAGATGTTGCTCGACAACAATTTGAGTGTTTAGAGACAATCGGCGGCTGCGGGACCCTTTAAACGGTAGCTCATTTCGGGGTGGGGTAGGTTCTTGCCGGAGCCTAAACACGACACTACTAAATTTTACTTTATAGAGTCCCTAAAAAACAAAACAAACCTTCCTTCAGGCGAAGTAATAAGATACAGGTCAAACAAACTACTAGGAAAAGGTGATCCTCAAAGAATAGAAAAGGGGGTGGCGATGATGTTATGGGCCACAAGTTTTCTTAACCCACCCAACCACGTTTCTCGTTGACGATGAAACCCAAATGTTAATTCACCCTCTTTTATTTAGTTATACCCCATGTCTTTGAAAACTCTTAGCAATTCATATTTCAATGAATGTACATTCTTTAATTATTCATTATTGACGGTGTTAAAAGTAGGAGACAACTTCATGGTAAATAACTTTCTATTTTTTTTTTTTTTCGCTCGCTTATTTAACGAAGGTGGGACTTATTTTAATATGCAGGAAGAATTTTCGGGTTAATTCGTTTTCCAATAATTATTCATTTATCGTTTTCTATTTTGTAGGCAAAACACTTAATTCAATAGTAAGGTTTAATTCTTTTTTTTTTTTCAATAGATATTAATTCATGTTCATTGTTGTTTACTGTACTTTAATTTACTTTACAATTCCTCTAGAATCAATCAAAATTCTCATAACAACACCAGCTGAAATAAATGTGAATATTTGTGCATAGCAATGGTAATCAAAACAAATAGCAAATTCAATGGTCTAACCAGCCAAGGCAAAGACAACGGTGCATAAAGATCGGAATCACAACAAACATTACGGAAATTCAAGGGCGTTATCTAAGAACGGCATGACTTTTTTACTTGATCTTTGTGCACTGTTTTCGCAAACGGGCTACATGATTTTGTTTAATATACTTTATATCTCTTCTCTTCGGTTTTCAGGTTTTGCTTGTGTTTTAGTTTGGATATAGGTTTTACATGGGCGGGCCTGTGATAATCACAAAAAGGTTAATTACTCGAAAATTTTTGGTTCTGTCACTAGAAGAGTTTGATGGGATCCTATAGACGGGTTTTAGCCAGCTTTTGCTGTTAGCTAAAAGGTGTCTGTCCTCTAGTTAAAAAGGTTAGGTTAGGATTCACTTCATTTTGTTCAAAAATAATCGCGAATATTTACCTCGTAGGGTTAATTAACACTTTTTAAGCTGAGATGGGTTGTTTCTAATCACTGATTAGAATTTATGGCAACGGATGCCTGTGGATTTTGGACTTTTAAAATTCTTCCACGTTTCTGTGCAATGGCTTTATTTATCAAAGACTGGGAGCGATTAGAACTGCTCGGTGGCACGACTTGAAACGGAAAGACAGTAATATCGGCTTACGAACCTTATCTCGCCCATCCGAAGGTTAAAGCGATGCGTTTCGATAAACCACTATTTTGCATGCGCTGTGAATTTTCGAAACGGGCAGAGAAATGGGTCACCCTAAGGCGGAATTTGATCGAATTTTAAATAATTATAGTTAATTATTTCTAAAATTATTTTCTTCTCCAAAACCACAAGTATAGGAGAGAAAACCACTGACTGTACCCAGAACCGACCATTACAACCCCAGATAATTCTGACAACTCCTAGGAGGAAGATTAGCTGGAATTATACACGGATATCCTTTGCATGGAAAGTTCCTATCTCACGTCCTTGCAAAGTTTCTAAGATATAATAAGCGTTTCCCAACTTACGTTTTATTCTACACTTAGTAAATTGTGGACCAAGTTTTTTGTTATAATTTTGACTAAATTTGCTGAGATTAAAGCTTCTTTTAAAGACTTCCTGACCTTCCTTATACTGAACTGGTTTTGATCTCAAATTGTACTGTCTAACATTTCTGTCATAGGCCAATTTACTGCTGGCCTGAATGTCCTTTCTTATTAATGCTAAGCTATCCGGCCGTTCTAACGGAACAGATTCCTCCAACAAGCTGAAGCTTTTTAGTAAGCGATAGTCTGAACCATGCTTTATCATGTTAACCCCAAATAAAGCCTTGTAGGGTGAACATCCTATAGATTGGTGCATAGCTGATCGTAAAGCGCAAGATATATAAGTCAGGTATTTATCCCATTCTCTCTGGTCTTGACTAATGTATGCTCTCACAGCGGATAACAATGATCTGTTAACGCGTTCAGCCGCATTACTCTGAGGCGAGTAGTTGGCTGTAAAAACGTGGGTTATACCAAATTTGGTTAAAAAGGCCTCGAACTCTTTGGCTTTAAATTGAGAACCATTGTCGCTAACCACTGTCTCAGGGACACCATAACAATGAAAAATACTGTTTTCTAAAAATTCTTGGACTTTTTTGGATGTGAACTGTTTTAGTGGGCATAGCCAATGATACCTACTAAAATGATCTAACACAATCAGAAGGCCTATATGTCCAGCCTTACTTCTAGGGTATGGACCTAAGATATCGATATATAATTTTTGGAAGGGTCTGTAAGATACACTCTGTTGACCCATCGGTGGTCTTAAGGTAGAATTTGGTGCCTTTGTTTCCTTACACGTATCGCACGCTCGAATGTAATTACGAATGTCCTTTGAGAGACCTGGCCAAAAAAAAATCCTTCGAACGATTTCAATGGTTTTGTGCATTCCTCCATGCGCGGATAATACGCTATCATGGGCCTGACTGATTACATTGGGTCTTAATTTTTCGGGGACCCACAATCGCCAACCATTGGAATCGTCAGTAGCATCGCCTGTTGAATGCTCGGTACGAATATAAACAAAGTTATCCACCACCCTTAAGTCTTGAAATGTATCTGCTTTATCTACAACTCGTTGTTTTAGACCTACATACTCTTCCTCTAAAAACTCTGGGGAGTCTAAATCGATTTCTGGACCGCACCAAGTTACCTCATTTATCTCTTCATCGCAAATGCGCGACAAGGCGTCAGGAACTACGTGATCCTTTCCTTTTCTGTGCGAGATTGAGAATTTAAACGATTGAAGACGAAAGATCCACCTAGCCAAGCGACCTTAAACATTTTGTTGCCGCATTAGCCACAAGAGGCTAGAATGATCGGTAATAACTTCAAATTCCTGCAATTCTAAGTAGCATCTAAATTTTTCTACTGCAAGTATCACCGCTAAACATTCCCTCTCGGTAACGCTATAATTTTGCTGGCTTTTACTGAGTTTCTTGGAAAAATATGCTATCGGTCTTTCATCCAGGGTTTCTGATAGTTGAACAAGGACTGCTCCCACGCCGTAATCACTAGCGTCGCAGTGCAAAAAAAATTTCTGAAAAAAGTCGGGGTTTTGCAAGACTGGTGCAGTTGTCAAGAGATTTTTTAACGCCTCCATAGCTTGCTGAGCTTCCTCAGTCCACTTAAATATCTTTTTACATTTTAACGTTTCCGTTATTGGATAACTGATTTCGGCAAAGTTATGTATGAACCTGCGATACCAACCACAGACTCCTAAGAATCCTCTTACTTGTTTTAAGTTTCTAGGACTGGGCCAGCTTAAAATGCAAGATATTTTTGATGGATCGGTTGATATGCCACCGCTACCTTTAATATATCCCAAGTAATTTATTCGAGTTACGCAGAAATTACTTTTGTCTATATTGAGAGTCAAATTTGCTTTTATAAACTGCTCTGCAATACGGACAAGAATAGCTAGATGAGAAGAAAAGCTCTCTGAGACGATGCACATATCGTCCAGATATCCGAATACACAAGTTCGTAAATCTGGAGGAATAAGCGAGTCCATAAGCCTACACATTGTCGATGGTGCATTGCATAGACCAAAGGGCATTACCGTAAATTGGTACAAAGGTCGACCGGGTACGGTAAAGGCTGTTAAAGGTTTTGCTTCTGCGGTTAACCCGATCTGCCAGTAGGCGTCCTTCAAATCTAATTTGGATATTATATTGGCTTTCGGTAAACGGGCAAAAATTCCTTCAATACTTTGCAAAGGATAAGCATCATTTTTAGTTACGTAATTCAACTTTCTCGCGTCTAGACAGAGGCGAACTTTATAAGGTTTTACTACTAATCTCATAGGCGAACTCCATTCGCTTTCTGCTGGTTCTATAACTCCTAGTTCTAGCATTCGGTCTATTTCAGCAAACATAAGTTTTTCCACTGCTGGGCTAACAGGGTAATATCGCTGCTTTACAGCTTTCGCCTCGCCTATCTCAATGTCATGCTGAATGAGAGGTGTACGACCTAAACCTTGTTTTTGAAAATCCGGGAATAATTTCTATACGGCTTCTAGTTGGCTAATTTCAATCTCCGATAAGGGAAATTTTTCCGAGTCTTCTGTTAATTTTTCTATATCTAAGGAGCTGATTACTCCTGGTGCTAACTCAAAAACTCTCCAAAAGTCTATTCCTAAAATAACTCTTTGTCTTATTGACGGTATAATATAAAACTCCATATTTCTCTCTATGTCTTTATACTTCAGCATTACTTTGAGAATTCCTAAGACACTGTGCGCTTTTCCATCAGCGGTTTTCACATGAGCATTTATTTTCCTAAATTCTGAATACTGACTAAAGTTCTCTTGAGCGAGTGTGGAACCTAAACAAGAAATATTTGCGCCTGTGTCTAACAATCCTTGTTCTTCAAAATTCAAAAATTGTACCTTCGCATAGCTTCTCATATCATCTTTATTCTGAAATATTGTAGCTACGACTAACTTCTTCTTAATTTTTATATTCTTAAAATAATTTCTCATTCTCCGAGTATTTCTTTTCGGGTTTATTTCACATTCACTAAATATTCTTTTTCTTACTTCGAGATAGTTCTTTAGACGCTCATGGTAAGTAACGCAAGGGTTACTACTAAAGGGTCGTTCATTTATTTCGTTCCTTTCCGGACGAAGTTGAATAAGTTTTGTTTCTGTAGATAAGTGAACTATTGTTTCGGGAGCATCTGGCTGTTCTGCTGAGATGCTCCTTTCTGACGGTTTTCCGACCTACGTAAACAAGTTTGGCAATCTGGACTATATACATTCTTAAGTCCACATCGGTAACAAAATATCTTTTTAACTTCGCGACAATTTTCCCAGATATGCCCTTCCTTATCGCAATTCCAGCAAATTACCCGAGTTGAGGGTTTTTGCATGGCCGCAATATCGCCGGTGCATTCTTCTGCAGTTTCGTCCTCACTGAGAGTTCCTTAAACGGTATAAACTTTATACGACGCTGGCTCTCTGTTCTTTGCCGGTAAGGTTCGCGTTTTTCCTAATTCCCTTAGGAAGTTTTCCCTTCGCTGCACCAACTTACGCAGTTGAGCTATTGAAGATATATCTTCGAATAACAGTCTATCCTTAATATCGGTCAGCAAGTTTCCTTGGACTATTTCAACTATTTCACTTTCATCTAGGCTAACTGCTAGTCTATCCATTAATTTACAAATGCTTTCGTAGTAGGCCTCGAAAGTTTCGCCTACCTTCTGTTTTCGTGCTCGAATTTGTTCTCGTAATTCATTATTGGACCTACTCTCCTTGTACTGAAATCGTATAGCCTTACAAAAATCATTCCAGGTGTTTTCTGTGGCTGCTTTGCGGTATCGCCAATACCAGTCCTTCGCTTTCCCTATCAGTAGTGCATGAATGTTTGTGTTTACTGCTGCAAAATCGTTGTTAAGGTTCTGTGCAGATAGCGTTTTAATTCGGTATAGAAATTCTTCTACCTGTAACCCCGTAGTAGCGCCATCGAAATGAATTCCCCATTTCCGCATTATGTCTGCAATCTTAGCTGACGAAATAGTTAGGGCATTATCGCGCAGTGACGAATGATTTACCACCTGACGTTCTTGGCGAGAATTATTTTGCGACTCCTGCGCAGTACTAATATGGCAATTTTCTATTTGCTGTTGTCCACTATTTTGCCTAGATGCCGAAGGCAAATTCTGCAAATGTGGTGCACTGTGCGAAATGAATGCTCGGGCTACGGCTTGTTGAATCCACGACTCTATTTGTCCATAATCTATGTTATTTGGGCTGGTTGGATTCGGATCTCTCTGTTGCGTACGTCCGCTACCTCTTCTAGGTCTTCCCGGACCTCTTCCTCTACTGCCACCTCTCGGCGGATTTTCTCCTCTATTTGTACTATGACTGATTTCTAGAGGCGGAAGATTTTCCATGCTTGAATTTGGTTGAGCTTGATTAGGGTTTTGACCTAATTCCCTATTTAAATCTCTAGCAGCTGCTCTAGTTTGTACTCTATCGGACCCAGAAGCTGGAACTTTTGAGTTTGGAGAACAGTTACCTACAACGACTTTTAAATCTCTTATGTGCACAACGGCACAGCACGATGGGCAGTCTGCATGCGATTGTAGTCGGGTCTCTATGCATGACTTGTGATATATATGTTTACATAATGTGATTGAACAGGTCTGAGTGTCAGACATAACTTCGCTGCAGACAAGGCAAACATTATCTTCCTCATTTGGGGTTTGATTTTCAAAACTGTGTTGTAAAACCATTTTAATTTGTATTTTATTATTTTGACAATTTTGGGGCAAACTAAACTTCAAAGGGGTGTTTACTTCTCCCTAACTTTTCTTTGAAGATGAGGATATATATTGGGCTATGAAAATTTTATTCGGATTTTGATTTTTCTAAATTACCTCGAATTTGCAAGATATATATTAACGGATGGACACACCTTTGCTGATATGAAACATATTTCCAGTTAAATACGTCTTCGCAATTTTCATACATGGATTTACACATAGAATCATCAATAAAATAAAGATAGATAGTTTTTTAATGCTAGAGCAAAAATGTAGTAGTCATTCGCACACTGAAGTAAAGGTCGATAAATTCAAAAACATAAATCTTCGATTTCCCTTAAACGTGTACGACTTTCGCCTAAAACTTGTACTTCTAAACTAAATCACAACCTTTCTTTATCAGAAACAAAAGAGCTGGATCCATACATTATTGATGCAGTTTGATATTTATTGGGTCGACTTCTTCTTCTTATTTAGATTGATCGAGTCCTCAATTAATACTAATTACAACAACTCTGAATGGCGGGCTTTGTAAACCAAAACAAACTCCTATCGGAATTGTGTTTATTCGTCAACATGCCCCATGTTTGGGCGCCAAAAATTTGTAGCGTGTTGCGTGTAGATGTTGCTGGACAACAATTTGAGTGTTTAGAGACAATCGGCGGCTGCGGGACCCTTTAAACGGTAGCTCATTTCGGGGTGGGGTAGGTTCTTGCCGGAGCCTAAGCACGACACTACTAAATTTTACTTTATAGAGTCCCTAAAAAACAAAACAAACCTTCCTTCAGGCGAAGTAATAAGATACAGGTCAAACAAACTACTAGAAAAAGGTGATACTCAAAGAATAGAAAAGGGGGTGGCGATGATGTTATGGGCCACAAGTTTTCTTAACCCACCCAACCACGTTTCTCGTTGACGATGAAACCCAAATGTTAATTCACCCTCTTTTATTTAGTTATACCCCCATGTCTTTGAAAACTCTTAGCAATTCATATTTCAATGAATGTACATTCTTTAATTATTCATTATTGACGGTGTTAAATGTAGGAGACAACTTCATGGTAAATAACTTTCTATTTTTTTTTTTTTTTCGCTCGCTTATTTAACGAAGGTGGGACTTATTTTAATATGCAGGAAGAATTTTCGGGTTAATTCGTTTTCCAATAATTATTCATTTATCGTTTTCTATTTTGTAGGCAAAACACTTAATTCAATAGTAAGGTTTAATTCTTTTTTTTTTTTTCAATAGATATTAATTCATGTTCATTGTTGTTTACTGTACTTTAATTTACTTTACAATTCCTCTAGAATCAATCAAAATTCTCATAACAACACCAGCTGAAATAAATGTGAATATTTGTGCATAGCAATGGTAATCAAAACAAATAGCAAATTCAATGGTCTAACCAGCCAAGGCAAAGACAACGGTGCATAAAGATCGGAATCACAACAAACATTACGGAAATTCAAGGGCGTTATCTAAGAACGGCATGACTTTTTTACTTGATCTTTGTGCACTGTTTTCGCAAACGGGCTACATGATTTTGTTTAATATACTTTATATCTCTTCTCTTCGGTTTTCAGGTTTTGCTTGTGTTTTAGTTTGGATATAGGTTTTACATGGTTACATTGGATTTTATTTGACTGATTTTTGACTGATTGTTTGCATGTATTTATTGCTTGGATTTTTGCACTTCACCTTGGCTGTTACTATATTTTAAAATGCACTGCGAAAACTCACCCACTCATGTTGCTTGATGAAGGCCTTCACGTCGCTCCAGAGGGTTGATGGGTGTATAGATGCACTTTGGTTATGTTTCTTATATAGACTCCTTTATATTTGCTGGATGTTTGATTCCAATTTGCACTCTTTTTGCTGGTTTTTGTTGTTATGAGAGGTTTTTGTTAATTGCTTGATTATGTATTGATTGTTTTTCGTTTGTCACTTAGAATAATTTAATTTGCTAATTTTCCCACGTTTGTAAGGTTGTGTTGGCCACTATGGCCACAAAAGGGTCAAAATTTGGTCGCTGCAGTTGTCTGAAGGCTGGGCGGCTTCGTATGCCCGTGAACGAGGTTTGGCGGCAGTAAGCCAGGTGAGCCAGGTGAGGGGGCAGATGCGGGAGCAAGGTTTACCGCACGTGGATATTGCTATATGTAGTTTTCTGCCACACCTCGGTTGCCTGCTTACGCTGTTTGCCGATCCCGACGACAGAGCTTCTTTGGGGACAACTTCTGAGTGATCATACGAAGACTGCGCTGCTAGTAAAATGGGACAGGTTTATTAGATGGGGGGGCCTGTGATAATCACAAAAAGGTCACTTACTCGAAAATTTTTGGTTCTGTCACTAGAAGAGTTTGATGGGATCCTATAGACGGGTTTTAGCCAGCTTTTGCTGTTAGCTAAAAGGTGTCTGTCCTCTAGTTAAAAAGGTTAGGTTAGGATTCACTTCATTTTGTTCAAAAATAATCGCGAATATTTACCTCGTAGGGTTAATTAACACTTTTTAAGCTGAGATGGGTTGTTTCTAATCACTGATTAGAATTTATGGCAACGGATGCCTGTGGATTTTGGACTTTTAAAATTCTTCCACGTTTCTGTGCAATGGCTTTATTTATCAAAGACTGGGAGCGATTAGAACTGCTCGGTGGCACGACTTGAAACGGAAAGACAGTAATATCGGCTTACGAACCTTATCTCGCCCATCCGAAGGTTAAAGCGATGCGTTTCGATAAACCACTATTTTGCATGCGCTGTGAATTTTCGAAACGGGCAGAGAAATGGGTCACCCTAAGGCGGAATTTGATCGAATTTTAAATAATTATAGTTAATTATTTCTAAAATTATTTTCTTCTCCAAAACCACAAGTATAGGAGAGAAAACCACTGACTGTACCCAGAACCGACCATTACACTGGCTAGCTCTAAAGGTAAACCATCTGTTATATATGCACCTTCTAAGGCTTTCGTCATCTGCTCAATTTCTTGTGTATATTGGTTAGCAGTTTTATTGCGCTGCTGTAGGTTCATCAGATTCGCTGATAAAACTTCTACAGTTTCGCCTTTGACATTGCCTCTTAGTCTGGAAATCACTTCAGTAATTGTTGTTTCATTACCGATTAGATTCCTGGCGACACCTTTTAGCTTTGTTTTAATTATGGAAACAGCTAATTCTTCGTGCTCGCCTTTTATTGATTCTATTATTTGCAAAGCATCAATGAAACTTGTTAAATTTTCAGCCTTACCATCAAAAACTGGTATAAGCTTGGATGCTGTATTAATAAAATCAATATTTGTTTGTGCCATTGTGATAGAGTTACTTATTTTGTTTTCTATTACACTGGAAGTATCTGAATCTGTTGAATTGTCAAGCTCAGTGTATACCGCCGGAATAGTAAGATTATTTAAATCTTCATCTTCTATTTTGAGGTTTACTTCGGAAAGCTCTTCTGACTCTGATTCGTTTGTTTCTGTTGATTCCGGGGCAGGTGCAGTGTCAACTGCTATTGGAGTGTTTAAAACGGTTGGTACCGATATTTCTAAACTGAACTTTTGTTTAACAGATATTAAATTAGATCGCAGTCGTATCAAAAGTTTCGATACCTGTGACCAATGATCTTGATTTAATCTTTCCCTGTGATTATGTATTAGCATTCGCGCTTCATTAAAGCACTCTACTAATATTTCAACATGCTTCCTAACTGTGTTCTTTTGGATAGGTCTATTCTGGGTTAATGACTTGTATGATCCGTCAAAATTAGTTTTAATGTTTGATAATTCCCCGTACAATTTGTTCCATTCCATGCCTTTAGTTTAGCCATACTTTGTAAAAGGAATATATTGAAATATTTTTATATTTATTATTATTTTTTTTATTTCATTTTCTTAGATTTTAGGTGTTAACATTTTTGTGTAGTCACTGTTGTTTGTGCTGTTTTTTTTTACGTTCTTATATCCTTTTTTTTTTATTTATTTTTGCTTTTTATATTTTATCCAGGTCATTTCCCCGGCTCATATACTTCTTTTTCAGACAATTACTATGCAGCTTGTAAATTTTGGAAAATAAATTGGCGCACATGATAACAACAATGATTATCAGAAGTATATGTACCCAATATAGATTGGTGTTGCTAGATTCTACCTTGTTGATGACATTGGTAGTGGAATCCACTGTTTTTATGTCCAAAGTCATTTTGGTGGGTTTTTCATATACTTTTATCTTATGTGTAAAAAGTGTTCTATTAAAATTGTTTTGATTGTTCGCGCACTTGGCGCGTTTTAATGAAATTTGTTGAATAGTGTAAGGCGGGAGCGGGAGCGCAATAAAGTTTTGATCGCTCTCGCGAATTCGCCCCGTCTCTCGCCCCCTTCGTTAAGTTGGGCTTAAGCGTTTTTATATTGAAATTAAAGAGTTAGTTGTTATATGACTTCATTGCGCAAACTCCCTTTCGTCGTCCAAATAAATCGTAAATTTTTCCCTGCAATCACACGTTTTCGAGTTTATAATACAAAATAGTGTTAAATTTTCATGGTGACCCCGACGTGATTAGCAGTGGAACTCGAATTATTGTTTTTTTTTGGTGAAACAAACAAATTAAAAATCAAACAAATCGCGCCGGCCCCCTTTTTTAAACATTAAAGTGATCTGTTGCCGCTGATTTAATTCGTCGTTGCTGCCGTTGTTGTTGTTGCCGCCTCTTGTCGCCTGTTGCTGCCGATTTAATTCGTCGTTGCTGCCGCTGGAAAATTTTGACCGCTGCAGTTCTCAACCGCCGTTATCGCCAAATTCACCGCTTTAATCCCCTACGCACAGGAAGGAAGTCATATGGATTCGAAGAGGGAAGTTACCGACGGATGTGAATCGTCCCACCAGGTATAGAGTGCTAAAAGTTGAAAGTTAATCTGTGGCGTGTCGTAAATTGTTTTTTGGTCCATCTTTCAACTTTTTGCATTCGTGTGAAAAATTCGGTAGATAGCGAGCATTCTAACCAAGAAATAAATAAAACTTGCATGCACTAACGATTATAATTCTGATACATACATCCATACATACATATATACATATTTCGAATTATAAATACATATATGCATAAGTGAATCGCTTTGGACCAAAATCAAATAAATATTAGTCGGCATCCTGGTTGTTTAAAAAACAAAATTCCCCCATTTCTCGTAGTAGTGAACACCAATTATAGCTTTGCAAAAAATCAAAGGGGTAAAAGTTGAGAATTGTGAAAAGTTCTAATTCCAGAATTAAATCCTCGGCAAATTTTCTGCCGCGCATTTTTCTCAAATTTCCCTCGCTTTTCGCCATTTCCCGCGCCTTTAGGCGTCAGGTTTATATATTCGTTGCCCTTAGTTATCGGTCAGTGCATCATTCTCCGTTAGCATTGCGTTGAGCGCCGCCAGCCGTACACACATACACACACACACAGACAGCGCAGCCCGTTCTTTCGAGTTCTCTTTCGTCGTTTTCGTTTTCGATCGCTGGAACGGTGCAGGCGTTGCCGTTGCCTAAACGCTTGTTCGTTTTTTGGTGTTTGAGCTTGGCGTGTGCTCCCCTACACTACGTGCGCTCGGCATTTTAATTATTAAATTGTTAAAATAAATTAATTCATTTAAATAACTCCCCACACTGCTTGCATTCAGCTTATTCCTCTCGTTGGTAATTATTAAATTTATTTAATTTTATAATAATTTATATACAAAAAAAAAAAAAATTGAAATAAATTAAATTTAAAACTCTTCGATACCAAAACAAACAAAAACAAAAACAAAATGCCGAAAACAGAAAGTAGCAACAAGGAAATCGAAGAGTTAAAAAACCAACGAGATGGGTATATGAGGAGTATAGCGCGAACGCAAAGATTTTTAAATGAGGGTCGATTCACTTTAAATGCGGTTGAGTTAGAATGTCGATTAGAAATCCTAAATACGCACATTGAAAATGCTTCGCTTATACAAAACAAAATCGAAGCGAAAGATGGAGATGATGTGTACCGCGAAGAGTTCGAAGAGACAGCAATTATAGCAAAATCGTTGCTAATTTCCCTAATTGCCGAAGCAAAGCGCAAGAGCGTTGACAATTCTGCTCCGCCGGCAACGCGCACACCCCAATGCTTCCAACTTTCAGCGGAAAACATTCCGAATTTAAAAATTTTATAAGCCTTTTCGAAACGTTCGTTGACAAAGATGACACGCTGCACGATATCGAAAAATTTAACCATCTAATATCGTGTTTGGCTGGAGACGCGCTAGGAACAGTCAGGGCATTCCAAGTTACCGCGGATAATTATCCAAAAGCCCTGGCTAGCCTAAGGCGGGTGTACGATAATGATTGTTTGATTTTCTTTGACAATATATCGACACTATTTAATCTGCCAAAGATTTCCCAGCCATCAGCTACAGCCTTGAGAAACCTGATCGACACAGTCACAGCGCTGTACGATTCTCTTTTGTCCATTGGGGATGACAAACGTATTACGAATGCCATCCTCATCCATCTAGTAATGGGCAAAGTCGATGCAGGAACTAAAAGAAAATGGGAAGAACAGTTAGATTATACCTCGCTTCCTCTTTGGAGCGAGTGTAAGTCAGCCCTGAACAAGCGCTATCAGCATATGGTTGCCGAAGAAGCGTGTAAGCCAAAAGTTGTTCAGCAGAGCCAGGTATATCCTAAGAAGAATGGAAACAGGAGTTTTTCGTTTGTTGCTGCCATGGACGACCCCGAAGTGTGTGTGTTTTGCAACTCAGCAGAACATCAAGTAGGAAATTGCACTGCTTTTGCTGCCCTAACTGTTCAGCAAAGATTCGATTTCGCAAAGAAGGCTCCCTTATGCATTAACTGCCTCCGTAAGGGACACACGGTAAAAAGATGCAAATCGAAAAGATGCAGGGTGTGTAAGTCATCACACCACACATTGCTGCACATTTATTCGCCATCAAATCTCGCGTTGCCACCTCCTCCTCAGCCTACGCTCTTGCAGAATAATCCATTCACTTCGCATGTTTTGCATGCGACTGCATCGGATAGAGTTATTCTTGCCACAGCCATCGTAAGCGTCCAAACAAAAAGTGGCGAATTAGTTTTGGCTCGAGCGTTGCTCGATTCTGGTTCGCAAGTAAATTTTGTGACCGATGAGCTCGCTCAGAGACTCCAGATTAAGAGAGAGGACGTGTGTTTGAGCTTGCGGGGCATTGGTGGAACTAATGCTCAAGCAACCAAGAAAATACACACGTTGGTCAAGTCGCGAGTGGGTAGCAGTCAATTGTCGTCCAAATTTTACATATTAAAAAATATTTCTGGTTATCATCCGGATCAAACGGTGAGCACCAGCGGCTGGAGGGTGCCTGAAAATATTCAATTGGCAGATCCATTCTTCTTCAAGCCCCAAAAAATAGATATGCTCATTGGCGCAGACTCGTTCTTTGAACTATTGTCAGTCGGCCAGATAAAGCAAGGGCCTGAGTTTCCCATTTTGCAGAAAACAGTTCTCGGCTGGATAGTGTCAGGGAGATGTGCCTCAGAAAAAATAAGAAATGCTGAAAAGTTGGTACATCTCAGCTGCCAGGAGGAAGTGTTGGATTCAATAGACACAACCCTGCAGAAATTTTTGGTCTGTGGAGGACTTGCCGCCCAAGGCCAAGGTCCACACTCCTCAGCAGCAACTTTGTGAGCAACACTTTGAGAAAAATACTCAAAGATTGTCGTCCGGGAGATTTTCGGTTCGTCTGCCGTTCAAATCTGACCCAAACACTATTGGTTTATCATATGAAGTTGCGAAACGTAGATTTTTGTCGCTTGAAAGAAGATTATCCAAAGATCCTTCTTTAAAAAAGATGTATCTGGAATTCATGGAAGAATATGAAGCCATGGGCCACATGTCCTCCACAAACGATAAAATTCCAGACAGTCCGCACTATTTTATTCCGCACCAATGCGTGCTGCGACCTCAAAGCACCTCAACAAAGTTGAGAGTGGTATTCGACGCCTCGAGTCGTACATCGACGCAGGTCGCGTTGAATGACATCTTGATGGTTGGCCCCACCATTCAAGAGGAGCTGTATTCGACCCTGCTTCGGTTCAGACTGCAGAAGTTTGCGCTTGCAGCAGACGTAAAGAAGATGTATCGTCAAGTAATGGTTGACGAAGCCGACCGAAACTTTCAGCTCATAGTGTGGAGACGAGATCCATCTGAGTCTCTAAAAATCTTCAAGCTGAACACCGTAACGTATGGAACTTCGCCAGCACCCTATCTGGCGATTCGGTGTTTAATGCGACTTGGAGAGATCGCGCAGGATTCGTGTCCAAAAGCCGCCAAGGTCATTCAGAATGACTTTTATGTTGACGATTTGTTGACTGGCGCCAGATGCGTTGAGGACCTGTTAAGCCTTCGGGACGAAGTTTCTCAGGTATTGCAAGAGGCAGGATTTGAATTGGCAAAGTGGTTTTCTAACTGCCCAGAGTTGTCCGCATCTGAAAGCGCTGTCATGCCGCTAGCGGCAGACTCAGACGTAACTAAAACCCTTGGCGTGGTTTGGTTACCGGGTAAAGATTACTTTCAATTTCGGTTGAATGACTCTTTCCTGGATCTTCGTGCGACAAAACGAAACATACTGTCGGTGACTGCCCGACTTTTCGATCCGCTGGGCCTATTGTGTCCTCTAGTGACTAGGGCAAAAATGTTGTTGCAGGAACTGTGGCTTCGAAAGTTAGACTGGGACGAGTCGCTGCCGATGCAACTGCAGACATCTTGGGAAGCGTTTAAGGGAACGCTGTTGCAGCTGCCCAAGATCAAGGTATCGCGATTCGTTCATACAGACGCCAAAGTCCCGGCAGAAATACATGGTTTCGCTGACGCTTCCATGCGAGCATATGGAGCGTGCATCTACGTTCGCACTAGTACCGCTGAAGGTTTAAAAGTATCTTTATTGACAGCAAAATCCAAAGTAGCTCCCCTCAAGACGAAAACTTTGCCCGCCTTGAGTTGTGCGCAGCTCACCTTTTTGCGGATCTTTATAATCGTGTAAGACCATTGCTTAATTTTCCGATCACAAAGGTATTCCTATGGACGGACTCGGAGATCACTCTGCATTGGATCAAAACGCATCCGTCGTCGTTGTCGGTTTTCGTCTCAAACCGAGTTGCAGAGATCCAAGAGTGGTCGGAAAAAGCAATTTGGCGACATGTTCCCACGAAAGTAAACCCAGCGGACATCGTGTCACGGGGATGTGACGTTGAGGAACTCACAGCTTCCATTTGGTTCGCTGGCCCGTCGTTTTTGCTTGATGCTGAAAAGGATTGGCCTGTAAATCGACACTTTAAAGTACCTGCTCATGTCGTGTCGACGGAATTACGCAAGTCAGCGTTGGCGCTTATGGTAATACCAGAGCCCAACTATGTGCTTCTGAAAATATAGTCTTTTTCGTCGCACATAAGGCTTCTAAGAGTTTTCGTGTGGGTCTTTCGGTTTATTCAAAGGTGCAAAAAAAGTGTCGCAGCCCTTTGGAAAAAGTATAACTCCAAGAGAACTGAATTTTACGTTCGAGAAAATAGTGGAAGTGATCCAATCTCACGAGTTCAGTGACGACATAGGCAAAATTCGAAAAAACAAACCGGTAGCAACGAATATTCAGAAACTAAGCCCTTTTCTCCAGGAGAAACAATTAGATTGGTGTTCCTCGACATTGCTGCGAGTTGGGGGTCGGTTATTAAATGCTCCTATCCCGTACGAAGCCAAATTCCCGTTGTTGTTATCGAAAGGCTCACAGTTTGTTAAAACCTACGTGTCCTATCTGCACGTTACAAATTGTCATGCTGGCCCTCGAGCTCTTGTAAGTCTGTTGCGAGAAAAGATATGGTTGGTTAATGCGCAGGAAGTTTGCCGCAGAACAGTTCGTTCTTGCATTCGTTGCTTTCGGTGCAAGCCGCAACTCTTGACGCAAATCATGGGGAACTTGCCATCGGACAGACTTCGAGCTCTCCGCCCTTTTAATATCTGTGGTGTTGATTTTTGTGGCCCATTCAACACAACGTATCGTATCCGTGGTAAGCCACCGTACAAATCATACGTGGCATTGTTTGTATGTTTTGCGTCCAAAGCGGTCCACTTAGAGTTAGTGTCCGACCTCACCACGTTTTTGTTGGCATTCCAAAGGTTCGTGAGTCGACGCGGGATTCCGGAGAAGGTGTGGTGCGACAACGCGACGAACTTCGTCGGAGCCGATCGCCACATGAGAGAGTTCCGGGCCCGTCTGGAGGAGCAGGGGGCGGTATCGCAACATTCGCGTCAAGAAAAGGATGCGAGTTTGCGTTCATACCGCCCAGAGCACCTCACTTCGGCGGACTTTGGGTGTGAAGTCTGCAAAGCACCTGTTCCTTCGGACGGTCGGCGAAGACATACTGACCGCGGAGGAGCTCGGAACTCTCCTCACCAGCGTGTAGGCCGTTCTCAACTCCAGGCCCCTCGGAGCGATCAGCACGGATCCCAACGACGGCGAAGCTTTAAGCCCAGGCCATCTCCTGATCGGCGGGCCCCTACTAGCTCCACCCTCAGCAGCGCTCCCGGACCAAGTCAGCCCAACCTGCTTGCGACGATGGCGCAGTGTCTCGTCTCTCAGGCACAGGTTTTGGCAGCGATGGTCCCGGGAGTACGTCACGAGCCTCCAGGCGAAAAACAAGTGGCACCAGGAGGTTCCAAACGTCGACGTGGGAGCTCTCGTCGTCGTCGCCGAGGAAAATCTTCCGACGCAGCAGTGGATGATCGGGCGGATCGTGGCGGTGCACGTCTGCGCTGACGGCAAGGTCTGAGTGGCGGACGTAAAGAATAGGGATGGGACGTATCGGCGAGCGGTCCATAGGTTGGCGGTGTTGCCTGTGGCATGCTGAAGACGACGGTACTTCAGAGGGGGCGGTGTTCGCGCACTTTGCGCATTTTTATGAAATTTGTTGAATAGTGTAAGGCGGGAGCGGGAGCGCAATAAAGTTTTAATCGCTCTCGCGAATTCGCCCCGTCTCTCGCCCCCTTCGTTAAGTTGGGCTTAAGCGTTTTTATATTGAAATTAAAGAGTTAGTTGTTATATGACTTCATTGCGCAAACTCCCTTTCGTCGTCCAAATAAATCGTAAATTTTTCCCTGCAATCATACGTTTTCGAGTTTATAATACAAAATAGTATTAAATTTTCAATGATCTTCTCTTGAAAATTTACTTATCGCATTACAGCGCATTTAAATTAACAAACTTCCTACCTAGTTTTTTTTGCATAGCTTACTAATCTAATCGGGCAGAAAAAGTTCCGCTCATTTTTACAAAATATTATGTTATATAAAAAAAATATGCATCGTAGTGCAATCAAAAAAATTATGCAACGCAGTGCATGGGTAAAAAAAAATATTGTTTCAATCTTTCTGGTCGTCGCCGGGATGGCTATACTGACGCTCCATCGAAGGCGTAGGTGGCGGTCGTGCCTCCCACGCTTAATTACTGCTGCTGCTGTCCTGGGCCTATTGGCTCAGGCGGTACCGGCGCTGGTCTTCGCACTGGTCTTCGGCTTCATGCAGCTAATTCCTGCTCAGCAGTACATTTGTTACTTTCACCTTTTGTAAATGATCTTGATGCGTATGCAATGGGAAGTTGGAGACCATTATGGTTTTGAGTTAAAACCGCTCCACATGCTTGCTTACTTGCATCTGTTATTATACAGAATACGTTCCATAAGTTCTTAAGCATATGTTTTTCGGAACATCCAATTAATATTAAGTCATCCATATAAAGGAATGCTTGAGAAGGTTCTAGACCAGAGAACGCAATAGTCATCATTCTCTGAAACGAATTAGGAGCTATTTTTAATCCGAATGGTAATCGCGTGATGCGATATGAGCCGTTGCTCGTTGAAAAAGACGTTATATCTCTTGAACCTTTTTCTAGTTCAATTTGATGGAATCCTGACATTAGGTCAAGACATGAAAAGTATTTTGCTCGACCTAGTTGATCTAAAATATCATCAATTCTAGGTAATGGAAATTTATCAGATAGTAATTTTTTATTAATCTGACGGTTGTCAATTACTAATCTCCATTTCTTTACATTTGACCCTGGGGATGATTTCTTAGGAACAAGTAACAATGGGCTATTATATTCGGATACTGACGGTTCGACAATCCCGTCAGAGATTAATTTTCCTACTTGCTTTTGTATTTCGTTCACCTGACTATGTGGGCTTCGATAGTTCTTTATATAGACTGGTTCATCATCTTTTAATCTCAGTTTCTGTTTATAAAAATTATTTGTGGTTATTGATTCGGTTTCCAATCCGAATATATCGCTATACTGGGTGCATAAGCTAGAAAGCTGTGACTTGAACTGTGGAGGGAAGTTTTTTGAAAGTTGTGATAGTACAGATTTTTTTCTATTGTCTGGATTTGTGTTGACTACATCGTAGTTCGAAAGTGATTCATATGTTAGGTTATCTGCACTGACTACTTGGTCGGTATTTGTTGTATTTATTAGTCTTATGAAGGCATTATTGGATCTTGCTATGGTATTTGCAACGTAAATACCATGCTGAATTTCCTGATTTGGAATTAACACACTGTCTTCTTTTGAATTAAGTTCAATTTTCCGAATAACTTGGGATCTTGCTGGCAGAAGTATTGAATTATTGCCAGAACTATGAGCTATTGGTACATTAATTGGAAACTTTAAATTATTGGGTCTAATTATAAGCCAATCTTCAGATGGCTTGAAGTCTAGTTGACAGTTGTATTTTTTAATAAAGTCGATGCCTAATATTCCATCGCATGGAATAGGGAAATGTGAATTTACGATATGAAAATCGTGTGGAATTATGTATTTAGTTGTCTGTATCTCCATAGAAACTAAAACTTGAGATTTGGTTATTTCTTGACTTATGCCTTTTATGTCTATGATGTAATCATCTTGGATGTTTTGGAAGTTATCCGAATTTTCTTTTAAAATGGAAATGTCTGCACCTGTGTCTATTAAAAAGATAAGTTCTTTTCCAGTAGCTACATTGAAAAATGAAACGAATATATTTTGGCTGAGATTAATGGTGTGAACTCTGACTTCTTTTATTGTTGAGTATTTAAAGGGCTTTGGGAGTTTTCCGATGTGTTTTGGTTAGTATTTTGGGTAATTCTGACGTTGCTTTGGTTATTGCCATTGTGGCCTCGGTTCGAGTTACCACCGCCTCTATAGTTTCCTCTATATTGGCCTCGTCCACCATTGTTATTTTGGTAATTGTTGTTATAGTTATTATTGTTATAGTTATTGTTGTTGTAATTATTGTGATTACCACGAGAATTACCTCTATAATTTCCACGTCCGCGATTTGAGCCGCGCTGTGGATAGTTCTTGAAATATAGGACGGTGTTTGATTGTCCAGTTGCTTCAGTGCAACTATTGACAAATTTGGAAACAGCATCGTTCATGGTACTAAAGGTGCCAGCTTGCATGATAAGTTTTACCTTATCGATTGTGCAATTTTTAGTCATTGCCTTGACTGCATGCTGCGTGGAATAACTTCTGGCTAGCTCTAAAGGTAAACCATCTGTTATATATGCACCTTCTAAGGCTTTCGTCATCTGCTCAATTTCTTGTGTATATTGGTTAGCAGTTTTATTGCGCTGCTGTAGGTTCATCAGCTTCGCTGATAAAACTTCTACAGTTTCGCCTTTGACATTGCCTCTTAGTCTGGAAATCACTTCAGTAATTGTTGTTTCATTACCGATTAGATTCCTGGCGACACCTTTTAGCTTTGTTTTAATTATGGAAACAGCTAATTCTTCGTGCTCGCCTTTTATTGATTCTATTATTTGCAAAGCATCAATGAAACTTGTTAAATTTTCAGCCTTACCATCAAAAACTGGTATAAGCTTGGATGCTGTATTAATAAAATCAATATTTGTTTGTGCCATTGTGATAGAGTTACTTATTTTGTTTTCTATTACACTGGAAGTATCTGAATCTGTTGAATTGTCAAGCTCAGTGTATACCGCCGGAATAGTAAGATTATTTAAATCTTCATCTTCTATTTTGAGGTTTACTTCGGAAAGCTCTTCTGACTCTGATTCGTTTGTTTCTGTTGATTCCGGGGCAGGTGCAGTGTCAACTGCTATTGGAGTGTTTAAAACGGTTGGTACCGATATTTCTAAACTGAACTTTTGTTTAACAGATATTAAATTAGATCGCAGTCGTATCAAAAGTTTCGATACCTGTGACCAATGATCTTGATTTAATCTTTCCCTGTGATTATGTATTAGCATTCGCGCTTCATTAAAGCACTCTACTAATATTTCAACATGCTTCCTAACTGTGTTCTTTTGGATAGGTCTATTCTGGGTTAATGACTTGTATGATCCGTCAAAATTAGTTTTAATGTTTGATAATTCCCCGTACAATTTGTTCCATTCCATGCCTTTAGTTTAGCCATACTTTGTAAAAGGAATATATTGAAATATTTTTATATTTATTATTATTTTTTTTATTTCATTTTCTTAGATTTTAGGTGTTAACATTTTTGTGTAGTCACTGTTGTTTGTGCTGTTTTTTTTTACGTTCTTATATCCTTTTTTTTTTTATTTATTTTTGCTTTTTATATTTTATCCAGGTCATTTCCCCGGCTCATATACTTCTTTTTCAGACAATTACTATGCAACTTGTAAATTTTGGAAAATAAATTGGCGCACATGATAACAACAATGATTATCAGAAGTATATGTACCCAATATAGATTGATGTTGCTAGATTCTACCTTGTTGATGACATTGGCAGTGGAAACCACTGTTTTTATGTCCAAAGTAATTTTGGTGGGTTTTTGCATATACTTTTATCTTATGTGTTAAAAGTGTTGTATTAAAATTATTATGATCTTCTCTTGAAAATTTACTTATCGCATTACAGCGCATTTAAATTAACAAACTTCCTACATAGTTTTTAGCATAGCTTTACGGGCTACACGTCTAATCGGGCAGAAAAAGTTCCGCTCAATTTTACAAAATATTATATTATATAAAAAAAACAAGAGAGAACGCTATAGTCGGGTGCCCCGACTATCAGATACCCGTTACTCAGCCAAAGTGAGTGCGAGGGAGATGGAGATAGAAAATTTTGAATCTGGCATAACTTTTTAACGAATGGTCCGATATGAAAAATTTCTTCTACATTTCGATAGGTATTGATAAACACAATAAAACTGCTTACTTACTTTTCCAAAATCTTTAAAGGTGTGCGCGCCAGACACAGACACACACACACATAAAATCGTTTAAGGCGATTGTGGGCGTCAGAGGGGGCGTGGCGCTCGTCTGAAATAAACTTGCGCTGCGTAGGAAGCCCACGAATTTATGTTGTTAATCCCAAATTTCTAGCTTTTATAGTTTCCGAGATCTCAGCGTTCATACGGACGGACAGACGGACTAGATCGACTCGGCTAGTGACCCTGATCAAGAATATATATACTTTATGGGGTCGGAAACGCTTCCTTCTACCTGTTACATACTTTTGCACGAATACAATATACCCTTTTACTCTACGAGTAACGGGTATAAATATTCATCGTAGTGCAATCAAAAAAATTATGCAACGCAGTGCATGGGTAAAAACAAAATATTGTTTCAATCTTGGTTGGTTTCTCTTTCTTCCTTCTACGTCAGCTGGTCGTCGTCGGTTTGGCTATGCTGACGCTCCATCGAAGGCGCAGGTGGCGGTCGTGCCTCCCACGCTTAATAACTGCTGCTGCTGTGCTGGGCCTATTGGCTCAGGCGGTACCGGCGCTGGTCTTCGCACTGGTCTTCGGCTTCATGCATGCGGAATTGCATGCCGCAGAGTTGAGAGATCCGGGGCAGTCGGTCGGGCAGACTGGTGGTCGTTTCGGCAGTGGCTTGGTAATATTTGGGTTTGTTATTAGTTTTTGATTTATAACTTGTATTTGATTTGCTGAGTGAGTTGTGACTTGTGGTACTCTATTTTGGAGGGTTTCTTTTAAAAATTCAAGCTCATTATACAGTTTTTGCGCCGTTGTCCATGCGGGCGGTGTTGATTGAGCAAATAGCAGCCACTTTATGCTTGTTATTCTTTTGTTGATTTTATTTTTCTGACCTCCACGTACCATCACGCACACTCTACTCACTCAGACGTGTTTATATTTTGCATATCCTCCTTGAAATTATCCTCCTTGTATTACTGTATTACAATCCACCCGATCCTCTGCTCCTTGTGACTCTAGTCACGGTCGCCATGAAATATAATTATTTTGTTGTTCAAATGAAATATTATTATTTTGTAGATCAAATCAGTTTTATTTTGTTTTAGTCGGAGCAGCAATGGTGCCGCTCCAACGATCGAAGTATCTCTGTATCTCTGCGCTGCTCGCAGGCGGCGGCAGAGAGACGGCTATGTACCTATATACTTATGTATAAAGGAATGTACTTATATACGTTGCTATGCGCTCTCAAGTGGAGGCGCGAGGGGTATGCATATGCTGTCCGTTTGTTGCAATTATGCCGACGTTAGCACTTTATGTGTGCGGGCTAAGCCATAGCGATCGGTTCATATTTCGGACAATGGTCCGGTTTGAAAAATTTCTTCTACACAACAAAATTGCTTTTAAATTTATCCGAAATCTTTAAAAATGTGGGCGCCAGACACATTATAAAATCATTTGTGGGCGATTATGGGCGTTGAAGAAGGCGTGGCGCTCGGCTGAAACAAACTTGCGCTGCGCAGGAAGCCAAAAAATATGTGTGGGTAATCCCAACTTTCTAGCTTTTCATACAGACAGACAGACGGACAGACAGACATGGCTAGATCGACTCGGCTAGTGATCCTGATCAAGAATATATATAATATATAGGGTCGGAAACGCTTCCTTCTACCTGTTACATACTTTTGCACGAATACAATATACCCTTTTACTCTACGAGTAACGGGTATAAATATTATATTACTTAAGTTCTGCTGATTATAGAATTTTTTTAAATCACATTCTTAGCTTACTCGCTATTAAAAGCACAATAATATCGTTTTGCATATATGCTTATTTCCTATGAAAACAGCAAGTTCCAGCACGTGTTATTAAAAACGGTAAAACGAATGAAGCCCAAACAGGACCATTCAAGTAGACTGTGAGGAGTTGAATAACTCCCCACAAATTCCTGCAACAGTGGATGGCCGGCCGTTTACCATTTACGCGGCAAGATTAGCGTAGTAGCGGCGCGGCAAAGAGCAAATGGAGAGAAATTCGCAAATAGAGAGTTTGGAGACCGAGAAGCGGAGAGAGAGAGTTTGGAGACCGAGAAGTGGAGACTTTAAGGTGGAAAGAGGGAACTCTGACAAAGAGAGTTTGGAGAGTAAGTTGCGGAGAGTGAGAGAGTGGAGACTTTGCGGGCAGAGCCAGAGAGCCGTGTGCAAAAAGGAAATAACGGAACTGCACCGGACTTTGGACTCTACCGGAAACTTTGGACCGCGAGGACAAGTGCCACATGTACCACAAGAACCGGCGGGATGGCAGCAGCACGCAGAACTAAAATTGGAGGCCGTGCGTGACGGACAAGTGGGTCAAACAGGAACCACGGACATTGGACCTGGATTGGAGAGATGCCGCGGGGAGAGCGCAAAAGGGAAATAACGGTTCCCCGAGGCCCTATATAAAGCCGCCGGGCGCTGGCAGCTGGATCAGTCGATCAAGAGTGTGGATCAAGATCAGTCGATCACGATCAGTCAATCTATAAAGATCAGTCAAGATATCAAAGTGAGCAAGTCAGCCAGTACAGTGAACTACAAGTGAGCAACAACAAGTCGAGTCGCCGGAAGCAACTCCGTGGGAGCCTACAAGATCGCAAGATCGCTACGTCGAGACGTTCGGGAGTGGATCACCAGGAATCTCCGAATTGAGACACAGGTAGCTGAGGTCCAGACGGCATCACACGGCTGATCAAGGCGATCCGCTTCATTTCTGTCTCAAAGTCCTCGCATCTCGCGTGAACTCGGGGAGAAACCTATCTAGACCCAGTGTACCTTGCCTAAGCAGGTCCTGGATTAGCCAGAAGGGAGATCGGTCAATCATTTGTGGGGTCAAGTGGAGATCTCCAGAAGAGCCCTACGGTTTGAGTCGTGTAGTCCCGGAGCGGCGTGTGTCTGAACCCCGAGTGAAACGAGCCAGAAGGGAGATCGGTCAATCGTTTGTGGTCTCAAGTGGAGAACTCCGGAAGAGCCTTACGGTTTGAGTCGTGTAGTCCCGGGTCGGAGTACGACCAAGATCCCGAGTACCAGAAGCCACACCACGTCCAGCCGTGTAACCAGCATACCCAGGAGCGGAGCGAAGGACATCGTCGAACAGCAAGCCAATACAACACGACAGATCGAGCTACGTGGAAACGTCGCGGACGATAAGCCAAAGGGTGAAGCTAGGGCGGAACGTTCGTTTACACTACTTGGACTGCCAGCGCGATCTGAGTGGAACACTAGTGGGACCATCTGGGACAGCGCAAGGGACAGGCGGTGGTATATCGAAAGAAGAGATTCCTGGAACGGCGACGCTTCCCTAAACCCGCGCAGCTGATCTCCCCGCGAGTCCAAGGAGCTACAAGTAGTCGTCGATTCTACGCGTCAGAGACGAGCAGCGCCCAGCGTCTTCAGAGAGCTTCAAACATCTTCAGGGAGTTTCAAGCGTCTTCAGGGAGCTTCAAGGATTATCGAGCTACATGCGGAGCACCCAGTCAACAAGGGGAGCACCGAGTCATCATCAGCGATTCAAGACCAGCCGAGCCGGTCACTGTACTATTACACCTGCAATAAAACCCTCTACGAACCCGCGAATTCTGTGCTTTCTCACTGATCTACTGGGAGGCGACGTTTATATAAATTTGGTGGGACGAACACACAACTATACTGAGCTAGCCGCACGAATTCTCGTAGCGAGCAGACCTTAAAAATCAGTTCGTTACAAGACGATCTTCATAATAAATAGGATTACAAACTTGCATATCTACAAAAACTGTACCGTTAACTATAGTGCAAATATAAGCAAATTAAAAAGTGCACATATACTTTATTCCCTGAGGTATATAGGTGCTTTTAAAACAAAAAGGAATCAAGACGCTGCCGGCTAGCAATGAAAAGCTAGTTGTTGGTTGGATCATCAGTCCTAACCAACATGGTTTTATGCCTCGACGGTCGACTACCACAAACTTAGCTACGTTCAATATTTTTTGCACCCACTCGTTTCTCAGTTATCATCAAGTTGATGTGGTCTACACCGATTTCGCTAAAGCATTTGATAAAGTCTCCCATAATGCTTTATTAGCTAAACTGCAGAAAATGGGATTTTACTCACTATTACTTAGCTGGTTCAAATCATATCTAGATGATCGGATTTACAGAGTTGAATGCAATGCTGTTTACTCTAACCCATATGTGGCAACTTCTGGCCTTCCTCAGGGAAGTGCTTTGGGTCCGTTGCTGTTCATTGTCTTTATAAATGATATTAGCTATTGCATAAAGAACTCGGAATTTCTGTTGTTCGCTGACGATCTTAAAATATTTAGAGCTGTGAATTCTATCTCCGATAGTGACCTTCTTCAAAATGACCTAGAAAGAGTGGGAAATTGGTGTTCTCGTCATAATTTGCCTCTGAATTTGTCAAAATGTTTCTTCGTTAGGTACAGTAAACGAATAATGTATATCCTTTTCTCGTATTCCATTGACTCCCATATTCTGTCCCTGAGAAATGAATCCCTGGACCTAACTCCTAGGTTTGACGGTAAATTTATGTTCATTGAACATATTAACTATATTATTCCTAAGGCCTACGCTATGTATGGTTTTGTAAAAAGAAAAGCCGCGCAATTTAATGATCCCTACACGAAGCTAAGCTTATATTCAGCCTTCATTAGGTCAAAACTGGAATATGCCTCGTTCATCTGGAACCCGACGGGTACTATTCACATAAACCGGCTTGAGCGTGTACAGAAACAGTTTCTACGTTTTGCCCTTCTGTCTTTAAATTTCAATGACCCGGTCCCGTCTTATTCTGCCAAGTGTCGGCTTGTTCACCTTTCTTCCCTTGAAGATCGGAGAACTACCAGTTCATTAGTTTTCATATGTGACTTGCTGACCTCTGAAATCGACTGCCCTGCACTGCTGGGCAGTATAGGGTTATCGGTGCCTGGTAGATCGTTAAGAACGTTTAAACCATTTTTTGTACCCGCTTACAGAGCCAATTATGCCCACAATGAGCCGTTGTGGAGAGCCCTGCATTTTTATAATAAGTTGCCATCTCACATGCGGTTGGACCCATGCTCCCCCAGAGATTTTATCAAGAAACACTTATATAATTATTTTGCCTCACTTAGAATTTAATTTAGTATTAGTTAGTAGCCAGTTAAGGTTTTTACTGTTGGCGAATAAAGAAATAAAAAAAAAAGCACGTGCAACTCTGCATATGTACTCATGTATATGTACAATGTATATTGCATGCGAAACTATGTGTGAGCGTGTGACGGCCAGCATATAAAACGAAACAAATAAATAAAATGTACAATCATTTCAATTAAACATTGTAAAATAAATCAAGAGGGAACGCTATATTCGAGAACTTCGACTATTAGATACCCGTTACTCAGCTAAAGTGAGGGCGATGGAGATGGTGATATGCAATATCAATTTTTGCTCTTTCCTTTTTATGAATGTTCCGATTTCTTCTACACTTTGGTAGGTATTTTAAACCAGAACAAAATTGCATTTATACTTTTCCTAACTATTTAAAGATGAGAACGCCAGAAAGTTCTTTAAGGCGATTGTGGGCGTTTGAGTGGGCGTGGCAATCAGCTGAAACAAACTTACGCTGCGTATATATGGTCGGAAACGCTTCCTTCTATCTGTTACATACTTTGGCACGAATACAATATGAAGCATTTAAAAAAAAATGTATTCTCTCTTAACGTAAAAATGATATTTCCGAAAAGCGGCAACATTTGTGACCCCGACGTGATTGTGGTTCTCGAGTTCCTTGAAAAGTTTAAATTGAAAATAATTTTGGAGCCCAAGCTTAAAGAGTAGTGCAATAAAGTTGATAACAGCCACTGGATTTGCCAATAATTGGATCAAATTTGTTCATCAAACTGAGACTCCATTATTTTCCACGTCTTCTTTGACGCTGTTTTGAAACGGTTCAACTGCGAAAACATATATACATACTTACATAAGAATGGTGGGGATTGGTTTGAAAAACAGCCCCTAATGTTGTGAAGATAACCTTAAATAGTTAGGAATTGATTTAAAGGTGCATAATCAAAATTTTCAACTGCTAAAGGAGGTTTAACCTTTTATAAAGCTCTACTTTTTCCTTCAGTTATTAATTACTACATGAGATAGATAAGCCAAAAGTGTAGTTTTTGATCTTAAAAATATTATAAAACAAGAAAGGAAGCTAGCTTTGGCCAGCCGAAGCTTATATAGCCTTGCAGATAAAGTAAATAAATACCTTTATTTTAATGCTTACTCTATCGGTGCAGTTCCAGGGATTCCAGATTCTGCGTGCCTATTTATTTTTGTTTTGTTTTTAAGTTTTTTACAAAGTTACAATGAATTTTCTTATTATTGTTTGATTATTCCTATGGGAGCCTTAAGATATAGTGTCCGATCCGGCTATGTACTACCTGCAATAGATACAAGACTTTTGGGAAAGTTTCCTCGCGATAGCTTTGAAACTAAGAGACTAGTTCGCATAGAAACGGACAGACGGACATGGCTAGGTGGACTCGGTTCTTGGTGCTGATCAAGAATATATATACTTTATGTGGTCGGAAACGTCTCCTTTACTGCGTTACAAACTTCTGACTGAAATTATAATACCCCTGCAAGGGTATAAAAATATGTAAAATGTCGGAATTTAATGGTAAATGGGCTTATCTTACAGATTCAGCTTTAGAAAATACACTGTACGGATTTTTCATTACCCTCTTACA
Source organism: Drosophila pseudotakahashii (assembly GCA_035046095.1). Lineage (NCBI taxonomy): Eukaryota > Metazoa > Arthropoda > Insecta > Diptera > Drosophilidae > Drosophila > Drosophila pseudotakahashii. The sequence goes on along the minus strand of JAWNOE010000224.1, from coordinate 9,829 downwards.
TTTGAATAATTAAAAAGCAATGTTACGACTGAAGCATTACTGATCAGGTCACACACACGCACGCATACATTCACAAAAGACCGTTTTCCCGAGCAAAGTAGTCAGTAAAAACCGAAACCGAAGCAACCCTAAATAAAAGAGTAACAGGTGTTAATCAAAAACCCTTTGAAAGTGTTAGCTCACTCCCAGTTCACAAAGTGTTTGTAAATGACAGGTTTTTCTCGAACACTTTGAAAATTTTAAACGATACTTGCAAGCTCTGCTTTACAACAAAGGCTGTGTGTGAACCCTGTGGCATGGGTTCGGTTCGGGGTTCAAACCTTATCGACAGATAAGGTTCCGGTTTACGAACCTGTTCATTGATGAGCCGGAGCAGGGTCCAGGTTTGAACCAGGGTTCTAATAAATAAATTTTTTTTGTTACATTACATACACATAATCAATTAAAATTAAATGTTATATATATATTTTTTTAGCCTTCCGCATAGAAAATCGTGTATATCATTACTGGAAATACCCTATTATTAGTATACTACCATGAATTTAATTATGTAATTTGAGTGTGGGCTTAGGGAGAAGGGGGCACGAATGGTAAGAAAAGTTTGGTTAGACATAGCAGCTATAAATAAGGCTGTTCTTTTCGCCACAACTTTTTCCTACAGCATTTTGAAGTCAATTGCAAAGCCTTCTAGTAACGTTTCAAAATGTCAACATACTTTTTAAACTAGTCTAGCCCCAGTACTGGGGTAAAAAAAGTACGAAACTTACTTTCGCTGTTAACGGTATAATGTAAAATAGATCATTTTTATAACATTTTATTGGACCCTTGGGCCACCAATCTTTTGATCTTAAATTAAATAGTATTCTGTGTTTATCTTTTTAACTAAGTAACTTCTCCCGTTTCGACCCCTTCCGAATCCTATGTGATTACTATAATAAACTTTACCACTTAATATCCTATGAGTGCTCTGCCAAGGCTAATTCGCTAAAAGTCATTGCGTTCCTCTCATCATGAACTTAATATTGTCATTTTCAAATTGATGATGTTTCTATTTTTAATACTATGTATATAATTTTAAGTCCATTGAGCAGTATAAATAAACCCTTTCCCATGATATAAAAATGAGGTTATAGCTTTTTGATGCGGAGGGCCGCATTTATGTCAATTTGATTTGAATTTTTTGTAATTTAAAGAATATTATATTATATTATATTACTCAGCGGTATACTTTTATCTTATGTGTTAAAAGTGTTGTATTAAAATTATTATGATCTTCTCTTGAAAATTTACTTATCGCATTACAGCGCATTTAAATTAACAAACTTCCTACATAGTTTTTAGCATAGCTTTACGGGCTACACGTCTAATCGGGCAGAAAAAGTTCCGCTCAATTTTACAAAATATTATATTATATAAAAAAAACAAGAGAGAACGCTATAGTCGGGTGCCCCGACTATCAGATACCCGTTACTCAGCCAAAGTGAGTGCGAGGGAGATGGAGATAGAAAATTTTGAATCTGGCATAACTTTTTAACGAATGGTCCGATATGAAAAATTTCTTCTACATTTCGATAGGTATTGATAAACACAATAAAACTGCTTACTTACTTTTCCAAAATCTTTAAAGGTGTGCGCGCCAGACACAGACACACACACACATAAAATCGTTTAAGGCGATTGTGGGCGTCAGAGGGGGCGTGGCGCTCGTCTGAAATAAACTTGCGCTGCGTAGGAAGCCCACGAATTTATGTTGTTAATCCCAAATTTCTAGCTTTTATAGTTTCCGAGATCTCAGCGTTCATACGGACGGACAGACGGACTAGATCGACTCGGCTAGTGACCCTGATCAAGAATATATATACTTTATGGGGTCGGAAACGCTTCCTTCTACCTGTTACATACTTTTGCACGAATACAATATACCCTTTTACTCTACGAGTAACGGGTATAAATATTCATCGTAGTGCAATCAAAAAAATTATGCAACGCAGTGCATGGGTAAAAACAAAATATTGTTTCAATCTTGGTTGGTTTCTCTTTCTTCCTTCTACGTCAGCTGGTCGTCGTCGGTTTGGCTATGCTGACGCTCCATCGAAGGCGCAGGTGGCGGTCGTGCCTCCCACGCTTAATAACTGCTGCTGCTGTCCTGGGCCTATTGGCTCAGACGGTACCGGCGCTGGTCTTCGCACTGGTCTTCGGCTTCATGCATGCGGAATTGCATGCCGCAGAGTTGAGAGGTCCGGGGTAGTCGGTCGGGCAGACTGGTGGTCGTTTCGGCAGTGGCTTGGTAATATTTGGGTTTGTTATTAGTTTTTGATTTATAACTTGTATTTGATTTGCTGAGTGAGTTGTGACTTGTGGTACTCTATTTTGGAGGGTTTCTTTTAAAAATTCAAGCTCATTATACAGTTTTTGCGCCGTTGTCCATGCGGGCGGTGTTGATTGAGCAAATAGCAGCCACTTTATGCTTGTTATTCTTTTGTTGATTTTATTTTTCTGACCTCCACGTACCATCACGCACACTCTACTCACTCAGACGTGTTTATATTTTGCATATCCTCCTTGAAATTATCCTCCTTGTATTACTGTATTACAATCCACCCGATCCTCTGCTCCTTGTGACTCTAGTCACGGTCGCCATGAAATATAATTATTTTGTTGTTCAAATGAAATATTATTATTTTGTAGATCAAATCAGTTTTATTTTGTTTTAGTCGGAGCAGCAATGGTGCCGCTCCAACGATCGAAGTATCTCTGTATCTCTGCGCTGCTCGCAGGCGGCGGCAGAGAGACGGCTATGTACCTATATACTTATGTATAAAGGAATGTACTTATATACGTTGCTATGCGCTCTCAAGTGGAGGCGCGAGGGGTATGCACATGCTGTCCGTTTGTTGCAATTATGCCGACGTTAGCACTTTATGTGTGCGGGCTAAGCCATAGCGATCGGTTCATATTTCGGACAATGGTCCGGTTTGAAAAATTTCTTCTACACAACAAAATTGCTTTTAAATTTATCCGAAATCTTTAAAAATGTGGGCGCCAGACACATTATAAAATCATTTGTGGGCGATTATGGGCGTTGAAGAAGGCGTGGCGCTCGGCTGAAACAAACTTGCGCTGCGCAGGAAGCCAAAAAATATGTGTGGGTAATCCCAACTTTCTAGCTTTTCATAAAGACAGACAGACGGACAGACAGACATGGCTAGATCGACTCGGCTAGTGATCCTGATCAAGAATATATATAATATATAGGGTCGGAAACGCTTCCTTCTACCTGTTACATACTTTTGCACGAATACAATATACCCTTTTACTCTACGAGTAACGGGTATAAATATTATATTACTTAAGTTCTGCTGATTATAGAATTTTTTTAAATCACATTCTTAGCTTACTCGCTATTAAAAGCACAATAATATCGTTTTGCATATATGCTTATTTCCTATGAAAACAGCAAGTTCCAGCACGTGTTATTAAAAACGGTAAAACGAATGAAGCCCAAACAGGACCATTCAAGTAGACTGTGAGGAGTTGAATAACTCCCCACAAATTCCTGCAACAGTGGATGGCCGGCCGTTTACCATTTACGCGGCAAGATTAGCGTAGTAGCGGCGCGGCAAAGAGCAAATGGAGAGAAACTCGCAAATAGAGAGTTTGGAGACCGAGAAGCGGAGAGAGAGAGTTTGGAGACCGAGAAGTGGAGACTTTAAGGTGGAAAGAGGGAACTCTGACAAAGAGAGTTTGGAGAGTAAGTTGCGGAGAGTGAGAGAGTGGAGACTTTGCGGGCAGAGCCAGAGAGCCGTGTGCAAAAAGGAAATAACGGAACTGCACCGGACTTTGGACTCTACCGGAAACTTTGGACCGCGAGGACAAGTGCCACATGTACCACAAGAACCGGCGGGATGGCAGCAGCACGCAGAACTAAAATTGGAGGCCGTGCGTGACGGACAAGTGGGTCAAACAGGAACCACGGACATTGGACCTGGATTGGAGAGATGCCGCGGGGAGAGCGCAAAAGGGAAATAACGGTTCCCCGAGGCCCTATATAAAGCCGCCGGGCGCTGGCAGCTGGATCAGTCGATCAAGAGTGTGGATCAAGATCAGTCGATCACGATCAGTCAATCTATAAAGATCAGTCAAGATATCAAAGTGAGCAAGTCAGCCAGTACAGTGAACTTCAAGTGAGCAACAACAAGTCGAGTCGCCGGAAGCAACTCCGTGGGAGCCTACAAGATCGCAAGATCGCTACGTCGAGACGTTCGGGAGTGGATCACCAGGAATCTCCGAATTGAGACACAGGTAGCTGAGGTCCAGACGGCATCACACGGCTGATCAAGGCGATCCGCTTCATTTCTGTCTCAAAGTCCTCGCATCTCGCGTGAACTCGGGGAGAAACCTATCTAGACCCAGTGTACCTTGCCTAAGCAGGTCCTGGATTAGCCAGAAGGGAGATCGGTCAATCATTTGTGGGGTCAAGTGGAGAACTCCAGAAGAGCCCTACGGTTTGAGTCGTGTAGTCCCGGAGCGGCGTGTGTCTGAACCCCGAGTGAAACGAGCCAGAAGGGAGATCGGTCAATCGTTTGTGGTCTCAAGTGGAGAACTCCGGAAGAGCCTTACGGTTTGAGTCGTGTAGTCCCGGGTCGGAGTACGACCAAGATCCCGAGTACCAGAAGCCACACCACGTCCAGCCGTGTAACCAGCATACCCAGGAGCGGAGCGAAGGACATCGTCGAACAGCAAGCCAATACAACACGACAGATCGAGCTACGTGGAAACGTCGCGGACGATAAGCCAAAGGGTGAAGCTAGGGCGGAACGTTCGTTTACACTACTTGGACTGCCAGCGCGATCTGAGTGGAACACTAGTGGGACCATCCGGGACAGCGCAAGGGACAGGCGGTGGTATATCGAAAGAAGAGATTCCTGGAACGGCGACGCTTCCCTAAACCCGCGCAGCTGATCTCCCGGCGAGTCCAAGGCGCTACAAGTAGTCGTCGATTCTACGCGTCAGAGACGAGCAGCGCCCAGCGTCTTCAGAGAGCTTCAAACATCTTCAGGGAGTTTCAAGCGTCTTCAGGGAGCTTCAAGGATTATTGAGGGAGCTACAGGGAGCTACATGCGGAGCACCCAGTCAACAAGGGGAGCACCGAGTCATCATCAGCGATTCAAGACCAGCCGAGCCGGTCACTGTACTATTACACCTGCAATAAAACCCTCTACGAACCCGCGAATTCTGTGCTTTCTCACTGATCTACTGGGAGGCGACGTTTATATAAATTTGGTGGGACGAACACACAACTATACTGAGCTAGCCGCACGAATTCTCGTAGCGAGCAGACCTTAAAAATCAGTTCGTTACAAGACGATCTTCATAATAAATAGGATTACAAACTTGCATATCTACAAAAACTGTACCGTTAACTATAGTGCAAATATAAGCAAATTAAAAAGTGCACATATACTTTATTCCCTGAGGTATATAGGTGCTTTTAAAACAAAAAGGAATCAAGACGCTGCCGTCTAGCAATGAAAAGCTAGTTGTTGGTCGGATCATCAGTCCTAACCAACATGGTTTTATGCCTCGACGGTCGACTACCACAAACTTAGCTACGTTCAATATTTTTTGCACCCACTCGTTTCTCAGTTATCATCAAGTTGATGTGGTCTACACCGATTTCGCTAAAGCATTTGATAAAGTCTCCCATAATGCTTTATTAGCTAAACTGCAGAAAATGGGATTTCACTCACTATTACTTAGCTGGTTCAAATCATATCTAGATGATCGGATTTACAGAGTTGAATGCAATGCTGTTTACTCTAACCCATATGTGGCAACTTCTGGCCTTCCTCAGGGAAGTGCTTTGGGTCCGTTGCTGTTCATTGTCTTTATAAATGATATTAGCTATTGCATAAAGAACTCGGAATTTCTGTTGTTCGCTGACGATCTTAAAATATTTAGAGCTGTGAATTCTATCTCCGATAGTGACCTTCTTCAAAATGACCTAGAAAGAGTGGGAAATTGGTGTTCTCGTCATAATTTGCCTCTGAATTTGTCAAAATGTTTCTTCGTTAGGTACAGTAAACGAATAATTTATATCCTTTTCTCGTATTCCATTGACTCCCATATTCTGTCCCTGAGAAATGAATCCCTGGACCTAACTCCTAGGTTTGACGGTAAATTTATGTTCATTGAACATATTAACTATATTATTCCTAAGGCCTACGCTATGTATGGTTTTGTAAAAAGAAAAGCCGCGCAATTTAATGATCCCTACACGAAGCTAAGCTTATATTGAGCCTTCATTAGGTCAAAACTGGAATATGCCTCGTTCATCTGGAACCCGACGGGTACTATTCACATAAACCGGCTTGAGCGTGTACAGAAACAGTTTCTACGTTTTGCCCTTCTGTCTTTAAATTTCAATGACCCGGTCCCGTCTTATTCTGCCAAGTGTCGGCTTGTTCACCTTTCTTCCCTTGAAGATCGGAGAACTACCAGTTCATTAGTTTTCATATGTGACTTGCTGACCTCTGAAATCGACTGCCCTGCACTGCTGGGCAGTATAGGGTTATCGGTGCCTGGTAGATCGTTAAGAACGTTTGAACCATTTTTTGTACCCGCTTACAGAGCCAATTATGCCCACAATGAGCCGTTGTGGAGAGCCCTGCATTTTTATAATAAGTTGCCATCTCACATGCGGTTGGACCCATGCTCCCCCAGAGATTTTATCAAGAAACACTTATATAATTATTTTGCCTCACTTAGAATTTAATTTAGTATTAGTTAGTAGCCAGTTAAGGTTTTTACTGTTGGCGAATAAAGAAATAAAAAAAAAAGCACGTGCAACTCTGCATATGTACTCATGTATATGTACAATGTATATTGCATGCGAAACTATGTGTGAGTGTGTGACGGCCAGCATATAAAACGAAACAAATAAATAAAATGTACAATCATTTCAATTAAACATTGTAAAATAAAACAAGAGGGAACGCTATATTCGAGAACTTCGACTATTAGATACCCGTTACTCAGCTAAAGTGAGGGCGATGGAGATGGTGATATGCAATATCAATTTTTGCTCTTTCCTTTTTTTGAATGTTCCGATTTCTTCTACACTTTGGTAGGTATTTTAAACCAGAACAAAATTGCATTTATACTTTTCCTAACTATTTAAAGATGAGAACGCCAGAAAGTTCTTTAAGGCGATTGTGGGCGTTTGAGTGGGCGTGGCAATCAGCTGAAACAAACTTACGCTGCGTATATATGGTCGGAAACGCTTCCTTCTATCTGTTACATACTTTGGCACGAATACAATATGAAGCATTTAAAAAAAAATGTATTCTCTCTTAACGTAAAAATGATATTTCCGAAAAGCGGCAACATTTGTGACCCCGACGTGATTGTGGTTCTCGAGTTCCTTGAAAAGTTTAAATTGAAAATAATTTTGGAGCCCAAGCTTAAAGAGTAGTGCAATAAAGTTGATAACAGCCACTGGATTTGCCAATAATTGGATCAAATTTGTTCATCAAACTGAGACTCCATTATTTTCCACGTCTTCTTTGACGCTGTTTTGAAACGGTTCAACTGCGAAAACATATATACATACTTACATAAGAATGGTGGGGATTGGTTTGAAAAACAGCCCCTAATGTTGTGAAGATAACCTTAAATAGTTAGGAATTGATTTAAAGGTGCATAATCAAAATTTTCAACTGCTAAAGGAGGTTTAACCTTTTATAAAGCTCTACTTTTTCCTTCAGTTATTAATTACTACATGAGATAGATAAGCCAAAAGTGGAGTTTTTGATCTTAAAAATATTATAAAACAAGAAAGGAAGCTAGCTTTGGCCAGCCGAAGCTTATATAGCCTTGCAGATAAAGTAAATAAATACCTTTATTTTAATGCTTACTCTATCGGTGCAGTTCCAGGGATTCCAGATTCTGCGTGCCTATTTATTTTTGTTTTGTTTTTAAGTTTTTTACAAAGTTACAATGAATTTTCTTATTATTGTTTGATTATTCCTATGGGAGCCTTAAGATATAGTGTCCGATCCGGCAATGTACTACCTGCAATAGATACAAGACTTTTGGGAAAGTTTCCTCGCGATAGCTTTGAAACTAAGAGACTAGTTCGCATAGAAACGGACAGACGGACATGGCTAGGTGGACTCGGTTCTTGGTGCTGATCAAGAATATATATACTTTATGTGGTCGGAAACGTCTCCTTTACTGCGTTACAAACTTCTGACTGAAATTATAATACCCCTGCAAGGGTATAAAAATATGTAAAATGTCGGAATTTAATGGTAAATGGGCTTATCTTACAGATTCAGCTTTAGAAAATACACTGTACGGATTTTTCATTACCCTCTTACATTTGAATAATTAAAAAGCAATGTTACGACTGAAGCATTACTGATCAGGTCACACACACGCACGCATACATTCACAAAAGACCGTTTTCCCGAGCAAAGTAGTCAGTAAAAACCGAAACCGAAGCAACCCTAAATAAAAGAGTAACAGGTGTTAATCAAAAACCCTTTGAAAGTGTTAGCTCACTCCCAGTTCACAAAGTGTTTGTAAATGACAGGTTTTTCTCGAACACTTTGAAAATTTTAAACGATACTTGCAAGCTCTGCTTTACAACAAAGGCTGTGTGTGAACCCTGTGGCATGGGTTCGGTTCGGGGTTCAAACCTTATCGACAGATAAGGTTCCGGTTTACGAACCTGTTCATTGATGAGCCGGAGCAGGGCTCAGGTTCGAACCAGGGTTCTAATAAATACATTTTTTTTTTGTGCTAGGCCGATTTACAGCTGTCACATGGCATGCACAAAGCTCATAAAGTATTATATTTTATTTTTAATAGTGTTCGTCTCAGGCCTGTGAACCCTGTGACATGGGTTCGGTTCGGGGTTCAAACCTTATCGACAGATTAGGTTCCGGTTTACGAACCTGTTCATTGATGAGCCGGAGCAGGGTCCAGGTTTGAACCAGGGTTCTAATAAATAAATTTTTTTTGTTACATTACATACACATAATCAATTAAAATTAAATGTTAAATATATTTTTTTAGCCTTCCGCATAGAAAATCGTGTATATCATTACTGGAAATACCCTATTATTAGTATACTACCATGAATTTAATTATGTAATTTGAGTGTGGGCTTAGGGAGAAGGGGGCACGAATGGTAAGAAAAGTTTGGTTAGACATAGCAGCTATAAATAAGGCTGTTCTTTTCGCCATAACTTTTTCCTACAGCATTTTGAAGTCAATTGCAAAGCCTTCTAGTAACGTTTCAAAATGTCAACATACTTTTTAAACTAGTCTAGCCCCAGTACTGGGGTAAAAAAAGTACGAAACTTACTTTCGCTGTTAACGGTATAATGTAAAAGAGATCCTTTTTATAACATTTTATTGGACCCTTGGGCCACCAATCTTTTGATCTTAAATTAAATAGTATTCTGTGTTTATCTTTTTAACTAAGTAACTACTCCCGTTTCGACCCCTTCCGAATCCTATGTGATTACTATAATAAACTTTACCACTTAATATCCTATGAGTGCTCTGCCAAGGCTAATTCGCTAAAAGTCATTGCGTTCCTCTCATCATGAACTTAATATTGTCATTTTCAAATTGATGATGTTTCTATTTTTAATACTATTTATATAATTTTAAGTCCATTGAGCAGTATAAATAAACCCTTTCCCATGATATAAAAATGAGGTTATAGCTTTTTGATGCGGAGGGCCGCATTTATGTCAATTTGATTTGAATTTTTTGTAATTTAAAGAATATTATATTATATTATATTACTCAGCGG